>JASCZW010000240.1:0-586279 GCA_034211315.2 Aedes japonicus | reverse complement strand
AAATCAATTTTTGGTTATACTACATGCTATTAGATCGAAGATGGCGTCGAGAGAAGAGCAAGTGCGAAAAGGCAAGGTGTGCTTCTAGGAAAACTTGCAATAAAGCTTGGTTTTCCTGCAATCACTGTCCATAACGTTCCTAAATCTTTCGACACACGTTTGACAACAGCTAGGAAGGCTTGGAACGGAACGAAAGCGGATCTCGGGAGCCACCAGAAGGAAGCGAAGGTGAAGCAAATACTGCGGTAGAGACTAAATCTTTCGGTACGCACTGTGGCTAGAAAAATAAAAATGT
This sequence comes from Aedes japonicus, assembly GCA_034211315.2. Classification (NCBI taxonomy): domain Eukaryota; kingdom Metazoa; phylum Arthropoda; class Insecta; order Diptera; family Culicidae; genus Aedes; species Aedes japonicus. The sequence continues at coordinate 585,984 of JASCZW010000240.1, read as the reverse complement.
CCCCAACTTTCGAGCATACTTCCAAGCAACGGCAAGGTATGAAGACGTTCAAGGTGAAAACTGTACCGAACTATAATGACAAACAGAATGTGACGGCAAAAACCTCGCAAGTTGTACCGTGAATATTTGGCGAAGTTTTCCTGCATGATAATGGACGAAGAAACTTATGTGCTGGAAGACTTTAAGCAGCTTCCCAGAATGTCTTATTATACTTCCATGCAACGGAACGGCTTAGAGGAGCATTTCAAGACGAAGAAAAAGGCCAAGTTTCCCCAAAAATATTTGTTTTGACAGGCAATATGCAGCTGTGGTCGAGCAAGCCAAAGCTTCATCACTTCCGGAACGGTAAACTAGGAAATATACCGTGAAGAATGCCTAAAGAAGGGATTCTTGCCATTCCTACGCAGTCATGACGCTCCCTCGCTGTTCCGGCCTGATTTGGCATCTTGTCACAACGCTAAAGATGTTTTAGAATGGACTCCATGTTGTACCGAAAGAGGCAAATCCACCTAACTGCCTGGAGTTGCGACCTATCCAGCGGTCTTGGGCTCTCGTGAAGAGAGAACTCTCTCAATATAAGCAACAAGCTACAACTTTGCAAAAATTTCGAAAATCTTGGACCAATGCAGAAAAAAAAATGTTTCCATTCCGATAGTAGAAAACCTTTTTGGGAATAGAATACAAAGTGGACCCATCAAACATAAATTCTGTCTGCCAATTAACATAAGCAAACAATTCCTCAGCTTATACATAAATTATCGTCAGCACCTAAATGGCATTTATGAACCTGGTTCATACTTCGAACTCCAAAGCTTACTGGATCGGTGTTCTTACCACTCGACTAATTCAACATATAAGATATAGAATAGCCAGAATCCTACTAAAGCTTTCCAATATTGTTATTAACAGCTTTATATGGCACTAACATAGGTATTTACTCTTCATACAAAAAAATCAGGCAAGAGTTATGAGTTTAATTTAGAATCATTTGGCAATCAAACTGTTGGTCGATTGCGCTTACGTTTGATAGCACACGTTATCATACAATCAATTGTCAACTGAAATCTTCGATATTTCATCAACTGAGAACCTGAACTTCGTTTTTAAATGTTTCAGTGGAAAACGGGTGCGTGTCATCTAGTATCAAAGTTCTTAAACGGTCTTTTTCCGCCCAATACAACTCAAACAAACCTGACTAGGTTTGTGGACAATATATGCAAACAAAATATCAGACGTAAACAGACATATCCTAAATGAAAAACATTAAACATTTGTTTGACATATCAAACAAATCGGCCTGAATAATCTAATTTTCAATTGCATCAAACATACACCTACATGACAAAATTAGTTAAATCACACGAGTGAAGATCTACAGCACAAAACTTAATAGTTTCCATCATGTATGTTTCCGATGCTACTTGGGTTTCGGCCCGAACTGTGTGACTATTTTATGATCAATTCGAGGTAAATCAACAGCTCCCGCCTTTCTCAACTGGCAACTCCAACGTGTACGGATACGATAAAAGAGAAGGTGCGATTGGCTGGTTCTCACAAAATTCATTTCATGCATTGTACAGAAATACGTGGCATAGTTACGTTTACGTTTTTTTGTACTATTTACGAGTAATCCATGTTCTACGTTAACAAAACAAGAGATAACGAATTTACAAAGATAATGCTTTAAGTGTATATTAAACAGAATGCTGGACGTAGTGCGCTCTAAGGCACAAGCCAGATTTTTGTGACTTATTCCGTCATTCAAGCGCTACGATAAAACTATACGTTGAATTATTAGGCACACCCAATAATTGTGTGATTTTCCGTTATAAAAAATAAATAACTCAGTTAGTTAAATCACGGAGACTTTCTGGAAGGCCTGAAAAATACTCCTCTACGACGGATATAACCTCTTCGATGAATGAAACATGCTTTTCATGAAGAAAGTTTTTGAGCTGTAAGAACAGCCAGAAGTCAGAGGGAGCTAAATCTCGTGAATCGGGTGGATACTGCAACAATTCGTACAACAATTGAGTGATTTTCGCGATGTTATTTAAGCTGTGTGAGTGGGTGCATTGTTTTGGTGAAAACTGTTTCTGCAAACCGGGTCTTTTTTCACATTTTTTTTTCGTCCAACTGGTCCAAAAAGTCACAAGAATAATCAGAGTAGACTGTCCTGCCAGTTTGGAGATAAACTATCAATAAAATACCCTTCACATCCCAAAAAACCGACGTTAACACCTTCTTGACCTATTTCTGGATACGAACTCGCTTCAAAGTCAAAGTGCCTGGTTCACACCACTTTTTAGCCTCCTGTTTCAATTAAAGATCATGGTGGTAGACCCAAATCTCATTTATAGTGATGAGTAGACTCAGAAAATCCTTTTTATTCTTTCGAAATTGCTTCAAATGTTCTTAAGAAAGTTGCATTCGAACGTGTTTTTGTTGCATTGTTAGCCAATGCGGAACCCATTGTGAACACCGTTTTTGAAACCCAAAACATCAGTAAAAATATGCCATGTTGTTCCATGTGAGGTGCCTATGGTGTCAGCTATCACATTCACAGTCAATCGGTGAACTTCCAATACCATATCCTGTGCTTTCGCTATGATTTCTGGCGTTGATGAACTTTTTGGACGTCCTGGCGTGATCGTCATCAGCATGGTCGGAAATGAAGAAAACTCCTTTTGTCTTAGCAAACAAAAAGTGGATCGATCATAATGTAATCGTGGGCGGTCTAGGAATGCATTCGATCTCTCTTTCTTGTAACAATTGTAAACAAATTGAATTAATTAATGCACACTATTGCTATTGCACTTATCAACATTATGTTAAAACACGCATTTTGGTATGTTTTCATAATATTAAGAAAATTGAAAATCAACGAAAACGTCTGTGTCGATTGCAAAGCGATGCTTTACTGTCTGATCAGGCGTTGCAGTTTACCATGTCAATAAACATCCGAGTGTCAGAACAAACATAACAAAGCAAATCCGTACTTCGGTCGTTCGATGGATAAAGTACGAAATACCGTTCCAACAATGTCGGGAAGAATTAATAATTCTGCGTTCGATTTGCCTCGGTACGTGCATTAGATTCCTTAAAATAAGGTTATATAAATCAAATATATCATCTGGTGATCAGTGAATAGTAATCATCCGATCAATAATCAGCAGCACAATTTGAGGAAGTTGCTATGTTGCTATTGCTATATGTGGTAGCAAGAAAAGCTGCGTTGTCGCCAGTTATGGTTCAGATCCTTCGCGGGATCCTCTACAAGCAGACAACATCAAGAAAGTGTATGTGAAACTATCCGAAGGCACGTAGAAAAGAATAGAGTTGTTTTCACCAGGGAAGCAAATGCGTTTGTGAAAGCGAAAACAATCTCTATTGCTATGTGTTATGTTCTAATTTACTAATAGAATGATAATAAAATTGAAATGACCTATGTAGCTATCATTGGAATAAAATGTCCTATGTGGCCGACCAATGTACAGATTCGGTTAAGCAAAATATCCTATCTAACATTTTTTATGTTTTCGCTGTTATTTCAACGTAAAATGCTACAAAGACCGTACTGTAACAAATTCAACAACAATGCTTACCCTAGTAGCTAATTTGGAATGGGTAAAACTTGATCTAGTTGGGAACGATTTTCTAAAAATATTTTTATATTCTTCAACCTCGTTTTCCTCGGGATAAGCAAATTTGTAGATAGGTCCTTTTGAAAGTTACGCGAGACTTCATCCCTGTTCGGACACCTCTGCTGTGACATCGAAATCTTCAACGCCGTGATCAAGTTCTTCACAACAAATCGGAATCTCAGCCAGTTTGTTTGCATAGAAATCAAAACAGAAAGCAACAACTTCCAACCGATGTAGCCATGGAAACCGAAGCTCCACTTCGTCGCAGATGAACGATATCAGCACGATGAATAAAGCAATCAATGATGGTAAGGGACAGACCTAAAAAAACGTAACAAACACTATTATGTGAACCCATCCGTTAAGCTACTGCAGCAAAAACAAAGGCAACCTTGACAAGTGCCATGCAACAGCAGCAACATGGACGCTAACGATGGGATTTGAATATGCTTCTTTGCTTGAAGGTGTGTATACTCTAACTCTCCATTGGTTAACTGAATACGACGATCAAACCTACCAATGTCCGTCGGTTGCCTTGTGCAGATCGCCAAAGCTTACTAAGCGCCATCAAGCATGGCCTGCAACTGCACGTGATGATCGAGCCTGAAACAACTGCGCTCAACAGGTGTAATGCAACCCAATGGCTATTAGACATTGAAGTCTTCGAGATTGTCATAAAATTATCGGGTTTCACTTCCCATCTACGGTCAAAACATCCTCGATACATGATCTGAATGCATTTGAGCACTGAATATGAAACGATGTATTTTTCTGTGATCATTCATATAACCCGTCAGGTTTTAAAAATACCACAAGAACAACCCAACACCCGGACTGGTGCTGGTCGCATACTTGACACGGTCGTGCTGCAGCAGCCTCCTTCCTTATTGCGTTCGACGCAGCTACGTCGCACCTCATGGAGGCGGCAACGAACATCGAGTAAAGCCGATCGCAGATTCATCAAAGATCGACGGAAGGTGAAGGCGGTGAAGCACTCGAGCAGCCATATCACCTGCCACGAATGCCGCCGTGCACTTATTCTACTGCAAAAGCCACCACCAAACTACATCTTCTCTGCAGTAGTGCAGCAGCCAACGACGCCTCAGAACGCCGTTTGGAGATTCACAGGGGGGAACTCGTTTCTCTAGCTGAACGGAATGACGTAAAAACCGTGTCTCGACAGAAATGGAGATCGCTCATATGCAGGATTTTTTTTTCGCTCTGCTCTTGCGCCGCGCAGTTACTTTCGATTTCATTCGCTGTTTGGCGGCGTCGGAGACGCTTATTTGTTCAGGTGAGTAACAGAGAAAAAAATGATATATGTAATTCAGATATAGAAAAAAAAAATGAAAATGAAACGGAATGTATGCCAACCATTTTGGCTGATGATATGAATGGAATCTGAGAGGTGTGTGAGGAGAGAAAATTGATGGTTTACTGACCAACATTAGGCGTCTCTAATGAGTACATTTCATACGCGTTGAAAAATTGCTTCGGGCAGTACGCTCCTGTTAGGTGTGATGGGGCATTTATGGGGGCATTGGATGGTTGTATCCATGCCCTGAGTGGAAGGGATGAAAATGTATTTGTTGTCGTAGGCTCACTTTTAAAGGGTTTGAAGTTCAAGTAGCTAAGTAGGCTCAGCGTGCTTATGAATGATGAAGTTTGAAGAAAATGATTCCACGCCAACTTGACCTGATTAGACTGTTGTTCATTTGATGCTAACGAATCTTTCTGTGGCGCTTACTAGTGATAGGGTACATGTCCCTTGACTCAGCAACAGTCGAGGACATTTTTTATTCTTACTCTTAGCTGGAAACAATGTTCAACCAGTTATACGCTTACTTAGATAAGCTTAATAAGACGTCCTTTGTTTTAAACCACGAAAAGTTGAATAACTAACTTCTTGAAGAGGACAATATTCTACTGATGTGGATGTAATGTCGGTCTGTACGCACCATATTGGGTCTATTTTTGAATGCAACCTTGACTCAACCTTTAAGTTTCTCCTCGAACAAAGTATTGTAAATTTTATTATTATTTCCTCAGACTTTTTATTAAAAGCTACGTTCGCTTTAATCAAAAACAAAACAAAATCAGGACAAATCCAAACTAAACTTCTTTAAACACTTTCAAAGTTCTGACATATGATCTATCGGTTAATCCACATCAAAAACATTATAACTCTTACTGTATAGAGTTTGTTGCTTAGCTTTCGGTTTGGTTACGCAGATTGAAAAATGTTCAACCACATTTACATACATTTTCATCGACCATTAGACCAATATCAAAGTTTTACTATATGATAAATACGTTAAACCATAGTACGTTAGAGCATAGGAACACAGGAAATAATATGACCTTAAAATTGGGCCTATGGTTTCCTTGTGAAATCATTGTTCATATTTATATGTGAACAGTTCATTAATAACTTGTGGCCATTTTCTATCCATCTAGAGCGCAATAACAGAAATATCGGCTCCGTTTTGTGGAGTTTAGCTAATTTGAAGTTTGGGATGATTTTTTATTTGGCTTAACCAGTGCAGCCATGGTGACTGAAATGACAAGAAAATCGGTACTCTCACTCAAGTGTTAACCTCTAAATTGACGAACAAATTCTCAGCTGGTTGAGAATAAACAGATCATTATCATGCCATCAAGATTTTGTCTATTTTCGATGAACATATGACATATTTTGTACATAGGCTGAATACAGGAGCTAGGCTGACATTACAACCCGTTACCCTAGTTTCAAAAATTGTTGCAGTTTTTTATTTCTATAAGAAGTAATGAAGTGAAGTGTTATTCAAATTTTCCTAGTTTACCAATCAAAATCGTTCTAGTAATACGCTCATTTCAGGTTTTTTAAATGTGTTTTTGACGTAGGACTACGTCTTTGTTTTCTTTACTGGGGTACAATTTCAAAAAAGATCGCATTACGACCGTCACGAAAAGTGGTCAGATTTTGAGCGCTAAAATCTTAGTCACTTAGCATAATATTTTCAAACAGTTTGCACCAATCAATTGGAAATATTTCTACGCATCAATTTGTTTGTTTCGAGCCACATACGTTTGAAAAATTCATAAATGTCAAGCCTTGTCTTAAAAAGTATATTAACCTCTTCCTCCTAAAGCCTAAAGGATCTTATATGACCCCACAGGAAATTTGCTGTAGAAAATCACAGATTGAATATAAGTGTACAATGTCTTCAACAAATTTGTTCTATATCAATTTTTCTTTCTGTCGAATAAAAACAAACATTTGAATTTAAGGTCTATTTCACGACCTAGAACATCCTATATAAGAACAAGTTCAGGAAGCAAAAATAAATGCCTTGTTTATAGTATAAAGTGTTGCACAGTGGGAAAAAAAAGTACATGAATCGCAAAAGAATTCGATAATGCAGCTCCAAGTAGCACAAGGTTAGTGAACAATAGCATTTTTTATGTGAAAATTCCTAAAAAATCAAATGGAAGGGGTCTCACTTGCCACAAAATGAATTTTGCGGCAAGTGAGACCCCTTCCATTTGATTTCCCAGAAATTTTCACATAAAAAGTGCTATTCTTCACCTCTTGGAAGGTCATGATTTGAAAACTTTGTGATGTTTAAGGTCATCAAAACTGTCCTCGAGTGCAAAACCTAAGATCTACTCTAGTAACTATAGCTTTTTGGGCTATACAAAGTAACGTTAATTATTCAACCATATTCAGTAAATATTTTGGAACGTGAACAAACATTACGAAGTAAACTGAGATGATCGGGGTCATCCAAACTGTCCTTAAATTCAGAACATAACATCTAAAGTGGTAACAATAGGTTTTTGGAGTATGCAAAGGAACACTATCTATTTAAAAATATTCATTGAATAGTGTAGAAGGTCAACAGAAATAATGCGACAATCTGAGTTGTACTAGGTCATCCAAATTGCCCTTAAGTTCAAAAAATAAGATCTATTATTGTAACATTAGCTTTTTGGGCTATATAATTTGACTATATGTATTCATACATATTCAATGTATCTTCTAGAAGGTCAACAGTCAATATTTTATAACTTTCTAATTCGCTAGGCCATCCAAACTGTCCTGGTGTTCAGAACTTAAGATTTAAAACTGTAACAGTAGTTCTAGGCAATACAAAGTAACAATAAATATTCAAACCTATTCAATCAATATTCCTTATCAACAAACTTTATACAGCAATATAACATGTTCTGGGTCATCCAAACTGTCCTTGGGATCAGATTATAGGACCTACAGTTGCAGCAAAAGTTGTTTGGGTTATGTGAAGCTACGCTTTGTATTTAAACATATTCATTCAATATCTTGGAGACCAACAGACATTATGAAATAATCTTCCAGGTTATCCAAACTATCCTGGAATTCAAAACTAATCATCTACAGATGTAACTGAAGCTTTCTGGACCAAACCAATAAACAATATGTATTTGACCAATTTAGGTGAGTCTTTTGCAAGGTAAACCAATATGATGAGATATCTTGAGTAGCCTCTTGGGCTATACAAGAGTACGATAACTATTGAAACATGTTCAATGAATATGTTGAAACGTTCACAGACATCATAGGATCATCTTTAGGTCATTTAACACAGAAGGTCTACAATTATAACAGTAGTTTAATGGGCTATACAAAGTAAAGTTAGTTTGAGTTTTGAAATGGTGAGTTGACAACTTCGAAGGAGGGTGCGACCGACCTCTGGACCTTACAAGTTCTTACCTCACGCCTCCTCGAGTCATATGATCACAAAAAACTGCCAGCTGTCAAATCACGTTTTTTGTGAATTGCTGCTATCGCTGAAAACGAACGAAAACGTGCATAAACGTGGACCCACAGAATTCTACACATTAACAATTTACAACATTTCTTGCATTTCAGGATAAACTGAATGAACGAAGGCTTGTCGTATTTTTCATTTACATAAATATATACACTATTTTATAAATATTTCATGGGAATGGGAGGGACCATCAAGGCACCCGATTGAAATACTCTGGATGGGGAGAGTGGGAATGCCAACTCCCCATTGCTAACAGTTTGTGAATAGAGGGCGGGCTCTTCTCCCCGCCCATTGGGGCATCCTCGTGTTAGATGGCTTGCTCTTTTGACCAATTGTTATATCTTGGTGTTGGAAGGTGATTCTTGATATCCCTGTGGAAACGTATAAGTCATCTGAAAAGCGTACCTAGCCATTGATATTACTCTAAGTTTACACATTAAAATGCGGCAAAATGCAGTGTCGAGTGCTTGACACTGAAAAAGTCTGTAAGTCGCAGACGGAAAAGGCCTATCTGTCAAGAGATAAGTTTTCTTTAGTAGAATTTAAAGAAGGATTTTCTCGTGTTTACTAGATAATTTGAAAGAAGTATTTCAATGTATTATTTCTTATATATTTTGAAGTGTTAATTTTAAATTCTTCTAGTTTTCAAACACAATCAACACTAAAACGCTCAAATTTTTTTTTAATAGTGTTTTATAACATAGTGAAAGTTCATTTACCTACTAATTTTTTTTAGCATACCTATAACTGATTGGTTGTATTTTGTAAGTGTATTTTTTTTTTTTGTACATGCTTATAACCTGAGGTAAAATTTACACGAATTACGCACTGTTAGGCACCTGTTCTCAAAGGGACCTAGGTTTGTCTTTTACCGGCCCAAAATAAACCAATGAAAACTCGAGAGATATTTCGAGTGAATTGCTGCCTAAGTATCCTGGTGTCTCGATACGTAAAAAGAGATTTCAATGACTGCATGTTGAAACGCCAAATTATGAAATACCAAATAAGATTGCTGACCACAAAATGCTCAATATTGAATATTATATCTATGTGCCCTCGCGAGATCTGGAGATGGCGTTGTCTCTGTGACTCTTGATGTGAGTTACACTGTCGAGGATTTGGAACGAGCTTCTGGTCGTTCCATGAACTCCGAAATCGGTCTTGAGTTTGTAACTATACTGGATGTTCATCAACTACAATCAGTTCCAGTATGATAAAAAAGGTTTAAAAACAAGAGTGACCTTCTCCAAACCTATTGTTCCAGTTCTCCCAAACTATGTAGAATAAATGGAGCTTGTTTGCTGGTACGCTTGTATAGAGTGAGGCTATGTAATTGTGCCAACTGTAAAAGGGAAATTCCAGTACAAACACTGTTTATGGGTAGTGTTTTATCTAAATATAACAACTGATAACAAATTTGTCGAAAATTTTAGCCTTGTTTATAACCTGGATTTTATAACTTAACATATGATGTTCAGTTATACGCTAGCTCTGGGTAGTGAGGAAATGCTGGCCTTCTGCCAACTAGAAGTGACTTACTGAACAAATTTAAGCAAGACTTCAGCCTTCTCTATGGTCAAGATCACAAACTATTCCATGTTGTACTCTGCCAATGATGGGAAATGAACTGTATGTATTTTGATATTATTTCCATAACATTTTACATTTTTCAATACGACATCATGCAAAAAAATGTCATGACATTTTCGTAACAATTTGTACATTCCTGTCAATGAGAATATCATTCATTGCTAGCTTATTACTGATTGCATATTATGCTTTTCATATGGAATCAAATGAGTGCTAACAACACTTATTGTTTATCAAATAAGTGCGCTTATAATCAAGCTGTTAAATAAAGCCTCGCGCAATTTAAAAACAGAAAATGTTGGCAAAAAAGAGCAACATTTTTCTCATTCTGTGTCCTTTCACTCACGTTCACTTGAACTGTATCTAGTGTGCGGGACTCAACATTTTTACGAAAAATGTACAATAAACACCGCTGATTACAGCGGAGGGTAGCCATTCTTATGCCTCACGATTTATTATTTATCATTTCAGAAACATATCATAAACATATGATCTAAACGATAACATTTAATTCTCGAGTACTTTTTCAAACAAGCGAATCTGATTTTGTAAAGAATGAGGGGATGTAAGATTCAAACAATAAATTCTTGAAACCCTTAGCACTTTTATGTAAACTAGGGCCACCAACTCAAGGAACAACATTTCGCTAAGTGATGGTGATGCTACTTTCCATGACGGTGCTGACAATTCTGAAAAATTTACGTTTGAATTTTACTTCTCCTCTTTGTTTACAAAATCAGATACGTCTGTCTGAAAAAGTACCCTAGAATTATTCTGCACATAATCCATAAATGTCTTATATTCTATTCCTACCAAAATTAAGAGAGTGATGTAATATGATAGGAAATACTCATATCAAGGTTCATACTGCAAAAACAAAACAAAAAAAATGTAAATTGGGTAAACAGTGTTGAAAGGAAATGGTAAACGTGTATATGCAGGATAAGTCTGTGCAAAATAAATAGTTGAGGCGTCAACTTTGTATTACAAAAATGCATGGCTCAACAACTTTTTTTTTAAATCATTTAAAAATCAGCACATTTGAAAAATAGCTATAGTACCGCTATTTGTCCATTCTTAAAACTTATTTTTTATGTACATACACAAAAAAAATTTAACCAGCGCGTAAATTTCAGCTCGTCCAATTTCACGACAAAGAAAATGTAAACAACGGCATTGTTTGCAATGTTTCATGCGCCGTACAACGATGTCTGCAATCTTTCATGCAACAGGCTAGATTCAGGCGTTTATATATAATTTACATGAAATATCCCATTATATTCTGCCAAATCTAGCATTCCATTTATGTGCATTAAATATCGCAGAAAATTCAATGTTTCTTTTTATCTGTCTATAGTAAAATGAATGATATGAGTTGTTGAAAACAACCAAATTAATAAATATTAAATTGAAAGGTAAATTAAATATTTGTAAACAAATTTATCTGCAATGTCTCCCAGGTACATTCCTCTTGGGCATAATGCGATAAACGAAAATGTATGCACATCAGCCAAAAACTTTCATTGCCTACACGCAGAAATACACAAAAAAATGAATTTTCATTGTGATGTAAATATTAGAGCATGAAAAATTGTATTTCATTGCTCGTGAAGGAGCAACTTGCATGAAATAGTTCTAGCAAAGCTGAAATTTTGCATACAACAGTATCGGAAATGTATGGAATGTCGCAGATCTTTAGACGATGTGCAATGCAAATTTTTATGTTTTGTGATGCTCCATTCATGTGCATTATTACTACTTTTCCGAGCTGTGTAGCTTTAAGATAGTTAAATATTGAATAATCATGGTTACAAAAAAATAATCTGCTTACATTTACAAATAAAACTCTCATATCACTGCAGTATGGTCCAGATCACGAATTTACGAGGAAACATGCTCCCAGCGTCTAAACTTGAAACTTTACAGCAAAGTGATGTTCAACAACATAGTTTGTATCATCAAGGTCCATTTTTTGATGTTGATTAAAATAAGGATGGTCCCCATTTTCACGGAAATACCAAAACTAACTTTTTCATTTGCAGAAAAAGACGTTTACACTCTTTAACAAAGTTGTAGCGCAAAAAATTTCATGGGATTTTCATATATAAATTCTTTTGTAGCTTAAAAATTGATCGATTTAGAGCGATTTTCCCTCATCAACTTAAGGTGTACCATACAAAAATAGTTTTTTTGCCCTTACTTTTTTATTTCAATTCTCACCGTTAAGTTGTGTTGCAACGAGTTTTATAACTATTTAAGACGTGTACTTTGGTATACAAATTTTGCCGCTAGCTTCAATAAATCAATAGTTATTGAATTTTTTCTAAAAAAAATACGCCCTTTTCAAATGTTGATTTTATGATTGGGGCAAACACAAAAAAAATCTAGACGTCATTTGAAAGAACAATTTCTTTTGTTCAACATATGTGAAAACTGGTGATACTTTATTTCTTTATCTTGAGAGAATAACTTTTGAATCTTGGATGGTTTTAGAAGAAAAACTTCAATAACTATTGATTGGTTAGAGCTAGCGGCAAAGTTAATAAATCAAAATACGCGCCTTTACAAGTTTCACAACTCGTCAGAACATAACTTAACGATGAGAATTGAAATAAAAAAGTAAGGACAAAAAAAAACATTTTATTATGGTACACCCTAAGTCGATGAGGGAAAATTGCTCTAAATCGGTCAATTTTTAAGCTACAAAAAAAAATTAAAATAAAAATTCCATGAAATTTTTTGCGCTACAATTTTGCTTAAGGATGTAAACGTCTATTTCTGCAAATAAAAAAGTTAGTTTTTGTATTTCCGTGAAAATAGGGACCACCCTAATTATAATCAACATAAAAAATAGGCCTTCGTTTAAATTTCAAGTTTCACCACCATTTTTTTTAAAGTTAAAAATTGACCGATTTAGAGCAACTTTTCCCTCGTCAACTTAGGGTGTACCATACAAAAAAAAACTTTTTTATTTGAATTTTCATCGTTATGTTATGTTCTGACGAGTTGTAGAACTTTTAAAGGCGCGTATTTTGATATAATAACTTTGCCGTTAGCTTTAACCAATCAATAGTTATTAAAGTTTTTCTTTTAAAACCATCCCAGATTCAAATGTAATTTTCTCAAGATTCAGAAATCTTTAGTTTTCAATTATGTAGTGCAATTAAAATTGTCCTTTTAAATGACGTCTAGATTTTTTTTTTGTGTTTGCCCCAATCATAAAAATCAACATTTGAAAAGGGCGTATTTTTTTTAGAAAAAATTCAATAACTATTGATTTATTGAAGCTAGCGGCAAAGTTTGTGTACCAAAGTACGCGTCTTAAATAGTTATAAAACTCATCGCAACACAACTTAACGGTGAGAATTGAAATAAAAAAGTAAGGGCAAAAAACAATTTTTTTATGGTACACCCTAAGTTGATGATGGAAAATCGCTCTTAATCGTTCAATTTTTAAGCTACAAAAGAATTTATATATGAAAATCCCATGAAATTTTTTGCGCTACAATTTTGTTAAAGAGTGTAAACGTCTTTTTCTGCAAATGAAAAAGTTAGTTTTTGTATTTCCGTGAAAATGGGGACCACCCTTATTTTAATCAACTTAAAAAAATGGACCTTGATGATACAAACTATATTGTAGTACATCACTTTGCTGTAAAGTTTCAAGCTTAGGCGCTGGGAGCATGTTTCCTCGTAAATTCGTGATCTGGACCATAGTGCACTGTTCGTACATATACAAACTTCTAAATGCTGTTGATTTCAACTCAAAATTTTCTTGAATTCAGTGATCAAAAGAACAAACCAAACCCACGACATTAACAGTAAGTAAAATCCCGCGACGATGTTTAAAGCCATGGGCAACAACTGCATTTTCAAGACATTTCTGACATTCAACCGGACGACTCACTGTAGACGACACTGTTTTGTAGACTACTCACAGAAAGATACAACTTTAATTACTTAAACAAAATAAAAAACTAAAAGTCTTTTATCATCATTGAGGCGAAAAGTAAAGTTTGTTAATGTCCGTTAACAATCATGAAACTTATAAGCCATACAAAATATCCGTACTTCGTCAAGATACAGAATTAGTCCTGAGTAAGAAGTTAGCAGAACTGTCTGAAAAGCAACGCTTTGACGTGTGAAATACATTGAATGTTGAAATTGTAAGTGTTGCTGCACGTTTAATGTGCATTGGCATCAATTTGACAACAATTATAAGTCTAAAAAATAGAATTTTGTGAAGCTCCGTACATAAAATATGGTGTTTTAACTTCGTCAAACAACATCTTACATAGCAAAACTTTTTTTTCAAACAGAAGCGATAGAATTTAATTTTTTTTTTCGGATTCCTGTTAATTGCACATTGGCCACAGCAGTTCTGATCCATAACGTTGTCCTTCGAATCGACCTTTTTCCTTTAGCAACACAACCATTTGCTATGAAGGATCACCCACATCCGTTTAAATACAATTCACGATGATCCCAGCACCACAGGCAATGACCGAATAATTCCAGAATTTCTGTCTGTTTCCCCGTCAATTATTCAGAATAATCCCGACCGAAAAGGTCGAGTTCCGATCCAAACTATCATACACAAAAGGAAACGATTGTCTGGCAAGACGCAAAAACAAGATATAATATCAACAACACCGCCCGATTGGGCACTGACTGGAGAAGGTTCAACGGTCTCCGATGGCATTTAGAACTGGTTCAAGAAATAAGCGTTGATTAATCCATGCTCCTGGTAGGGAATGGAATGTTTATGCTTTGCAATTCTCTGCTTTTTTCGCTTCTTGCAGGGGATGGCTATTAAGTAGCGAGGATCGCGTAGTACCAAAGCAAAAACTATGTTTGCGACCTACAGTGAATTTCAACCTTTAATCTAGTGAATTGGATGCTGAAAACAATGAAATGGTCAGCGACACCGGACTTAATATCAAAACCAGAAATAATCATTGGTTTGATTTGTTTCCCATGATTGTTATCGTGTATGTATTGTAAATCGAGGTAGACTCCAGAGAAATATTTTACACCCCTTTTGAGTGTTTAAAATTTCCGCTCGCAACAACCATTATTTTTCCCCAATCATTTCTATCTGCTGCAACGAGTTTTCAATAGAAGATGACCAACCTGCATCACTGCGTTTCTCAATTCAGAACTCGTTTTTGAACTTGAAAATTTGTGGCAGTCATACTGGAAAACCTACTTGGATCGGAAAGTTTTGTCATTTCACGAGTAGGGTTCATAAAGGTGTAAATATAAGGTAACGTGATGTAATATTATGCCTTGTTCTGACTAGAGAGTTATAACATATTATAACGGTTGTCAAATAATTCAAGATAGGTCAGTTAACATGCTATAACTGCTCAGTCTGGCTAGTGATCCCCAAATGACACAAATTTGGCTAAATTGTATGCCTATTTAATCCATTCTTGATGAACAGAAGCCAAGCACACGTGTAAAACTAGCTGTTCAAATAAAGGGTCCCACATCCAATTGCATCACGAAAAAACATCCAATTGGATATTTTTATCTTGAAAATTTGGGTAGAAGTAGTTTAGAATGTTTTTTTGTTGTTGTATTTTTATCGCTGTCAGTTTGTCGATACTTGGAAAAAATGGCATCACCCGAAAAGCAACATCGCGAATTGATTGAGGAAAATCCTCAACTCTCTTATCGGGACTTAGGAAAATAACTGGAAATCTTGCAGTCAACGGTGAATCATGTGATTAAACGGTACTAAGAAACTCTGAGCATCGAATGAGAGCATCTGACCTAATGCGGTCAGAATCGATGTTCTATTGGTAATCAGGATCACAAGTGTATCGTGAAAGCGTTTAAGCGGAAAGCCAAGGACCGGGAGTTATTGCATACGTACAAAGTCCAAATCGTGACGAACGGCAAAATACGGTGGGAAAGTGACGGGCCCGGAAACTGTACTCCCAGACAAGGATGGAAAAATTCAATCGCGTGCATGATTTCAGCCGATTCCGTGTTTTGCTTTGACATTTCATTTTCGATCAATCACAATCGCATGAAAATACTTCATATGATCTTTGCTGATTGTTTATACCACTAAATCCATGAATCAGCCAAACTAGAGAATGAATGATTCAATCAAAGCGACCCGCGCAATATCCACATTCATTTTGAATCTTGTGAATCATCTGTTAGCCTGCTAGAGAATCATTCGTGAATCAAAATTTAGAATCATAATGAATGCAAGATTGCATTCATGGATTTGCTTGTTGAGTGGAATAGAAGTAAACTGAATTTTATTAGCGTTTTCCGCTTCACGGTTTGCTTAGTAATAAAAATCATGACTTTTTCATTTCTCAACCGATTTTTGACGCTTAAATTCTTCTGGTCACAGATTTATTCTGGATTCAGATAAAGTATTTTTTAATCGCATATTATGGACCATAATGTATTCTCAGTTATAAATCGTGTTACTTAAAAAACCTAACAATACCCAGCAAACACAGGCTCGTATATGATACCGGATAATGGTGAAAAGTGGAGGCGATATACGTTCATTTTACATGAAGTCAAATGGACGCATGTACGCATATCGCCTCCACGTTGTACTTATATCCGCTATCACATACGATGTTGTGTTTGCTGGGCAAATTAACATACCCTGGCAGACTTAGGACCGTCGTTGGCTTCCCTGGTAATATTTCGGATTCCGCGGTTCGGTTCCGAGGGCCGCGTTTCGTTCCGACAAAACATGGACTTACGAAATATCATTTATACTGATATTCAAAGCCGAATACGATGTTGTACCAGAGAACCTTCTCGACCACCGTAACAGTGACCAGTACCCTGATCACCCGCGATCCGGTTCGGTAGATTGCTTTCCGTTCCAACAAAACATGGCTGTGCGACATATAATTTTAAATTAATATTCTAAGACGAGTGTGATTAAGTACCGGAGCACCTTTTCAAACGTAATCTAGCCATAGATTGCAGTAACCGGATCATCCGGAATCTAGTTCGGAGGACCACTTTTCATTCCAAAAAACAAGACATGCGGCGTATCATCAAATGCTAATTTTCAAAGGCGAACAAGATGGAGTACTAGAGTACCTTTTTAAACTCAATCTGAGTACAATGACCAGTGTCCGGATAATTCAAAATTCGGAACCAATGACCACTTTTTGTTCCGACAAAATAATCAAAATAATCCGGATACTTCATTGTGCTAAGATTTCGTTTGTTGTAAGATTGAGTACCAGGAAATATTCCCAAAAGTATTCTACCCGCAGTGAACAGTATCAGCACAGACAACCACGCGTATCTCTTTCTCTTCACTCATCTTACATACGTTAAGCTTAATTAGAATTTAATATTATTACTTATTTTATTAGTTTTAAAAGATTATAATTTTTTAAGTTTCTTCGACTTCTTGCCGGCTTAGATCGGCCACTGTTGGCATCGGTAAATCTAATGCAGCATTGACGGTCAAATGTTGTTTCAGAACATGCCGCATAATTTTGCCATCATCTTGTTCACATTCTTCTACAGCCTTGCAGCAAAACTTTCCATTAACCTGCTCAATAACCTGCAGCAGTGTGATGTTTTGACTGCACCGTCGTTTTATTCTAAAAATTAAAACAAACAAAAATTGTGTTTTGCTCATAATTTTACTTCCAATGTAAGTATATTTATAACATTTATAACTGTGATTCAAAAAAGACCGTGAACCAAAAGTGGACGAGTTTCGACAATCGGCTAGCAACTGCAAACGGCAACAACAAAACACAACACCATAAATCATAGCCAACTTTTGCACTATCGAGGCGATCGAGGCGATTCAATCTTCGTGAATCGATGAATGCATTCATAGACGATTCTTTTATTTGTCATTCATATTACAGTGAATGCATTGTAAAAATGATTCAACGCATGAACAAAATCATGCGCGACCGATGTCAAACTTTTCTTCTCTGTTTTCTCTCTTTTTCATTCACTCCGGTGTGTTATGATGTCGGCAGAAGATCACTCGGATTGAAATTCTTCCAAGAGCGTGTTCGCAAATGATTCAAAATTGAACGTTATTCGACGCGATTTTTTCCATCACTGCTCCCAGATGCTGGCAAAGCCTTATTGTCTCATCATGAATGATGAGACTTACGTCTAGATGGACTTCCGGCAGCTCCGGGGCTACTGTTTTTCACAGCCCTGCACCAGTTTGATGTTCCAGAGGAAGTAAGGAAGGAGAAACTTTACAAATTTTCCAAAATATACATGATTTGGCCAGCGATCTGCTCATGTGGCAAACGGAGTGCGCCGTTCGTGACTACCGGGACTGTAAACGGGGAGATCTACATCACGAGGGCCCTACGATCTTCTGGCTGAATCTGTACAGAAAGATCTCAGATTGTAGAGTTTATGAAGAATGAATAAACACATGTAAATAAAAGCAAATATTTAAAAATTTACAGGGTGCGGCAGAAAATAATGCGAACATTTGTTCTATTTCTCTCAAAACTCATTTTCAACTAATTCATGCAATAATATCAAAATTTTCGAGTGCAGTTTATGAAGTCCTTTTAAACAAATTTATTCAATGTGTCCTCCATTTTTATTAATAACATCCTCGAACTAGAAATTAGAAGAAAAATTAGTATTTTCCATTTAATTTCAAAAACCTTTGCTTCTTGACAGACACGCGTATTTCGTCTACAATGTGCAGACTTCTTCAGTGTCTCTTACTAATAACTCGACTTGAGTCGTGTGATTAAACATTGCAACATCCTCGAGCCGACGCCGGAAGCCAGAGCATGCTTTTCGGATGTAGTCCTTCGACATTGACTGCCATGTGCGTGTTATGGTTGACATCAGGGTTTTCACACTAGGTTGTGATGTTTTGCAGACTCGTGCTTCAACATATGCCCAAATCGAACAATCCAAAGGATTAAGATCTGGACTGCTAGGGGGGCACAAATCCTTCAGCCAAAACTTCATGTTATCGTTCAACCATTGTTGGGTTCAATTTGACGTGTGACACGGCGCTCCATCCTGCTGTAGGACAACGTTTTGGTCCTCAGAGAAGTTGGCCTTCACCCAGGGAAGCACTTGGTCTTTAAAATACCGATATACATTTCGGTATTGATTTTAACTCCAGCATCCATGAAAACAGGCGGCATTTTCAAACCGTTGGACGCCACCAAGCCAAACATCATGACACCAGCCGGATGTTTGGTTTGAAATGTGAATTTCACTTTTTTCGGAACGTTCTCCATTTTTTTCGATGAAATGAACAGGTCCGTGTGGCTGTTGGCCACAGCATCGATGCTGAAAAGCTTTTCGTAGGAGAACAGGATTATCATTTTTTCCTTCTTCAACAAGAAAAGCAATCTCTTGGAACGAGTAACGTAGTTCCGTAGATCGTAGTTCCTTGACCCGATCCGTCATCAAGTGGCGTTTCACTCTGGCTCTGAAAGATGCATGCAGGTCTTCTTTGATGATTCTCCACATGGATTTCTCCGAAATATAGGCTTCCTTTGCAAGTTTTCTTATGGAACGCACCGGGTTGCGAGCAATTTTCGCACGGACCGATTTGATCACGTTCGGCGTGCGTGCAAAGCGCGGACGTCCGTTTTCCCGGCTTCCACTGCTTAGGACCATCTTGCAGGGACTTTTTATGCGGTAAACTGTTGCCAAATGGCACCCTACCACCTTGGCAATCTCTTTCGGCTACTTCTGGACGAGCTACTTCTGACGGCTACTTCTAAACAAACTGGTGATCACTTCTTCCGTGAACATTTTAACGAATTTGTAATAAAACAAATAGAATGTTTGGATGTAGCACTTGAAAGTAAACATAAACAAATACACTTTCAACAGAAATTAGTCACTAGCTACACGAATTAACCCAATACTCAAGTTTGAACACTTTCGCATTATTTTCTGCCGTACCCTGTATGCGTTTCTTGTACTATCAAGGGCCAAAAACTGTTGTTACTGGCTGTCTACATTCCACCAGACCGTAGCCAGCATGTATCAACCATAGATGCACATATGGTTTCCGCTCAAGAGCTTTAATGATCCTCCAATGATTTGGTTTGGGTTTGTGGAGATTACAACCAACTAAGACTATCTTGGACGAGAGGAGATGATGGGCTTCGCTATTGTAGTGGATTATACCGATTAGAAAAAATATAAATAAATGATAACATAAATTACCCAACTAATTCGTTAAGTGAAAATATAAAGAAAATTTATACACCGTTTTCGCTAATCCTCTACTGATCCTAATCCAAAATGCGTCGGAAGCTTTTACGAGCTCTCCATCAACAAGAGAGAATGACGTCATTTTCACTCCATACCATTCTCCAGCCAATCATATTATCCCTGTTCTTATTCGTGTTTTCGCTACGCCCGTCTTCTCTATGTAAACCACATCTCAGAGGAAACGGTATTCTATTGACGATATTCGGAGCGAGCAGATCCAGCACGCAGTAGCAGCAGCAGCACCCGTGATCGTTCCTGGACATCGAAACGAGCGAGTGGTCTCATGTACCTGGTGAAGCCGACATTTACGGCGATGCAACAATCGAAGGAGTCGTCTCGGCTGCCCTATCGGAGAGATCGTCTGTGCTGCAATCTCGAGCCGAGTGAACAGCCTCGGAAATCGGTCAGTGATGTTGGGTTACGACAGCTATGACACCTCTTTTCCACTGCCTACCGCCGCTGCTAGCCTGTTCGATGATTTCGACATTCTAACATGTCTCAAGCTAATCAAGATCGCAACTACCTGGATTGAGTGGTGTACTTTCCTTCTGCGAATGTTCTCAACGTATCAATAGCTGTTGTCCCTTTGCTGGTCGTTGATCCTAATCATCCTCCATTGGATATTTTCGTGCCTATTCCTCGCATGCAAGTTACCGTTCCTACACAATGTGAAGCAAAACCTTTGAACTACCGCCGACTTGATTTTGATTGATTGAATTTCGGTCCAATATGGACTGGACAGAACTGCTCAATACACAGGATGTTGACGATATAATAGAGCGCTTCTGTGACTTCTTGTGCAGATGGATCAATGTTAACCTCTCTAGGATTCAGTCAACTGTTAAGCCACCATGGAGCAACCCAGAACTGCGTAGGTTGAAACGTGAGCGAAACGCTAAACAGAGGTTACTTCGGAAGCAACGTTCCTTCATTATTCAACAGGCTTTCAAACTTGCAAGTGACGCATACCGCCTAGTGAAGGCTAGTCTTTATAAATCACATTTGATGCGTGTACAATTTGGCTAGCGTAGAGATCCAAAAAATCTGGAGTTGTGTGAATACTTAGAGGAAATGCTCTACCAGCCCGTCAAATTTATTTCCAGATGAATCAGAATCATCTTCAGCTGAAGAATCATGCGAACTGTTTGCCAAGCATATCACGTCTGTGTTCTCCGCTGGCCTTACATCTGGACAAGAAGGTGAAGCGGCAACTTCTAATTTACCGGTTGTTGTCTTTGACCTGGACACCTTTTCCATCACTTCGGACATGATCATTGCTGCTTCTAGGAAACTCAAAAGCTCGTATTCGCCCGGGCCTGACAGTAGACCGGCTGTTATCTTTTGTCGCTGTGCAGCTTTCTTAACGATCCCTCTTGGCTACATCTTCAACAAATTGTTCGAGCAGCAGAAGTTCCCCGCTGTGTGGAAACAATCTTTTCCAGTCTATCTGCAGGATCGAAGCTTTTCGAAATAGTCGTTAGTAATGTCATTCTTGGCTGTACCAAACAATAAATTTCAAATAATCAACATGGATTTATGCCAGGCCGCTCTGTAACGACGAACCTTCTGGACTTCACTAGTACTTGTATTACGAAAATTGAAGCTAAAAATCAAGTGGATGCCATATATAAGGACTTAATGGCCGCTTTTGACGTCATTGATCACAGAACACTTCTTTGTAAACTCTCCCGTCTAGGCGCATCAAAGCAACTCGTGGAATAGCTGGATAGCTACTTGGCAGGTCATGTTCAGAGTGTAAAGCTTGATTTTGCAGTATTCTTATCGCAAAGATAGTGAACGGTAAAATTAACGCACCTGCACTTCTGTCATGCATCGAATTTCGAGTGGGAAGACAACTTAGATCGTCATCTCTACTGCTGACCACATTCCATCGGACTTCTTACGGTTTTAATGAGCCACTGACATCATGTCTTCGAACCTTTTCGTTGGCTGACTACCTGTTCGACATTGGGGAATCTTCAAGATCTTTTAAAAATAGAATAACTGCGTCAAGTCTGCTACAATCTAGACTACAATAGTTTGAATACATTTGTGTAGGCTACGGTCAGATGAATTAAACAAAATAAATAAATAAATAAAGTTTTACATCGTGACTGGACGTGGGGATGAGTCGGGAAGATTCAAGTTCGTGTTTGCCGACAAGTTCGCAAAGAAGGTCATGATTTGGCAAGCGATTTGCAGTTGTGGCCAGAAAACGGAACCGTTGCGCGCATCCTTAACGATTACATCCCAAGTTCACATCCGCAAGCATAGGGGAAAAGTCATCTTTTGGCCTGATTTGGCCAGATGCCCCTACTACAAGGTGGTTCTGGAGTGGTATGCTGCCAACGTGTTCGATTTTGTCCTCAAGCTAATGAATCCTCCGAATTGCCCGGAATTTTGACCAATCGAAATATACTGAGCAATTTTAAAGCACCAAATGCGGGTTAAACGGAAGAAATGCGCTGGTTTCATGTCCGTTTCCAGGAATCTCGAATCACAGGTCTTTTTGTGCGTACCAATTCACTTTCAGTCAAACTCTTAAGAAAAAGTAAAATCTAAAGCTTGAGTGAACCTAAATACTGAAAGAATTAAAGTACCTAGAGTGAAGCGAAGCAAGAAACTGCTAAGTGAACTAAAGGAGGTTAATCCTCATTCTGTTCCCGGACTTCAAGTGTCCAACAGTCGCACCAACCGGTATATAATGCCAAAGTAAGCATCTGATGCACCTGAGAACACCAACTTCACGTTTCAGATCAAATATTCAACAGGGGTGATGGAGTTTGAATCGGTGGGTTCCTATGCAAAAATTGGAGCCCATTTTTATCCAAGTAGGCCTGAAGGTGTGCTGAGAAACCCTTGAGGATAATGTTTTACCTCGGATTACATCTACCTACGGCAAGCAGCAAATTTGTTGCAAATCCGTAGAACTAACTTCAATGTGACTCAATGAGGTCACAATCTAGTGGCTGCACCTAACGATGACGGTTTGGTGTTGCCTGGGAAGGATGTGAATATTGTGTTCCAGGAAGACGGATCCCATGCCCACACGTCAAAGAAAACGCAAATGGGGTTAGAGGACAACTTGCTCCAATTCTGGTATCTACATATGTGGCCACCTCACTTGTCATTGAACTCTCTACGGACCTCCATAACAAAACATTGTTGTGGAGTGTCATCTGACTATATTGTCAAGGTCTGGATAGCTTCAGACGCCAAATTGAGTAAAAATAAGGCGTAATCTTCAACGATCATTTCTCTTTGTTTTTAGTTAAAAAAAAATTAAATTTATAAATCCTAGAGGGTTTGAGCTGTTTAGTGGAATACTTGTAACTATAAATTAGAAGAAAAATTAGTAATCTCCATTTAATTCCAACTATCTTTGCTATCTTCGACAGATACGCGTATTTCGTCTACAATGTGCAGACTTCTTCAGTGTCTCGTACTAATAACTCGACTGTCGAGTCCAGTCGAGTTATTAGTACGAGACACTGAAGAAGTCTGCACATTGTAGACGAAATACGCGTATCTGTCGAAGATAAGCAAAGGTAGTTGGAATTAAATGGAGATTACTAATTTTTCTTCTAATTTAAAGTTAAATTTATAGTTGAAGGGCTATTCATAAGCCACGAAGACTTTTCTGGGGGGAGGGGGGGGGGGTTTGGCTAAAGTCTACGCTCCATACAAAAATTAAAAAAATTGTTTGGACGAAAGTCTACGAAGGGAAGGGGGTTGAGATGTTCAAAAATGAGTAGGCCCTGATAAGAAAGATGCTTAACTCGAATGAAATTTTTAGAGCCTTATTATTGTCTTTAGCGTATTCTGGTATGAACTACTGTAAAACATTTCTTTCATTCGAATTAAGGCCTGTACTCGAAAAAAATGCACAATTTTTATCCGTGTGTATCTTTTTTGTCCGTGGGTAAAAATTGATGAAAATATGGGCATAACTATTTTGGAGTGATGTGCAAAACTTCATAACAATCGGTTCAGTGGTTATTGAGATGTCATCGAAACAAGAAGAAAATCGACGGAGAATTTTGCGCGCCGTCATGGAAAATCCGACTGCGACCATGAGATGGATCGGAAGACCATTGGGAATCACCCATACAACTGCGTCACGGGTAGTGAAATCATTTAAGGAGTCCCAGACGACCGAGCGGCAGGCTGGAAGTGGAAGAAAATCAAAGACAGCTGACCCTGTGAAGGCCCGGAAGTCGTTGGATTATTTCAAACATTTCGATTCGCGACGCGGCTCTGAAGGCAAAGTATTCCACCTGGTTCGTTCAGCAAACCATGAAACGAGCTGGGCTTCATGTATTCAAGGTCCGCAAGGCAACGAACCGGCGTGATCAACAAAACACGGCGGCCAAATCCCGCGCAAGGAAGCTGTATCCAGAGTGGTTAACAAAACCGATGTGTGTGGTTATGGATGAAGAAACCTACAAACATCAAGGCAGACGCAAAGCAGATACCGGGACTGGAGTTCCCGTTGCCAAATCACGGTTTGATGTTCCGGCAGACATAAGGAAGAAGAAAGTGGACAAATTCGCCAAAAAATACTTGCTCTGGCAGGCCATATGCCAATGCGGAAAACTGAGTAAACCGTACATCACAACGGGTACCATCAACCGCGAAATTTAGCGCACCGAGTGCCTCCAGAAACGTCTGTTGCTCTTCCTGCGGTCCCACGGAGGCGAGACATTATCTTGGCCGGACCTGGAATCATGCCATTACTCGCGATCGACGTTGGATTGGTACAGAGACAATAACGTTGTCCACCAACCCCCCAAATTCACCAGAGATTCGTCCGGTGGAAAGATTTTGGGCCATAATGAAGGCCAAAGTTTGAAAATCGGCCAAGGTATTTAAGAACGAGCTGGAGTTGAAGAAAGAATGGATGAAAGTGACCATAAAGGTCGGCTTCACCATTGCCCAAAATGTAATAAGGGGTCTTAAGGGAAAGGTGCGGGATTTCAGCGATGGAAATGAAATTGAATAAAGTAATTATGCCAAAACATAATCCATATGTATAATATAACATAATCCATCATTCCCTGAAAGTTTCAAGAAAATCAGACTTAAAAAAAATTTTTGGCGAACACTTTTGTCTGGTGCATTTTTGTCAAGTACAGGCCTTACTATAGCTGATTTCACAATCAATCTAAAGTGTCGCAATTATTACTGACTCACCCTTTACGTAAAAGATTCGAAGCAATGATCAATCATCCAAAGAATATGAATTTCCCAAATGTTAGCAAAAAGTTAAACCATGTGGTATGAATCCATATATTAAATAGTAGAATCATCTATATACAAGAATTTACAACAATTTTGGTTAGTTTTGTTAGCTAATAAGTAACAAGAACAATAAGTTAAAAGTACAATTAGTAACCAATTCAATAACGTAACAAGTAACAAGTAACAAGTCAAACTCATTTGTTAATGTTAGTTATGTTAGTAGAACACGAAATTCAATCATCCGTCGAGAAAAACAAGCAAAGTACTCACCGTCTTTTGGAACGATACCAACCTACCAGTTTCATCCAAATTTTCTCAACAAAAGATAACCCAATATTAAAATCATCTCTTTATTCGTACAAAAAAATAAACGTCCTACAAAAAGGTGTAATAATACAATACATCTCTACACTAACATCGGTAACGACGAAAAATATCCAACTGTTGTTGAAGTTCGTATGTTAGCATCCATCATGTCGAGTATTTTTCAAAGCTTCATGCCTCGCTGTCGTTATTTGTGTTAGCACGCGTCTACTTGTGTTTTGACTAATGTTGAAATTGGCAGCTTCACGAACATAGTAATATCCTAATTGATTCTAATTCTGGAAGAGAAGAAAACGACACAGGTGGTGAGATGTTAGTGTTGAAGCATTGTGGTTGTAGCAATTGGGTACCCTAAAAATGACTCTGGCTAGACCTGATAGGCTGTAACCTCCTGCGCTGCTCGTTACAGTCAGCCGTGTGCAGTATTACGTGTTGAGAATCGTTGTGAATGACACGCTGAATTCACCCGGATGCTGGCCGGAAACGTAGACCTTCGATATGGACGCGCTGGATGGCAGAATCGACGTTGGCGGTGGCGTCGATACAATCGGGAGGACTTGTTCGATAGCCGCTGCCGAGAGCAGTTGGTTTCGCCGTTCGCGTTCTTCTAGAAGTGGCAGTAGAAGACTCAGTTTACTCTGGAGGTCATCCGTGGATGGCTGAATGCGGATCGTTGAGGTTGTAGGGATCGTGAGCGTCTCGGTGAGGTATGACGTTACAACCGTGGGAGTTACGCCTGTCTCGTACACAGTGGTGAGGATTTCTCGACCCTGGAATGTGATGGGAAGGACGATCGATTTCGTTGCGGTGACTGTTGTGACAACTTCCTTCACGTGAGTTTTGTACTCCGTAGCTGTGGTTACTACGAGTTGATATCGGTTCGGGTCGGGAATGAACTCGGTAGGGCGAGGGGACAAGTTGGGTTCTCCAACGCCAAGATTTCCTAGCAGAAGCTGCGATAAGAGAATGTTAGCCAGCGGAGCATTGGACAGGATTGCACTGTTTTGGTTGTTGCTGTTGCCTTTCGTTTGAATGAAAGGGCTCGCTTCGTAGATGGTAGTGGAAATGGTGGCAGTGTACGCTGTCTGACGACCCCGGAATGTGTTGGATGAGACTGATATGGTAGTGGTCGGAGTGGAACTTAGAATGAATTTAGTGATTTCGAACTGTCCATCCCGATTGAAGGAGGTGATTTCTTTGTTGAGCACGTGAACAGGTAGCCCATTGGGTCCTTGAGTTAATGAGAAGCACGAGGTACAGATCTCTTCAATGCTGGTAGTTGTTGTTTTGATTAAACTGATCTCGGTCTTGGAATTTGTAACTAGCGATACAGTGGTATCAGTGGGTAGATAAAACGTAACTGTCAACGCTGGAGTGCTCGGTTGCAGGCTAGTGCTTCCCAAGCTCACAGTTTTCTTCCGCCAATCCGAGGCAGTCGTATGACCAAAGCGATTTCCTCGGAAGTCGTCATCCTTGTAGGTTCGGCTGCTTCCTCCACGTCTGGTGGTGCCACGAGATGGCGCTTTGTTATTTCCTCCATAGGCCGAGAGGGTGAACGTCGGTCTTCTTGTGTTTGCGTTGTAGTTTGGTTTGTATGCCAGCGATTTTAGAGTGTTTCGATTCCTTGAACGCGCAGCCGTATTTCTCGTTAGAGTACTTTGGCTTCCAACTACTCTCGGGCGACTGGGTTTGATTTCGTTTATTGAGGTCTTACTCTTAGATTGTTGCCTGTATTCAGCATAATTATCTCTTAGATTTTTCGCATGCCTAGGTGGAGTGGTGGTCGTGGTATAATCGTAATAATCATCCGAGTAGTAATATCTCGAATCAATTCGATTCGTAATAGTCGGTTCACGTTGAGTGGTTCTCCTCCGATTGGTTCGACTATTAATTGCCTGCCGCTTCTGCCGGATTTTGGTTGGTCGTATTTTACCTGCCAGAGAATTTTCTTCACACTTTCGGTTGGCCTCTGCCAGTAGCCTTAGCTCGTTAGTAATCTCAGCTATAACGCTTACGTCCGGATCATCGGAGTCATTATCGAGAGCCGACTTGCCCAGCAGAGATCCATAGTCCGCTAGAAAAGAGAAAGAGACAACGGATAGAGAAAAAGAACAGAATTAGGCTGGAGACGACCACCAGTGAAGGGGGGAAAAGGGAGGAAAGTCTAGTGGGTACAGTTTGTTAAAGCAAAAGTGGGTCAGTGGGTGTTGTTGGATAGATTTAGTTACAATACGCTGATACTGGGAAATTGATATCAGGGAAATAAATCATGCAAATCTGTACAAGGGTCAGTGTTACTGGTTTGTTCCGTGTAGTAGTGTGTTAAGTGTTGAGCCTAAAATATACAAATCTGTCTGTACAAAATATACACCTTGGGATGAAAGGGAGATGTTCTTCTCTAGACGAATGCAGAATCATATTGTATTACTACTGCTACTTCTGGCCTGCTGGGGTCGCGCCATGATTAATCAACCCAACATCACTGTCAAGGATCGGAATTACGGTCATTTTTCACATGCCGGCTATTTAGCCGTTGATTCATCAAGGCGACGTCTTCACTTGTGAAAAGGTTAACATCATAAACTCAAATTAATTATACCTGACCGCAAAGTGTACAGCTGTTCGTTACTGGAGCTGAGAACTGGCATCGTCCGAGAGTTTTTCAATGGGATAATTTATGAGTATGGGGATGTAACGGAAACCGACATTGGCGATCCATTGGTAATGGGCGATTTGGAATGGATATTTGGAAGATCGGCCGGTTTGTTTTTATTGATTGATTTTCCTTGAACGATCACAAGCATTGAAAATCGGCTTTAGTGATCATTATAGATTTGATTCATGATGATGCCTTTATAACAAGATTCTATTCAAAGTTTCTTTCAACAAATTAGTTTGAACTTACAAGTGAGTAAAAAAAATATTCCTTCTAGTAAACAAGTCACAGTGTGAATTATAAAAAGCTTGAAAATGTACGAAATAACAGACTTATAGAAAGTCTACAAGTTGTTTTTTGCATGCAAAAATAAGGCATATTGCCCAAGAACGCGTTTATCTGTTGCCTGTCGCAATAAAAGGTCAGGAAGAAAATAAACAGAATCAAAAAAAAGCCTGTGGAATCACATAAAGAACAAAGCTCACAAGTTTCACTTCACATAAGAGCATAAACCGATCCCGACCAGGAAACAAGAACAAAATTATTTCATGTTTTGATATTCAGTGACGCTAATTTTATCACAATGGTTTTTAGAATTTGGCTCGCGGATGTAATAAAAAAAAAAAGATATCGTTACAAAAAATCAAATCTAGAGATAACCAAAATATACTGTATTATGACATAATTATAACAAAAACATACTACATTTTGCAACAATTTTTTAACAATGAAACAAAACCATAACAGCTTTTGTTACAATGCATGTTACTTTAATCAGATTGAGGGTCCCCGGCAATTATATCTTAATTTGGTATAAAAGTGTTGTATTATTTGCAAATTGAAAATGTCTTTAACAACGTTACATCAACTAATCATAACAACGCTTGTTGTAATTTTGTTATTTTTGGTCGGGATGGCAATAAAACAAAAATCGTAAACCATATCATCAGCTACTGGCAACCCGGTAACAACTTGACAGCTTCGGAGTAAATTTAATGTACCCCGATAATCTTGGCTCACGGGTTCTGTCAAATCGAATAAATCCTTGAACAAATTTTCAATTGAACGTATTTACATCGACTGTTCTTTTCAAAGCTGTGTAGCTCATATTCGTACTTGATGAATATAATGCTGACGATACGTTGTATTTTTTTCTAAATTGACGACAATAAAGACAGATGGTTTTACCCTTCTTACAGAGAATATACAGAAGCATAAACACACACGAAAGCTAGCAAGCCGTGCATAAAATGGCAGCCTACTTTACTTTTAAATGGCGCACTATACCTCTCAATGTGTAAAGCTCTGAAACCGCGAATGGAAACCGCAAACAGTAAAGGAAAAAATCACTTTGCTAAGGGTACACTGAGAAAAAAGATTGGTAAACGCTAACATATTCTAGTTTCCTTTAACAGGAATTTCACGTTGAATTGGGCACAGACATCATGTTAGTTTGATTTGACTTGAGTTATTGCTTCAGAAATTAAGCGGTTAAATTCAACTGACATTCAATTCACTATTACATTGGTTGTTTCTCTATGAAAGCTACGAAAACAAACAGATTTGTTGGTTGGTTCTACCAACGCTTATGGTTTGTAACAAATTTCAGAATTATTTAATATTAAATGCTTTTTGAAACAAACAAACGAAAACGGTTGAAACACCAAACATTTCTGTTTACAAGCGACTCACATTTCTTCTGTAATTTCAATTATTTGAATAAAATCATAACAAACATTAGAAAAGTACACATTAACATTTATAGACTTCTCTCAGTCTAAGAGAAATCTGCAAAAGTAAATGAGAGCCTTTCTTCTATTTTCATGTTTTTTAAGTACACTAA
This sequence comes from Aedes japonicus, assembly GCA_034211315.2. NCBI lineage: Eukaryota > Metazoa > Arthropoda > Insecta > Diptera > Culicidae > Aedes > Aedes japonicus. The sequence continues at coordinate 555,648 of JASCZW010000240.1, read as the reverse complement.
ACCAAATAATCTTATGGATTTCAAAAGGTTGAAGTTATAAACGATGCTTTGGAATTTCATAAAACTGACTATGAATAGATTTTGTTTCACACGACGTTGTTCTTGTACGCCTTCAAGCTTTCCTGATTGCATGTGTTGATATATACTAGTGGGCTAGTCACTTGACTCATAATGTTCAAGGTTCAAATTCAGGTTGCTACATTTTTTTTTTTTCAGCATCATTATATTTCATAAGAGAAATTTATGAAATGCATACTGATTTCTTATAGCAAATAATCATAATGCAATCTTATGGATATGGAATGTTTATTTCGCTGAGTGTAAAATATTAAATTTTCACCTACTGTTAGTGACAGCTTCAGAGCAGGCAGCGGGACGACGGAATGACAGAAAAAATAGTTTGATTCAAATTAAATTTTTAGCTATTTTTTCTCCAAACAAAATATCAGTTATGTTTTTTTTTTTTATGTTTCCTGTTTATCGAGATTTTCAGCCTCAGGCTGGTTCATCTCCCGTCGTAGTCACTCAAACACCACTTTTTGGGCATTTTTGTAACTTCTCCGGGGGTGAGATTCGAACTCGTGACTTTGGCGTGAGAGGTTTAGAAATTAACCAATACGCCGGGGTCGCCCCCAAAATATCTTTTTGATTTAGCCGGCGCTTTGGTAGAATCAATTAGAATTAAAATTTGCTTCCCCTGAGCCAACGGAACTTGTGTTTTGGTAACAATAAATTCCTTTCAAAGTGGAAACAACACAAAAATTAGTTTAGATGATTAAGAACATTTCGATTTATAAAAGAGCATAATTTGTGTTGTATTGTGGTAACATTTTTACGTAGAAACAACTAACCTGCCTGTTTGTTTCGAAACAAAATCTTTGGTTTTAAACAATAAGTTTTTTAGTTTGGATATCAACAAACAAGTTAAAATCAATAACTTTTACGCTTGTTGAGAGGTGTGTATCTGTGTATCTGATGCATAATTAAACAGAAAACTCATACATTAAATAAAAATAATCTCCTCTTTAGCATTTTTTATCTCCCTATTCTCTCTCATACTCTTTCCATCTCTTTCTTTCTTTCCCTGTTCCACTTTCCCTCATTCCTTTTCTTAAAAAATGATGATATATATTCGATACAATTGAAATCAAATCATTTGCAAGAAAACCACATTAACATTACGCCCCAATAAAAAAAATGTTCTTGCACTGTTTTTAAAATCCACACACGAGGAACGAAATCACCTATTCCAAAGCTAAAAAGCGGTAGTATCGAGAATAGATGGCCCTATTGTTTATGCACGGTAGAGACATCTACAATTTGTAGGTGGGTACGTGAAACTAAGCTTATCTGTCAAGATGCTCGGGGGTTGCTTACTGGAGAAACAAGTATAGAGACAGGCACCTGGAAAGATAGTAGGCGCTGCAATTTGCCTGTCCTTAAAAAGGTATTTAGTATTTGGAACGTTGAAAATTCAAGCTAAACAATTCATTAGGTTCTTTGTTACATATGTGTGAAACCGAGAAAAATAGGATTGATAATTTTATTTTGTTTCACAAACCGTAATTTACCTGTGAGATTGGTCTTTTGCCAACTAAAAATGTACATTGGACTTTTTTGATTGCGATAAGGACTATTAAAAATACTTTCTAGCTTTATGTTTACACTCTTGTACCACCTTATCTTTGCAATTAGAAAACATTCAATTAATAAGTAATTTTCTATATTTGAGAACCCCAACCACTGGCTACATGGTTGTAACAGATGCACATGTTACGAGAAATACTTATTCCTCGGCGTAAATCGCAAGACTATATAGGGTAATTGAACAAACTGTACGACTTCATGCTAGTTTTAGACCCACGTGTATACCATTGAAACCCCTGGTTTACATATCACGCAAATTATTCTTTTTATACTTAATTTACTTAGTTAATCTTCCCTAGGCGTCGGGGTCAATATTTATGACCCGAAATGGATTTAAAAAATGTGATATCTTTCCTAAATAAGCATCCAGACGTTTGAATTATCCTCAATCATAGGAACCTACGTTTCTGTATCGAAACCAATTTTTTGACATTTCTGAAGGGCTGTTAAGAAAAAGTTACGAATAAAGTGGTTCGGGTCATATTGACCCGGATTTAAAACTCACATTGTGGAAACTAAACATTACCAAATTGTAAAGTCTTTGCAGTCAAAATGCCTACTGAAGTCCCAATTTATAGTTTCTGGCGAGTTCTGCTCTATTTTTCCCGATTAACCACAAGCAAGCTGTGCCGGAAGAGGGCATGTTTTAATACGATCCATGAGGCAGTGACAGATAAATTTCATCTGAACACGGCTTTCGACGGCTAAAACTTTATGTTTTTTCATGAATTGTTTACTTCATCATTCAAATTTCATGATTATTGTTGAGTAAGGCTTGCTCAAGACGAAATCTGGTCACCTCTGAATACGTACAGGGGATAGCCAAAATGATCAGGACAGGCAAATTTTTGATCAACTTTGAAGTGCTCCTCTAACTTCATGAAATATTATCCGATTTAATTTCGCCAAAGAGCATTCGAATGGAAAATTAATGCAGTTTTATATCTTGGTAACATAACTGGCCATGGCTCCCGGACACCGGAGTAGTTCCGGGTTTTATTTCTTTTTTTTTCCTCTGTTCGGGACATAAACCACTGAGACCAGTAATTTGATCTATTGTAGTATATCCCGTGTCCTTTGTTTAGTGCATGTCGATTTACCTCATCTCTATTCAGTGTTGTTACAGTTGTCATTTTTTGTTTTGTTGGCAATGAATCAAATTTTATTGAAAGTTTCCGCTATTTAAACCCTTTGAGGAGTGAGAGCACTCTTCAAAGGCGCGCCCCTTTATCAGTCAAAATCAGATTCATTGCAAAGAAAACCATGCATCAGAACCCTAGTCATAACCAATTCAAACTACAGAACATCAAATAGACAATGAGAATTCACATAAATGAAGACTAACCATGTTTTACTTATGCTAAGCTCATCCTCGCACAATTGCAAACGAGTATTGTCACTTTTCGTAAGACATAAATAAAATGTAATAAGGACCAAAATATGTACCTTTGAGTACAAATAACAAAAATGTTCCCTAGTTTGAATTAATTCGGTTCGGTGGTAGATCTGATACCCCGTAACGCACGACAGGTCCAGTTCCGGCTTTCCAGAAAGGCCATTTCACGTGTTGAATTTGTCAAGAGATTTTGTACAACACGGGCAGCCGTTTCGACTCAGTTTTGAGTCGTTTTTGAGCTCACCATCGTAAATAGTGGAAGTCGACTCAAATATGAGTAAATGTTACTGGCATTGGCAAGAGACAGACAAAGAGGACTCAATAGACGAAGTGAGTCAAAAAGTCAGAAATGAGGAAATGGCTGGCTGTGAAGATATCGATTGTCAATAGCTGAGCAGTTACAGAAATGAGGTAGATGAGAGACGAGAGAGAGAGAGAGAGAGAGTGAGAGAGAGAGAGAGAGAGAGAGAGAGAGAGAGAGTAGAGAGAAGAGAGAGAGAGAGAGAGAGAGAGAGAGAGAGAGAGAGAGAGAGAGAGAGAGAGAGAGAGAGAGAGAGAGAGAGAGAGAGAGAGAGAGAGAGAGAGAGAGAGAGAGAGAGAGAGAGAGAGAGAGAGAGAGAGAGAGAGAGAGAGAGAGAGAGAGAGAGAGAGAGAGAGAGAGAGAGAGAGAGAGTTAATTTAGTTAACTGTTATGAGATGATTTCATCAAAAAACAAATTAATAAAACCTTTCCAAGACCATAAAGGTTTTGAAAATGTTCTAGTTGAAGATGTTATTATGAAAGATAATGCCGAATGGCCACAGCTGTCAAACTTCATGGCGATATCGTGGTTGGTTTTTGTTGTTCTGTTTTGTTCGATTCTCTGATCTTCTGATTCATTGAACAGTAAATAATGGCTAAGAAAAAAGCTCAAGTGTTGCGGGAAATTATGTTTGAAAGCTAAATATATTAAAACAAATTGAGTTTTCTTGTTTAGCATATCATGCTCCAAATCATATTCGCATTTAATTTTATGGTGAATATTGGCATTTTAATGCGCCTCGGAAATTATGCGAGTTTACAACAACAAAAACAAAATTGAAAGAAATATATTCGATAAATTAATCAAGAAACTTCTAAAAATTGATGGAATTCAATAAGGTTATCTGAACGAATACCGAAATTTGCCTCAGCTCTACAGTTCAATTGAATGACATTTAAAATTTGGTGTTTCCCACATTTCAATTATTTCATACATTCCAATATGGCGATTGCAAGAAATCACAGTTTTGCCAATGAGCCAATTTATCTTAGCAATGGTTACTATAAAACTATCTGGTCGCTTGGTAGCTTTTCTAAATGCCAATTAGCCGTTTAATGCATTTACTGGAGGCAAAATGGTTTTAAAATGCTTTTTCAACTGATCATTATAAGATAATATGAATGAGTCCTAAAACGGTATTTCAAAACAGCATTTTATGATTTTACAAAGTCAAAATAAAACCTTTGATAGGGATAAAAGGAATTTTAGACGTCAAAGTTTTAAGATTGTTGTAAAGAAGCTGTGTAGGTAAACCTGACTAAAATTTGAAACCTATTGGCATCTCTTGCTGCCATAATAAAACCGAATTGATTTCTGGCTTTCATAAAACTTTAGTAAAACTTAGTAAAGCTGGATGGTTTTGGCAATGTTACTTGGGTGAGGTTGCATTTTACGCAGGAATGAGTGCGCTGAAAAAAATCCTTTAAAACAACTGAGTAACTCCTAGAATTCACGTACAAACCCGTAATTTACGAAAACCTCGTAAAAAGTAACAAAAGTAATTATTTAAACGCGTTAATGACAAAATCTAAGTGAAAGGTATCTCCTCGCGTGAATTCTGAACACCACGTAAAAAAAATTCGCATAATAAACGACTCCAGTGTATTATCGTTTTTCGCATAATTTTTCAAAAAGTCCTAAATAACAATGAGAGATTCGCTCCTCTCTCGTCCTTTTTTTGTTAATTAAAACGCCATTATAAAATTTTCCAACGGTTTCTCCTTCCAACTCGATGGATGGTCTTGTTGTTTTCTATTATGATAGTTCCATACAAAGTAAACATTTAATTTAAATGATTTTTTTTACATTCCCGAAAAAATTTCGAACATTTTTTATTTAAGAAACCTGTTGGGATTCAAGACGAATCAAATGAAAAAAAAATCAAGTAATTCCATCGTGTCGTTCGTGAGTTATGGTGTCACGAACGGACAGCATTTCATTTTTATATATATAGATAGAAGATAAAACATTTTCATCATAATCATTACCATATTCTTCTTGCATTATTTGGATTTCCATTATTTATTTGAATATTATTTTTTTATTCTTACTTCGGAGCGTATGGTACGGTATGTCCACACATCCTTCTTCCCCTGTAGATTCTTAAAATGCGTTGTGGTTTAAATCTATTTATTTGAATCCAACTCATTTTACAGAATCATCTTTTGCGGTAAATGCAACGCAGTAGGCCTGGCCGCTTTGACGCTTGTATAATGTCTTTGATATGCTGCAAGCATCAATATTGACAAAAAAAAATAATTGGGCGTTATCTAACCCAATTATTTCCAGGATTTCTCGTACTGGCTGCGTTTGTATTAGATTAGATTAGATTCGATTAGATTAACATTCCATTTGCTTGGTAAATATTAAGTGTTTTTTTTTATTAAAAAAAATGTTTGACAACGGTATCTTGTACAAAACCTCATCACAAATTCAACATGTGAGATGGCCTCTCCGGAAACCCGGAACTTCTCCGGTGTCCGGGGGCCATGGCCAATTATGTTACCAAAATAATAAATTTTCCGTCGAATGATTTTTGGCAAAATTAAATCAGATAATATTTCATGAAGTTAGAGAACCACTTCAAAGTTGATCAAAAATTTGCCTGTCCTAATCATTTTGACTTTCCCCTGTATATCTCTGGAAATACATCATCGAATCGTGATATATGTCACAGCCTGTTCATTTTGTTAAATCATTTTTGTTGGTGATACTACAAGCTTTTAGATCGAAGATGGCGTCGAAAGAAGAGCAAGTACGAAAAGCCATTGTGTGCGGTCGCAATGAAAATCCGGATCTGTCAGTAAGAAAACTTGCAAAAGAGCTTGGTTTTCCTGCAAGCACTGTCCATAACGTTCCTAAATCTTTCGATACACGTTTGACAACAGCTAGGAAGGCTGGGAGCGGAACAAAAACAGATCTCAGGAGCCACCAGAAGTACGCGAAAGTGAAGCAAATATTGCAGAAGAGTCCTGATCTTTCGGTACGTACTGTGGCTAGAAAAATATAAATGTCCCCAACTTCCGTGCATACTTCCAAGCAATTGCAAGGATGAAGTCGTTCAAGGTGAAAACTGTACCGAACCGTAATGATTAACAGAATGTGACGGCAAAACCCGAGATCGCAATTTATATCGCGAATGTTTGACGAAACTTTCCTGCGTGATAATGGACGATGAAATTTATGTGCTGGAAGACTTTAAGCAGCTTCCCGGAATGTCTTATTATACTGCCATGCAACGGAACGGCGTAGAGGAGCATTTCAGGACGAAGAAAAAGCCCAAGTTTCCCTAACAATGTTTGGTTTGGCAGGCACCTAGCAGTAGTGGTCGAGCAAGCCAAAGCTTCATCGCTACCGGAACGGTAAACAAGGAAATATGCCATGAAGAATGCCTAAAGAAGCGATTGTTACCATTCCTACTATCTTGTCACTACGCCTAATATGTTTTGGAATGGTAGTAAGCGAATGGAGTCTATGGTGTACCGAAAGAGGCGAATCCACCTAACTGCCCGGAGTTGCGACCTATCGAGCGGTGATGGTCTCTCGTGAAGTGAGAAATCTCTCAATATAAACAACAAGCTACAACTATAGATAAATTTCAAAAATATTAGAACAAAAGCACCTGAATCGGTTGCAGAGAAGTCTGCACAGACCCTAATGGCTATAGTTAACTCAAAAGTTCGTAGTTTCTTCATGCAGCCTAATTAAGCAACTGTAAATAAATTTAAGATGACTAATAATGCACAATTAAATGAATAAAAAATGCATCTTGGCTTGAACTAATAGCCAATTTGTTTTATTCCAAATTTAATCAGTCCAGATTTTTTCGAGAACAAGAAAAACTATCTACGATGAAGTTTAACAAGTTTAAACAAGTTTAAACAAGTTGAATAGAATATTAATCTACAATTGGTTCAAACATGACCATGGTCATTATTGAATTTCATTGCCAGTTAATTACCAATTTATCAATTCATAACTTATTCACAACTCAATACACATTCAGAAACAACTTTTTTAATGGCAGAATATTTGATATACGAACCCATGCAAAAACAGTAGATAAACACCTCTACAAACGTGCCAAACTCAACCGACAAAATTAACTCAAGCCCCTTTATCAGGATAATTTGTGATACAAAATTAACTTTCTGCTATTTCATTATTTATATGGAATCAAGTTGGATCACACGCATCACAATGTCCGCCTGCCACCACTATTATTAGCAGCCGGAAATATGCTTGTTGTTGATTTTCAAGGCATGCAATTTAAATTTGCACCCCAACGCATCCTTTCGATGCAACTAATTTAATTCATTTGCTGACCAACGGAAAGGGAACCAGATGAACATGACACTTCCACCGACAGGTAGGACTCCGATCCAATTGAACTGAAAATAAACAGGCGGTGGTGGTTTCAGGCGACGGGAGGACACTATTGGTTTACAGGATTAATTCAACACAAACAATTAGCTCAAAGGGATACATGGAGCTACATATTTTGTGTCGATTTTGCCAGCCGAAAACTGATTCAGCCTGGTATTGTCTTTGTTGACACCCGGCTGGACCGATGAGTGACTTCATTTTGCGCATAAATTGATCTCGAATGTAGGCAGTGTTTTTGGAAACGTCGAATTCTCATTAAATAAATGTCGAGACCGTGTTTGATTGTCCGTCCATAAATAAACCGTTGGAGCCTTGATTAAATACACGGTATGATGCCGGTATGAAGGGGGAAATAAAAATGTGAAGAGACGGTGAAAATAAAGTGATAAAAGCATTGACATTTTATGCATCATCTACGGCTGCTTCCGCTATGGCTAAATTATTTGATGTAGAACACTTCATTCGTACCGAGGCTGAAGTGTGTCCTGTTCTGGCTCCGAACGACCGGTAGCAGCCAGCAGGAGCGCTCGTTACTGGAGGAGATGGGCGACGAACCGGATATGAACGAGCCTGCAGGCGACAGAGACAAATTGTTTGATTTTTCCTTTATCGTGTTTGCAGTCGGTTGTCCTAGCTGGGTAGGGGAAGCGAGAGTTTGGGGGATAAATTACAGGGGCTAATTTGAAGGGGATTTATGAATATGCTCTTTAAATCATGGAATGACGAGTAATAATGAAATGGTAGGTACAAATTTCCCATATATACCTATCTATTGGTAGTATCAATAGAATAGATAGGCGTGTAGATTGATCTCTTATTGTATTGTATTTACTCAAAGAACAAGAATTTAGTTTGAATAGGATAAATTGCGTAGCGATGAAATTAATATGGAGACATTCAATCGGTTCAACAATCAATTGAAATCCTGGAATGATGTTAAATATGCCTTAAGGATAAATGTCCATTGACTCAGCCAAAAATGCAGCGATAGATTACATTTTTAATCATAACTCATAAAGTATTTGAGCTGTAAGCGTGTTCAACTAGGATTTCACTTACTTAGGTAAGTTAAATGAGACGTTTGGTAGTAAGTATCTAGAAACTTCGGAAGGATATGGATGGATATGGAGCTACATTGAGGAGGTGCGTGTTGAGCGTCTATCCACCAAGCAGGTGTGGATCAAACAGCGTCTGTCATGGCATCCAGCGGCTGAGTAAGAAACACTGTATCGCGTCAGCTATACCAAAGGTGGCAGTCCTACCAACGTGATGTAGGCACGAAAAATTGAAGTATTCTCGGTGTATGGTTTCAGATAATGGTATAGTGGTTTTATATTATTTTTTTCTCGTGGCTATAATAGTGCCAGTCCGCCTACAATTGCAGCAGGACAATCTACAACATGCTGGCATTAGAAATATAAATGTTATTGTCATATAATAGCAGATAATACCGTTCACTTGTGTCTTGGTTATGTTAACATTCCGTAGACGCCACTCTAGTCATCCCCTAAATTCAGAAACCGTTAATTTTGGGAATGGATTTATGGAAAGTTTTGCGAATCAGCCCCATGATGACAAACCACAACCGAATCGAGCAGCTGAACTTAACATGGGCGTCTAATTTGAGTGCAGATATGGTAATTAACAAATAGAAACAAACCTTGATTTGGATGAAGATGATCCAATATAGTTCTCAATTCGTTTGTTAAATGCACCAGAAATACCCGAAGGAGTTTTAAATCAATCGCTCCTTGAAGAAGACAGTTCGTTAGACGTACCAGCCTTGGATCTCCCAAGGATTCCAGATAAGCTGATAGAAAATATCGAAACCGAACATAAGCTATCCCTATCGGAGAGGACAAGACTGAAGGAGTCACTGAGGGATTTTGCTTGCACCAAAGATAAAAATCTAGGTAGAACAACTTTACTCGAACACAGCATAGAATTGGTAGAAGGAACGAATTTGAAAGACTCGCCAATGTATCGGTGTGCACCCAAGATGTTGGATAAAAAAGAACAAGAAATAGAAAGATGGAAACAGTTAGACGTAATAGAGGAATGCATGGCCAAATATGCGAATCCTTTGGTACCCGTAAGGAAAGCCAACGGTAAAATTCGTATTTGCCTTAATTCACACCGAATTAATCAAATAATAAAGAAGGATGCATACCCAATGCGTAACATGTTAGAAATTTTTCCCCGCTTGCAAAAAGCTAAATATTTCAGCGTGATAGAACGCGTACTCTCAGATACCACTAAGTGAAAAGTCGAGAAAATATACAGCATTCAGCACTCCAAAAGGCCTGTTTCGTTTCTAAGTAGTCCCATTTGGATTAATAAACGCACCGTTCACCACCGTCGAATAGGTTAATGAACAGAGCGATTGAATTTTACGTAGAGCCAAAAGTATACTTGGATGATATAATTATAGCAACTGAAACACTTGAAGAACATTGCGTACTCCTCAAAAAGGTAGATAAAAGATTGCTAATCGGCGAATTTCGGTAGAAAAAAGCAGGTTTTGTAGAAAGGTTTAATGGGGTTTTATCAAAAATTCGTTCATCCATAACTCAGCTGTTGAAGAAATGTCGTAAATTTAAATTGTCACTGAAGCAGAAGAAGGTCTTAACCAGTTAAAAACGGTTTTAACTTCAGCGTCAGTACTTGCTTACCCTGAATACTCGAGACCGTTCATAATAGAATCCGACGCATCACAATTAGCAGTTGGAGCTGCGTTGCTACAAGATTTCGAAGAAGGCAAACGTATCATAGGGTACTTTAGCAAGACGTTAACGTATCAGAGGGTACTTCAGCAACGGAGAAAGAATGTTTAGGAGTGCTGCTGGCAGTAGAAAACTTCAGGAATTATGTAAGAGGGAACAACATTCAGAGTCATAACTGATGCTAGGAGCACCACCTGGCTTTTCTCAATATCGGCAGCAAACGCTAACTCACGTCTCCTACGATGGGCACTAAAACTGCAATCCTACGATTTCGTTTTGCAGTGCAGGAAAAGAAAGGCCTCAGATAATTAGCAATATTCATGATCAAGCTCACCTTGGCTATGACAAAACGTTAAACGCAGTAAAGGAGAAATATTATTGGCCTGAAATGGCAAAAGAAACAACTGCCTATTGCAAGGCATGTATGCCATATAAGACATCTAAATGTATAAACGTTAACCCAACACCGCCTATGGGTTCCAAAAAGAAGTTCTGTGAACATTCGTGGCAATTTATTACGTGGCTATTAGGGATGCTATCCTTCAGAATATTTTTTATGCTATTTTCAGCTTCGCATTTATGCATCGTTGTATGTTATAGTTTGAGGATGAGAAGATAGAAAGATTGTTTACGTTCTTTTAAAGAAAGATCATGAACGACAAATTCTTTAAATAGTTTCTTTTTTCTTCATCCGAAAAATTAATGGTCCTACCTTTTCAATTCCACAGACATAAGGAATCATTTATGGGCCCAGTGGGAAACAGAAGTTGTGGTAGAATTTTTGTGGGAGTTTTCTATGGATTTATTAAGTTTCCGTTTTTTGGGCAGAGATCATACTCGTATGAAACTTATTTCGTATTGTTGTTTGCTCAAACGAGATAAGGCACTATAATCTTGGCAATTATTACCAGGGTTTTGGTTCAAATGCCAAAAGTTCACCTACAGGCAAAAAGAGCATAAACTAATCTTTCTAGCATCTATGCTCCCAACGATAAAGTACAAATTATCACACTGTTTAACTCTACATGGAAGCGTTTGGTACGGGAGGTTCACGCTTTCTTCCTTCCCTTGATGCAGAGTAGTAGAGAAATTCTAGATCTTTCTGGAATCGGATATTTCTACCCACGGGCTGCCGGGTGATCGACTTTATTTCATTATTGGACGTTGGAATTTTTGTCATTTCAAAGTTTCAATCATCTAGCACAGCGGCGGAAAAAGCAAAAAGCTGCATTTCATCACACTAGCTTAACCCGGTGCGAGCGCGAATTTAATATAAACGGCACGTTTATGGCTATTTTTCGGAATGTTATTTATTTTTCTTGGCTAAAAAGAGGTTCAAACTTGTATCAAAACATGCTTCTTACCCGAGAAATACACATTTTGTGTTTTAGTTACCTGGATAATTCTCATGTTTGGTTGAAATTTGTGTTTTATTTGTATGAGGAGGAGGGGTCTTAAACCAACATAAAATCATTGCATTCAACAACCCCCACATACCAAATTTGTTTGCATTTGCTTGATCAGTTCTCAATTTATGCTCTTACAGAGGAAAAAGGAGTCTCAAACAAATATAAAAACCTTTCTCAGCCCCAACAACCCCTGCATACAAATTTTCACGCCGATCGGTTCAGATCTTCCCGAATATAAAAGGGTCAGACAGAGAAAAAGACAAACCGAAATTCATTTTTATATATACAAGTGACCTGCCTTCAAAACCCCCCAAACGCCAAATATGGTTTCATTTGCTTGAATAGTTCTTGAGTTATGCCGAAATTTGTGTTTCATTTGTTTGGGAGCCTCCCATCCCTTTCAGAAACCACAGAAGTCTCAAACCGACATAGAAACATTTCTCTCTTCCAAAAACCTCCACATGCCAAATTTGGTGCCATATGCTTGATTAGTTCTCGAGTTATGCCAAAATTTGAGTTTCATTTGTATGAGAGCCCCCCTCTTTAAGAGGTGGAGAGGTCTTATACTGTCAACTGTCATAGAAACATATCTTAAATCCAAAAGCCTCCACATGCCAAATTTGGTTTCAATTGTTTCATTAGCTCTCGAGTTTTGCAAAAAAAACTCCAGAGGGCGGAGGGATCTCAAACCACAATGTAAACATTTCTTGCATTCTAAAACCTCCATATGCCAAATGTGATTTCAATAACTTGATAAGCTCTCGAGATTTTCGGACAATTGTGTTTCCTTTGTATAGGAGCCTTCTTTCAGAATAAGGATGGGTCTCGAGTTACCTTAGAAACATATTTTGCCTTCGAAAGCCTCCACCTGCCAATGTGGTTCCATGTGCTTGATAAGTGCTCGAATTAAGCCAAAATTTGTTTTTCATTTGTTCAGGAGCCCTCCTTTCAGAGCGCGGAGAAGTCTCAAACCACCATAGAAACTTTTCGCTCCTTTAAAAACCTCCACATGCCAAATTTGGATCCATATGCTTGATTAGTTCCCGAATCATGCCGTAATTTGAGTATCATATGCATGAGAGCCCCCTCTTTCAGAGAGCAAGGGGTTCTCAAAATACTAAAGAAACATTTATTGCCTCCAAAAATTTCTACCGGCCAAATTTGGTTCCGTTTACTTTTTTAGTTCTCGAGTTATGCAAAAATTTGTGTTTCATTCGAATGACAGCCCCTCCCCCCTCCCACACTTCCAGAGAAACATTTCTTGCCTCAGGAGAACCTCACTTGCCCAATTTGGATTTATTTTCTTGATTAGCTCTTAAGTTATGCAGAAACTTCTCTTTCAAACCACAATAAAAACATTTTTAGCCTTCAAAAACTCCCGCATGCCAAATTTCCCGTGCAGCACACAACCGTCTAATCAAGTCACAGCAACTTGATTATGACTAGAATGAGTCACATATAAGTAATCTCGACTCATTTGCAACATATGTGCTACAAGGGTTGGTTTCCTTTGCTTGATTAGTTCTCGAGTTATGCAGAAATTTGTGATTCATTTGTATGAGAATCCCTCTTTCCAAAGCAGGGAGGGGCTCTTACTATCGCAAGAACCTTCCCCGACCCCAAAAAACCCTCCTTACAAAATGTCACGCACACACATGGAGCACGGGTGAGAATGCTGCAACACCGTACGCGAGCGAATGTGAAACGGTATAGACAGGCACGACAGGCATCGATTTCAAATCAGCTTATGATACAATCGATCGAGACCAGCAATGGCAAATCATGCACAAATATGGATTTCCGGAAAAACTGAAGCGGTTGGTCAAAGCAACAATGAGTCGAGTGATGTGTGGCGTCCGATTCTCAGCGACACACTCGAGTCCCTTCGGATCTCGGAGAGGGTTACGGCAAGGTGATGGACTGTCGTGTTTATTGTTTAACATTGCATTGGAAGGTGTGATTCAAAGCGACGAGCGGGATAGACACGAGTGGCACGATCTTCAGGAAGGCTGTCCAACTATTTGGCCTCGCTGAAGATGTTGATATCGTAGCACGTTATATTGAGACGAAAAGGGAAACTTACATCAGACTTAAGGCTGAAGTTGGTAGGATTGGACTTGTGATTAATGCCATGAAAACAAAATACATGAAGGGAAGAGGCTCACGAGAAGAAAATGTTAGCCTTCAACCACGAGTTCAGGTAGGCGGTGATGAAATCAAGGTAGTGGACGAATTTGTGTCTCTGGGCTCATTGGTGACCGCCGATAACGACACCAGCAGAGAGATAAAAAGGGCATTATGGCTGGAAATCGTGCTTTTTTTGGGGTTTCAGGTTTTATACACTCAATTTTGCCTGACTGGGAGACGCGTCTTAGGCTGGTCACTTGACATATGGTGATCTAGCTTTAAGATGCGAATTAGAATAGTAAACAGGGGTATACCACAAAAGTTCGACTCCGTGGACGCAGTGGTTCTACGCCCCAACAAAAAAAAAGCCTACGCTCCATACAAAATTTAAAAAAAAAAGTATGGAAAAAAAATCTTCGATGGGGGATAGGAGTGTCTGAGATTTTCAAAAATGAGTCTACGCGATTTTTTAACCGGTCATTAATTCGCTTGAAAAGTCAGAATCATGACCAAAACTTAAACAGGAATTAAATAAAATATTGTTTGTCAAAAAGAGAAACTACAGGGTGGCAAAGATTGCTGGTAAATGTTTTTTATCTCAGTGTTTCTCTTGTACAGTGTTGTCTTTCGGCATCTGAAAGATGAGATTCGTTTGTTTTGATGCCGCTATAAACATGGACGCTAAACGAGCTGGCAGAGGAGAGTTCTTTAAAACAAAATTAGACCGTGTGAGATCTCGAGCTGGCTTTAACACATCGGTGTGCAAGAGAGATTAATATTCCGCACCATAAAAAGATACAACAAGACGGGGACGTAAATAATCATCCAAAGGTATCCAACGGTTAGCACCAAAATGAAGGTGAAACGCGTGAAGTAGTAAATTCGACGGAATCCGACTGAAGTAACAGGGTGAGGGATGGCCAAGGATCTGAATATTTTCAATACGTTGATGATTTAAAACTCCCAAACTCAAAATTGATTTCAAATGGAAATTACTGTTTTCAACAGGATACTGCACCTTCTGCATCAATCGAAAACCACACATAAGTCGTGTCTTCTTAATGTGCCCCATTTCATATTATCACAAGAATAGCCTGCCTCATTGCCAGATCTCAACCGTGTGGATTTATTTGCAATACATACAGTAAAACTGGATACGGAAAAGTTCACGCTCTTGAATCTTTCAAGAATCTCTTGATCTATATTTGGAACAGTAGCGTTAAGAAACGATGCGTGCCAGTTACGAAGCATTTTAAAACATCGAACAAAAGAAGATCGTTCGAGCTTATCATGTAGTGGCGTAATAAAAAAATGTAAGTTTAAAGAAAACTAAGCGTTTGTTGATTTTAAGCCATTGATTGTGATTTTTGAAAATTTATTAACAAACAAGTGGTGAAAGTTCCACGCATCAATTTTCAGTGCTATCAAATGCGCATTAAGGGAATGCTAGATTTGGCAGAGATAATGGGAAATTTTATGTAAATTGAAGTCAGATTACGCCTGAATCCAGTCTGCTGTAGAAAGATTGTAAACATTGTTGTATGGCGCATGAAAGATTGCAAACAATTTCGTTGTTTACGCTTCTTTTGGCTTGGAATCAGACGAGGGGAAATTTGACGCGCCTGTTAAATTTCATCATTTTCTTCTCTGAACCTTGTACATTTCAAACTCTTTGAATTCGCTTAAATTTGCGCTTATTTATATATTTGTGTATTTATTTATAATCGTCAGCATATAAAAATGCTTATCTTAATAACGATAAGATGAAACTGAATTACATACAACAACTAACACATACATCTTCCTAAACATTGCTTATTACCCTCACGGGATACTTTAAAATTAAACACGTTACACAGAAGAAAATAAAAGGAATTTCAACGAGCCTGCAACATTTCCTCTCGTTCAACTCCTTTGGCTTGGAAGAGTAAACAAAGAATTATTTAACTAGAAATTAGAAGAAGAATTAGTATCTTCCATTTAATTCCAACTACCTTTGCTTATCTTCGACAGATACGCGTATTTCGTCTACAATGTGCAGACTTCTTCAGTGCCTCGTACTAATAACTCGACTGTAAGAAAACCTTCGCCACCTGCCGTATATATACTATTTTCTAAATACAAAACGTTTACCTATCAATATGTTGTTTATACCTATCTTATTATTAGTTTGTCTATACCTATCCTGAGTCAAAAACAAGTGTACTTAATATCTAATTCGCTTCTTTCTCATTTATACCTAACATACTTATTGTGATTGTTGGATATATTGGAATTAAATGAAAGATACTAATTCTTCTTCTAATTTCTAGTTACAGGTATTCCACTAAACCCTCTAGGATTCAAAGAATTATTTGCAATCTTTCTTGCGCCATACAACAAAATGTGCATTATATAACGCAGAAAATGACATGTTTCTTTTAAACTGTGCATAACAGCTGTAGAAAACGCGGCACATGCTTTGCACAGGGTCGTGTTGGTGGTAGTTGTCCTTGAGTGCCGGTTTATAAAGATTTATTGCAAACTTAGGTTTCATCGTCGATTGGTGATGTTCAAGAGACCAAGTAAAGTGGAACAGCAGATTTTTCCCTGAAGGAGGTCACCAACGAAACACGCTTTGGTCACCATGCGAATCCCTTCCAACCATTCCAGGTTGATGAGTCTACACCGACTTTCATATCTTGGCAATCTGCGAGGGTCATGCCAACGAAGGTGTCGCAAAGTAAAGCGTATAAACCTTCGCTGAACGCCCAGGTAACCAATAAGCAGTTCAAAAGCATCTTTACGGCAGCCTATTAAGCAATTAAGTCACTTTAAATGCAACATAAATGCCGCTTTTGGCCCAATATACGGCTGCTTTAATGCGATGCTATGATAATGCTTCATTAATGCTGTTTTGCATCCGAAATGCTTATTACATGCTACAAGCATTTAAATAGCATTAGAAATTCAACTTTACAACAGATAGCATTCAAGATGCTCATATAATGCTAATATAATGCTTGTAGCATCTGAAATGCAGGTTTGGGGTTGATTTACTGCATATGCTAATGCTTATTGGTTACCTGGGCGGCTTCGATCCTCTGGTCTGAATTTGGGTAGAAAGTACTCCAAAACATACGAACCAAAGAGCAGTAAAGTGCCATCAGATAATAAACGTCTGTGAAGTTTTTTGCGAAGCGGAAGATGAAACAATATAGAAAATGTGGTTCTCGAATGACAGTTTGGAGTCAAGCATTACACCCAGATAGTTGACTGTTGACGTTTAAAGCGCGTTCTCGAAGGATGTAGTCGTGGAGATACATGGCACGTTTTCGGCCAAAGGAGATAGTCGAGCATTTGGATACATTTAAAGACATTCTGTTGATCCGGTACCAGTCGTCGAACACTTGTTATTTCTGCTGGAGCAAAATTTCGTCTACTGGACATTTTATGACGTAAAGCCTGTCCACGTTAAATTTCGGACATCACAATCATAGCAGCAAAAATAATTTACACATAATTCAACAAAACCGTTTGGAAATTTCACAATAATATAATTATATCTATAACAATTGATTAAGATGTTAGTTCTTCTTTCTGTAAAATTCTCAAACTTTCTGTGGTACACCCACCATCAGATTCCGTACGGTATCCTCAGATACACCCAGTCATCGGTACCATTTGCTTTCTTCTTAGTTTCGAAGTGTGTCCGCTTAATTAGAGCCCAGTATCTCTATTGGACGAAGCTCTGGACAGTTTGGTGGATTGGCTGTTTTTACCACGAATTTGACCTCTTGTACCTTATACCATTCCAGGAAAAATTTCTCATAGTGACAAGTGGCCAATACAGAGCTGTAGAGTGGTTGCTTCTGATTAACGGTAGCAACCACTTTTGCAGACATTCTCTCTCGTACACACCCTTATTAATAGTGCCGGTCAAGGCGAAATTATTAGATTTCCGACCACAACTACATATTGCCTGCCAAATCAAATACTTTTTCGGGAACTTGGATACCTTCTTTGTCCGGAAATGCTCGGCAACGGCGTTCCTTTGCATTGTGGTATAGAAGCCATACCGGAAGCTGTTTAAAGTCTTCGAGTACGTATGTTCAGTCGTCCGTTATGATACACGAAAGTGTTTGCAAAAAATTGCTGTAAAGCACGACTTTTTGCAGTGAAATTTCACTTGTCATCACGGTTGGACAACTGTTTTACTTTGTACGCCTTCAGTCCTTGCTTCTGCTTCATGTTTTGTATGTTTGTTTTGATTTTGAGTTTTCAACTTTGCGAGCCACATTTTGCACAGAAAGATTGGGATTTTTCTCAATAAACACTTCCACTTGATTCGACGCAATTTTACTGAATGAAACAAGAATGTTTACATGTTGTACCACAAACAAAGTGGAGAGTTGTCATATAAGTGGCATCTGAGGACCAATCATGGATAACAGTAAAAGAAATGGATCTAGGTGGACCAAGGGTCCTTAAGGTATCGCCGGATGTTTCTGGAATGCTAGACAAAGCATAATCTTAATTCTTCACAGACATAGTTCTACCAGTCAAGTAAGAGCACAGCCAGTTCAACGATTGATCGTGAACCCTCATTTTGTCGTATTCGGGAATTGCAATTTGATGGTTCATTTTATCGAAGGCCGCAGACAGATCTGTGTATAAAGCGTCTACTTGATGATCGCGTTCTATTTCATGGATGATGAACGAAGTAAATACGGTAAGGTTGGTCGCCGCCGAGCGCTTGGGCATAAACCCGTGTTGGTCAGGGGAAATAGCCTATGAATAATCATGGACCAGCCTTTGAAGAACAATTAGTTCGAATAGCTTGAATAAAGCGTTTAGTGCAGCAATCCCACGATAGTTGGCGACGAACCGTTTGCATCTCTTTTTGTGTATTGGGAAAACAAACGACTCGTTCCAGCTTTCCAGATCAAGCAGGTTTGGGAGTCTTACGGTTCAATTTCTAAGGCACGAATTGATCAACGGCCTGCAGCAAAATACGACACATAGTCGAAGCGGCAAAATTCGCATCCCTGTTTTCAAGTGTCGTTCCATGCCGGCGAGAAAGTTGTTCATTCCCTCTAAATCAGCATGGGTGAAGTCATAATGCATTGCATTGCATTATCAAATCAAATGTCCTACTCAAATTGTACTCTCGAAATGATTATTTGTTACCGACCCTGTGAGAGCGTAAAACCTACATAATAATCATATTGTTGAATTTATGACTTTCTGAAGCAAACACAAATGAAAGAATTCACAATTCAAAGAATTGATGATTGCAGTTTATTCTGGTTCAAATACTGAATAAACCGAAAGATAATCGAGGAAATAATACATAGAGCATTGTAGTAAAAAAAACCGTATACTAGTATTATAGTATTTGGAATACTGTTTGACTCAGTGAAGTTTTAAAGTATCCCACAAGTGAAGCCAACCCTGATCTCTTAGATCACCATTCGGCAGTGAAGTTCGTCTTGCACGCAACGCCTACTCAACCTGTTCTAGGTCTAACTCGCCGTCATAAATATCGCATCGTTGGCATCATTGACGCTGTCTATTACTTTGCATAGTGGGCCAGAGTTGCGATCAAGTGGCCGGGAACTAATAACTTATTGCTTGTGTCAATCTAAATCATCAAAATTCAACAACTGGTTTCAAGAAGAGAAATTAATTGACTAAAAAATGCAAGCATCAATTGGTTCTCCAGAATACGTTTTCGTAACATGACAAAATTATTTACACTTCAGAACCAACAAAAATCTTCCAATAAGATGAGTGATGCATCCTCGATGCGATATCAAATCCAAGCGTTCCGATTCATCCCACTGTCGCATGGTTACAAGGACTGGGGTTATGCTAGACAGGACACATGAAGTGAAAGCAATCGCACGCATCGTTGAGCACATCGACATCACCCCTCATCCATAGCGAAACAGACCCGACAGTGGTGAGAATGCCATCGCACTCAACCCGGGTTGGTTCCCTCCCAGCAAAGCATATTAAATTGAAAATTTTATTAATCATTAAAATACCTAATCAAATAAAAACGTCCTTGACATTTTAGGTAGCTCATCAACGGTAGATCACAACACCGCCGTCGACTACGGCGCGCCACAGTCATCCTGGGCGTCATCATTTCGATTTTATCGTATTTAATACAGCAATCTGGAAGGGAACATGGGAAGAGACATCGTTCTGCCGGCGCTGCATGGAAAGTTGTCCCCCAGAGAACGAATTTATACCTCTGCCTTACAAGTTCAGAGTCTATTAAGATATTATGATAATATTCATTGTGATTGCTTTCAATTATACGTCTTCGCTCAATAAAACCTTAATGATAGGCAACTAAGCAGATATTTAGACGGTGAGACAAATTAGAGAGAAAAACACTGATTACGACGTCACACATGCAGAAGTGCCTGATTGGAACTAGTTTAGGTCTGCTCATGTTTCTCTACACTTGGACAAGTGCAAATTGATGGAAACTGACGGACAGGTATTTATTGAGATAACCTGTTTCCTAGACAACATAAATTCCAAACGAATGAGATTGCGACAGATTGGGGAGGGAAGGGTGTTGGCAATATATTAATGAACGGTAACATTCCAGGGAGGTCAGATTAATGGTGCGTCGCCGTCGTCTGTAGTCTCCCAGCTTATGAGATGATCTGGTTAATGGGCTACTTGTTCGAGCTGTTGGGTGTGCGAATGGGGGAGATGCCATGGCGATATGGCTTGTCTTGTTCAAATAGAGAAGATTGAACAGGAAGACAAACTAGCAGGTAAATGATAATGGTGCGGTGAGCGTGAGTTTAAGTTCAAGGTCACTGGAAAACAATTTATTACGGAAACTAGACCGGTTGTTAGCTGGTGGATGGCTAGTATTGGATGGCTTTCATTGGATAAGTCAACGCACCGTCATGGGAGGTGAAGATGAATGGATCAGCGCGGAAATCCTCACTTTTACGGCCCTTTGTTTCGAACGTTTAAGTGTAGACATCCAATTAGAGCAATTAAACACTTGAAAAGTTGTTTTATCCAAGACTGACTACCATTGAAGATGGAAGTAGCTGGTTTTGAGTTCTTGTTTCAACTTGTTAAAATGCTACTTGCACTATGCTACTTGACGTTGATGTTCTGATGCTTTTATCGCGAGCGTCTTTTTTAATGGCTAGCTGTTTCAACTCTTAATTAGTTGTGGAGACCATTTTCCAACCAGATTTGTTTTTTAATTCCTTGATAATCGAGATTTTTAGCCCTGGGCTGGTTCATCTCCCGTCGTAGTCTCTCAAATACCTTTTGAGTTTTTTTTTGTAACTTGTTTTTCGGTGAGATTCAAACTCGTGACTTTGGCGTGAGAGTTATGGATGTTAACCAATACGCTGGGGTCACCCACTTCCCAACCGATTTTCAAATAGAAACTGAAAGGTTTCAATATGTGACAAGTACAGCAAAAGCAACATTGTATGTTTTATTCTGAACCGATCCAGAATTAGCAAACAGCGGTCAAGTAAAACAGAAATTATGATATATAGCAATTTAAATGATCAAACAGTACCCCTGGAATTACACAATGTTTTGTGTTTTTGGGTTACTTTTCAGCACAGTGATTTTGTGTGCTTGCATATCTCGAGAAGCGATCAATTTTTAAAGATGACATTTATATTAAGTTCTACAATAAACTTTTTTTTTCAAATCAATCCTCAGCGGACTGTATCGTCAAACTTTGAAGAGCATGAGCATGAGCATGATTGACCAACCGAGTTTGCTACTCCATTATTGCCAGATCAGCTGGTATTACACAGAGAACCAAAAGATGATGCTTGGGACAAGCATACATCCTCAATGTGAAATTACTGGTGATTCCAAACTAAGGCAATACCAGCGCCGGCCTCGAACAAATGCAGGTTTAGTAGGATACGGGTAGGAATATATGACGTGATACTCGCTTTGTTAGAAGCCGTGAACACCTTTGCACTTCCACGAGAAATCACTGGGATGTTAAATAATATGGTTGGGTTTGCAGCGGGATCCGTTTTGGTAAACGGTGTGCTGAATTCAATTGACGTCGTCAGCCAATAAGATATTTAACTATGTTCCCGATTTATTTTCTGTACAGAGGTGGACAATAAAGTTATTCAAATTTTGGCACCGATTTAAACCAACAGTAAGGATGCTGTTGGGGCCACTCACAAGTGTGGGTGGTATATTTCAATAGAATACAAGAGTACGTTGAAATATCCAATTTTATGACCGATTTCAATGTATCATCAATCTTTGAAGTGTTTGTTAAACTGTCTTTTATAAAACCAGAATAAATAATATTCAATTTTTGTATGTCATGGAATTTTAATTTGGAATTCATTAAAACTCATACACTGGATTCTTTCTGGAACAATTTTAAGTGAACAAAATGATTTTAAGGTATAGGGTGCTTTGACCAAATGCCACCAAAATGACCTACACCATAAGGCCAAACGGGTCATTAGGCCGAATTTATGAAAGTATATAATTGAGCTATAACTTTCATGAAATAATTGCAAATGTTGTTTCAAGGGAGATTATTCCTTTTGTTAACCATGCGCAGTTCGATTCTCCCAAACATCACAAACTTCAAAAATTTATAACCCAAGAACGATTCATCGTAGAACAAATATTTTATCTCCAAACTATAAAGACATTCTCTTAAAAGTTTTTTTTTCTGTTTTTGAGTTGTGTGTGTATGTGTATGTACAATCCAACGCCCACCGTCCGGCAGTGTTTTTATGGAAGAAAAATGTTTGCAGTTAAACGAACTTTTGTCGACACGACAAACATTTTTAGCCCGGGAGTTGGAAGATGATAGCTCTGTTGAGTTCCAGTGACCCATTTCAGAAAGCCTGGTTACTCACGTCCATTCCAAGGTCACTTTCACTTACAACCAGCCCCGCATACAAACATCAAATGGAAATTAGTATTGTGCATACACTTCCATCATCAAGTCATATTGTTTTGACGATGGCACGTGTTTAGTAGTATCGTTCAAATTCAGTTATACAGGTATACTTCGATAGTACGTACATCAACTTTCTGATCTCAAATCGAAATTGCATAAATACTACTGCTTGTATTGAAAATCTAATACAATCAAAAGACAGAGCAAAAGATTGCTCTTGCTTTTGGTTATATAAGTTTTCAGACTACTAGTTTTCACTAGTTTTTATGCAATTGCGGTTTGAAGTGCGAATGCTGATGTACACAGATAAAAATAATTAATTTTAACAAGCGTGTAAAATTTCCCTTCGTTTAATTCCAAGCCAACTGAGGCGTAAACAACGAAATTGTTTAAAATTTTTCATATGCCATACAACAATGTTTGAAGTCTTTCATACAAGAGGCTAGATTCAGGCGTTATCTAGCTTAGATTTACATGAAATATCCCACTATTTTCTGCCAAATCTAGCATTCCCTTTATGTGCATTAGATAACGCAGAAAATTCAATGTTTCTTTTTATCTGTGTACGTACTATCGAGGTATACCTGTAATCGGATAGATCTCACCGGAAATTGTTGCTTATGTTCAGTCTTCATTTGGACGGCCACCCTGTGATGCAAAAGGATGCATTTATGTCTCTAAAGGAGAAGCACTCTGCTATTCGGCAAATAATTCCACATCATGCTTTTCGCGTGGAACAGAACGAATATATTTAGTACTTCGTGCACAAATGAAATACAATGAAAATCATAGGTAAAAAACACTTTCGAGTAGAATTTCAACTTGAAAAATCACAATCACTGGACAATGAATGAAAAAAAAATTCACAGCTCTCCCTTTGTAGACCACGTGATGAGTGCATCTGAAATTATATGCCAGCCACTCAAACGCACTGACGCGCATGAGCGTTAGCTTCGATCATTGCTTCGGACCAGCAAATGCCGTTTTTTACATTGCACTAGTCTTCTTTTTTTCAATTCACACTTTGCCATTTATCAAAATCCCTCGTTATGACGCGACTCTATATCGACTACAAAACTGTTAATAATCATAAATACACTTGCGACCAAGCAGAAAAATACTCTTATTTAACCTTTTTTACCCTGGTGGCAGCACCAACAAACTAAACAAAGCTGATCAGCCTCCGGGTGCAAAAAAAATTACAATTAAAATGGGGAAATTCTACCGATTATTACATATTTTGAGTGGGAATCGATTATATTCACTACGTCGTACACAAAACACGAGGAGTTTTTATGATTTAACTGTTTGTTTAAGTTGAATTACGAATTAATTTTTATATTTTGTTTCGTGGAAACGACGCAGCAAAAACAAAACACGTCAGTTTCAAAGCACGGCTTGCTGCAGGTTATTTCTGTTTTTGAGTTATGTCAAAAATTCACCAATGAAATAGAAACAAGAAAAAAAAAATCTAAAATTTTCATGACTCAGAAAATGGCTTTTCCGGCTTTTCCAAGCAAATTGGCATCACTGAGGAAAGTTTTGTTTGAAAACTGGCAACCTTTTTTTTTAATTGTTCTTTGTTCATACATTCATGGACCGTAGCAATCTGAAACCCTTCGGCCCAAATTTGTACGATAATAAAAAAAAATCCCCATTTTTGTATGAAAACGAGTGGCGAGCCCATAGTTTTTCGAGCATTACTCAAAAGCAACAAAAAAAACCATCGCTCAAATTTCACATATGTAAGCTTATGAATTAATAAACAAGAAAATATTTTTTTTCAATGCTTTTCAATGGCTCAAAATGTTTCATGGCTCAGAAAATTTTTAGGCTAATCCACGCAATTTTTTTACACTGTGTGAAATTTTGTAGGAAAACTGGCAACGCTCAATTTTATAATATTGTTTTTTGTTCATATATCCATGAACCGAACGCATGGACAAGGTTTCGAAACAGTCTGAGACCCTTCAGACCAAGCCTGTACGATAATAAAAAAAACTCCCCAGTAGAGTTTTCCTTATTTCAATCAAAATCAGATCTTTTAACTCTCAAAACTTTATATCCACTAATGTGAAGTTTTTTTTCACTTTTGAAATAAGAACTGAGAGCCATATTTGGAAAATTAGGAAAAATTGAACATTTCACTTGTCCACTTAAAAATAAATAAAAAATTGACACACCTTTTCAAACTATCAATTGCAAACGCGAGCAAATTCCTTTAAATATCTCAAGAAAAAGCATATCCCTTGGCAGATAGGCCTATTTCGTCAGCGACTTAACAGATTTGTACAGTGCCGAATGCTCAACTGAAAGAGAACATCGCAGTAGGTCTAGCATTTTTAAGAGATGTGTTAGTATCTGTAAATGTGTGTTTTTATTAAAAAATGAAGATTGGATGATTTTCTATTGTAGGGGATCAGACAGGGGTGAGACAGCTACATGAATTGCTACATTGCTTTGATGTAACGAACAACTAGCGAGTACCTCAATATAGCTAACGTTGAATCAATCTCCATCGTTTCCGATTGTTTGACTTCCGATTTGTTTGAAAATCCACTAATCTCAAGCAACAATTCAAGTTTTATTGTGGTTTTAAAGCACACTTAACGGCTAAATCATGGTCTTCAGAACCCTCATAAAACCAAAATTGTTACTTGGGATGGCAATACAAGATTGAACAACGACGAGACCTACTCCACGACTATGAGGGTTCTTGAAATATTTAATATATGATACGAACGACTTTACTGAAGTTCAATGATCAGGTATGATAACGATATATGCATAGATTAGTAATTTGCTAAGCATCGATTTTAAGAAGCTTGAAGCTTGAGTCGGAGTGCAGCCGCCTGAACTCGTTTGTCTCTTCTCTTGCCATTGTTCCTCAGCGCCACTTCGTAGTCTGATTGTCTGATGGATTGATGCTGCAATAGCAAATAACAGGTCAGCTTGGCCTGTACTGATGGGTTTATTCAAGGTATGACTTAATTGGAGAAATGAAAATAACTTCTTCTCAAAGGCAAAGGCTTACACGAATAGAAGTTAATACGATACCAAATTTTACGAGCATATATGATGTGTAGTTTGAGCAAACATAGGTTATATTCAAAATCAGAGTTGCATAGAGAAAATTTTAACATTGAAAATAGCTGGCGTCCAATTGTGCACGCACGAGAGTTCATGTACTAGCGTGCGGTTTGTTTGACAGCGGTAGTGCAAAAACAGAGAGAAAACAAATGACAGTGCTCGCTTGCTGAGCAACGTGAGTTACTCGAGGTACCTCAAAAGCCACTCTGAAATTGCTCGCGATAATGTCTTGTCTCTTGAACGGGATTGAGCTTTGAGCATTTGAAGACCAGATGAAATTAAAACTATTCTTTCACGAATTTGCGAATTTTTAATCGAACACTTTTTATTAAGTTCCAGATAAGTGTTTCATTAAATTTTCTGGACGCCTGAGCCCAAATTTTTTTGAGCTCCTGCATATTCTCAGCTGCTTTACCAGCCTATTGAATCAAAATTCACACTACTTTTCGTGCTGTGTACTGTAAAAAATGGCAGACTTCAGACCGCAAGAACATAGTGCTTGTCATGCCAGCACTTTTCGACCAAACCTCTCCACTTGAATCGACCTGTCTGCATTGCTCCTATCCTCCCCTACGACGGCAGTGTAATATTGTGGACCTGGAAGTTTAGGGTTGGAAGATCCGGATTTTGTGCTTCTTCTTGGCAGTTTATTCAAAAAACAGTGTTTCCCACACTTGGTTATGATGGATTTTACACTCGCGTAATGAATTCCGAAGCGCTTTCCCAATTGTCGCATAGTTACACCAACTTCACGTAGCCATGTGTCCAAAACCTTAATTTTCACGCCCTTTTCAATGCGCGACGTTTTGAAAACGAAAAATTTAAACCATGCAAACAAGTGAACGAAATATGACAATCAGACGCACAGCATTCTATGATGAACATTTTGAAATCATCAAAAATACACGCGCATAACGCAAATGAACGTGGATTTCTTATTTTCGATACATTCCTTAAAAATGTTTTAAACAGCTATGCAAACCAATTTAGTAGGTACGTATTTAATTGTTGTTGTTTTGTGTGGTGTGTTGTTTCTATTGTTTGCATGTAGGTAAAAAATTAAACAGCCACGAATTCCCGTTCCCTTGATCTTTGTTAAGTAATGTTTGGGGACTATGTTTGTGAATGTTTACGCTTTCTGCTATGTTTAGTTATAAGGGTTTGTGATATGTTTTTAAACTTGCCTGTGGTTTAAGCTTATGAAGTGTTTTTGTAGAACATATTTTCAGTTCCTTTAATTTTAAATTGTGTATGAGTGCTTTGAACCAGTGGTAGGCATGGTGGAAGAGAAACCCCTTGACAAGCAAAATATTGCCGGCTTGATCGTGCTTATATACCGCCAATGGCACAAAGCAGCTCTAGCAATGTGGGATTTCTGTTTTACACTTCACAGAGGCTACATGTTACAGATATCAATTATCAATTAGAGATATTTTTAAGACACAACTATTAATGTAACACGGTTATTATGTTTCTCTCGTTTTCATTTACTTTAATAACCTCAGCAGTGGCGTCTCGTCGATATGTGCACCTCGTGCACTGCACAGTTTAAAATTGTATATTTCATGTATTATCAAATTTATCGATTTAATACTCCGTTAATACTCACAGACTGGGCATTTCAAATGGTGCACCAGATCCTGTATATACCACACGTGGATCGTTTGTAGATGTTTTTTTTTCCTATAACTTGATTGCCGATGAGTTATTGTCTGTTTTGTGCACTTTGTGGTCTGCACAGAGTAGTTTTACTCACAGGCTAGTTGCAATTTTATTCTGTTGTCTCGAGACATTGACAAGGTACTTTTTGTGGCATATCACAAGAGAGTCGGCAAAGGAGGAACTCCGGGTTCGAAAGAAAGTGCACAACCGGTTAATTTTCACACGAGACGCCATTGAACCTCAGAGAGAAACCCGATAAAGCGTTGTATATGTTGATCCTCTTACAACAGCATGTGCTGGTGATTGGTGGAATTTAAAGTTTTTAAGATACCAAAACGACGAACTGTCATCTGGCGGGTATGACATAAACACCAGACACATTTAAGGTATACACAAATCTACTATAAATATTAGACCTTCTGCAATGTTTTCGTCAAGTCGGTAAGAAGTCGGCATGTCGCAGACAAAATAGGCCTATCTGTCAAAAGATAAGCATTCTATAGTGGAATTTTAACGGAATATGCTCACGTGGTAGTTTGAAAAAGTGTTTCAGTTCTTTATTTTTTATTTTCTTTAAAAAGTTATTTGCGATACATTAAATTTTCATAGTTTTCTAACGAAAATCGTTCAATTAATATCCTCGAAGAAGTTTATTTTAAAGTAATTTAAAAAAGGGAATTGTTTTTGTAATATGTTTGTAATCAGAAAGATCTCACCAATGGCCGCCTTGGAAAAAACACTAAATTGTATATTCGTAAAAATCAAAATTGTCGTCGTTGATTTCTATTTTTTTAATTTCATTGCACTGAATTACTTTTTATTGCAAACATTTTTTTTTCACTCCACACATTGCCATTAATCGATATCCCTTGCTTTAGATCTACTCCTAATCAAACTTCAAAATTGTTTCAAATTCAAAGGGCAATAATAATCATCAATATTCTCACGACATAGCAGAAAATACGCTTCGCTAATTTTTTGATATGAAATTTCCTCGATCGGGAATGCACATATTTCGCCAAAATAGTAAGCAAAACTCTTTTCATACGCATTTTTGTTACACATTCAATGTAAAGTCTCAATTTTCCAAAATTTTAAGAATGACTGAGATAGAAACGTCTTCTTCGTTCAAGATCGCCGCCTACTCTAACGATGCCGAATCTAAGCCCTCATCTAAAATTAAAAGCTATAAGGTACAGCTCCATTGGGTTGTTCGAAATGACGACGTAGGTCTACACAACTGAATGTCTGCCATTTGGATTGTACAATGCAATATTCTTTGAATACACCCTTTAATGCCTATTTTTTTCCAGCGTTATTAAACAAGCAATTTGATGTATTCTGACTGATTTGGTGCTCAATAACATGAAAAGTATTGAAAAAAGTAGGAAATATTTTAATGAGGTGTGCTTGGTCGTTCAAACTGTCGTGGACTTCAGAACTTGAAATCTACAGTTGTATCAGTAGCTTTATCCGCTATACAATGTTAAGATATGATTTTTGATATGCTACTTAAATTTTTCACAGAAATACAGATTTTTGAACTTGCTAGGTCCAAAAATGACTTTTTCCACATGTGTTATTATAACTTCAAATTTATAAGTTTTATCAACATAAAATGTTGGTCACAGAAGGTCTATATATTGGTTATAATGTTGTTCAATTTTCAGCTAATAATATTTATAATTTACAAAGTTACAGAAGGTTGAACAACGCGTTTTTGAGAAGCAACATTTTGCTCGGTTTTTTTACTAGTTAGTGTAGGTAGTATGTTCTGATCTCAGGGATAATTTGGATGACCTGGACCATGGATTAATGCTTTGTAATGTTTATTGGCCACTACGAATATAAATTGAATTTTTTGAATATTTATTGTAACTTTGTATTGCCTAAAATATACTATTAAAAATGTAAATCTTAAGTTCTGAACGCCAGCACAGTTTGGATGACCTAGACCGTCCCAATATTATTTGCTTGTGTATTTTTACGTTTGAAAATATTCACTGAATACGCTTAAATATGTGACGTAACTTCGTATAGCCCAAAAAACTACAGTTACTACCGTAGATCGACCTTCCAAAAGATTCAGTTAATATGTTTGAATACATATGGTCACCTTATGTAGCCCAACATACTACTTTCGCAACTGTATATCTTATGTTTTGAACTTAAGAACAGTTTTAATGACCTATAACATCACAAAATTATCAAATAATGACTGTTGCCCCTACTAAAAGTGTCATTCAATATGTTTGAATATATTTTGTAGCCTTACATAGGCCTGAAAGCTACTATTACAACTGTAGATCTAAAGTTCTGAACTCAAGAACGTTTTGGATTACGAATGCATTTGTACCATATTCTAAATCAACGCTCGACACTAATAATAAAGCATTTATTTTCATCCCAAAATTATTTATATTCAGGATGTTCTAGGTCGTTAGAAAGGCCTTAAACTCGTATGTTTTTTTATATTTCTCAGATAGAAAAATTTATTTTAAACAAATTTGTTAAATATAGTGTACACTTTTAGTTTATATTTTATACAGACATTTTTTTTTCATATATGACCTTAGGCCTCAAAGAGTAAGACATGGCTTTTGTAAGACATGGCTTAACATCTATGAACTTTTCAATAGTATGTGGCGCAAGATCGCTTGAAGTTGATGCGTAGAATTATTTCCAATCGATTGGTGCAGAAAAATTGAAAGTCTTTTAAGAAATGACTGAGATATTAACGCTCAATACCTGACCACTTTTCGTGACGGTCGCAATGCGATTTATTTAAAATTGTACTCCAGTATAGAAAAGAAAGACAGAGTATTACGTCAAAAAAACAATTCGTTTACCATTATTTGTTCCATGATAAACGACCTTGCAAACAGCCAGTGATGATTAAAGCCCTTGCCGTATTCCTTCCAACAGCCAAAGGAAGTGGGAAGAACTTAGCGATTCACTCATCTGCATTATGAAGGTTCGGACTTTAATGCAATACTCCATGATTATTTGCCTTGATATATTACCCTTGCAATTATAACATCGAGCATCACAACACATCGAATGATTCTTTTTTCAAATCTATTAGCCCAAACTAAATTATTAGCATACTAACAACCCTACAAATTAAATCCAAGCAACCAACGATTTCAAAACACTTCCATTCCAGTTTACATAATTGACGACTTGGCGGGTTTTACGAAATCTCTAAAGCAATGCGTAACCCAGCCCTTCATTTTCCAACACCGCACCAAAGGTTACCAATTTGCCTCCAGCGCCGATTAAACTCGAGTTCCGCCCCTTTTCATTGGTGGTGCCATTGCAAAATTTACTCACCATTCATACTACTCGCCTGCTGGTGGTACAGGTTGATAGTCAAGTGTATCATGCAAGGGTTCAGAAATGATTGCAGGGCACACGCGTGTTGAAAAATGCTAATTTAGCGTGAAACTTAAGTGGTAAGCAGCCAACAACAATAACAACAGCAACTACAATGACCGCAGCAAAACGCCACCCACCGCAGATCGACAAGAAGTACCTACCCGAAGAAAAAGGTATATTCGAATTAATGACTCGATATAAACATCCACTGCATTGGCCGACACTCGATGCATGTTATTTTGGCATTGTACGTTCAGAGTAGGTGAAAAACGAACCACGCACTTGCAGGGTAATTTACTATGTGCGAGTACGCCTTGATTGGTGGATGAACTTTCGTAACGTGAAAAAGGGGGCCTGTTAGCCGGGCGTTGAAGTTGCCCTGATGCGGCAAAAAAAAAATGGTCTTGAATTGTACCAGCCCAACTGCTTAAAGGTCAGGTGTAATTTTCATGGATGATTGGAGGATCGCAGCGAGGATGAGGAAGATGCGTTCAAATTCGGGTAGAATCAATGAGGTTGGATTAGGGGCCTCAAAGCGTAGTCACGTTGCTTAACAGACCGTTATTATAAGAAATGCTCCATGAAATCTGAGTTTCGATATGCTTTCTTACATCTCCGATGATTTTTACAAAATCATCGTAGAGGAAATATGTGAGCTATAATGGTTGTTTTTTTTTTAAGTTCATTGGGCTTAGAGGAACAAATAAAAATGAATTTGTGAAGTTAACCATAATTGAACAACTTTAACGGGTGGCAACCAAAATTATGGAATTTCTTCCTCAAGCTGACAAATAATTCATGCATACAGAAGTCAAACATGCAGGTCTGATTTATTGAAATTGAAGATAAATTGTTGAATAAAAATAGTGAACATTTGAAAACGGTGCGTTAACGGCTGTTTGGCGAAGCTTCCGTTTGATGTCAGAACAGGAGCGTTGTTCGGCCTTCCTGTCAACTTTGCGAATGCATCTCTTGATGGCGGCAAAAATACTGAAACCTTCGCTGCTTGACCTTGGATCTGGTAGCGATGTTGCAATGAAGCTTCAATATGTTTCTCTACCGTTAATTAGGTTTGCGACATTGTTATGGTTTCAAGGCCATTACCAGTGAAAAACGACAAAAAACTATGTTCTTCAGAAGTACGTTCGAGAGAACAAAGGCAAAGAACTGAGTATGATCTCTGACTGCAAAACTAGATGGAATAGTCAGCTTGTCATGCTTAGGAGGTTTCATGAGATAAGAACTGAAGAGCAAAAAGCGATTATCGACATTAAAGAACAAATGAAGGTGAGCTTCTTGAAAGGCGATGAGGTGGAATTAGTAAGAGAAACCAGCGATGCTTTGGGTCCTGTCAACGCAGCTGTAGATTAGTTGTGCAGACAACACTACACATTATATGCATATGAAGCAGACATTGTTCTTCATTTCAAGCTCAAACAGTTTTCTTCCCAGAACATCAATATTGCCTATATTATTTTGTGTAGTTGCAATATTTGAAATATTTTGAAATATTATTCAAAACTGCGCGGAGTGTTGGTAGAGCAGGCGGATTATTTGCTCAAAAGCCTGAACGCTTGTATCGAGATTGAGGAAATGATTACTATTCACAAGAAGATAACGATTAAAATCTGACCATGGACGACAAATTCTAAAAAAGACTTCAGCAGCTTAAGGCAGCTCAACGAGCTCGATGACGCCTGGATTTCTAGAAACTCTTTGAATTTGCCTATTTCGAAAGTCGGAGGATCAAAGGGCAAGTATTTGAATGTGATTTTCGAAGCACAGAGTACTGTTCGCCCAACATCAGTTGACTTCGACAGAGAAGTTTCAGTGTCTGGAAAATTTGCTTCTAAAATTCGGTCTCGCATAGAAAATAATACTGAACGTCCTGTGCATTCTGAACTGTGTTAAGAGTAAGGATAAAAGCGTTCGAAAGCGTGTTTTGCAAAGCTTCTCCCGTTTAACGTTGGAACCCCTTTGAACAGATACCGAGCTAAAACATTAGTCTGAAATGCATACAGTTTTCAACAAATGATGTTTGGAAAGCTCTTGAAGAGCTCTACCCAACGAAATGACCTGGAACAGATGGCCTACTTACTTCCTGTATTTTTGAAAAATTGCGCCGCTACTCTTGCAATGTCCATCGCTGCAGTTTTCAATTGCTCACTCTAGGACAGAACATTCCCAATTGCATGGAAAACGCGTCCATAGTACCGATGTATAAGTCCGGAAATAACATTTGTGTCGGAAATTATCGTAGGTATGCATACTTTGCTCTCGCAGTAAGGTTTTCGAAAAGTTTTTGCGTTAGCTCCCATGGCATGATCCAGTCAACCTTCCCTCTTATCTCGACCGATTCGGAAACCCCAGGCGTATCATTCTGCAACGGCTGATCATCTTTGTCCTTATAATGGGCCACGTGGATAGCCCCGAACTTCAGGAATTATTTCCGTGAAACACTCCTCCTCGTCGGTTTCGAAACTCCCCATTACTGGCAATTCCGTTTCATAGAACGAACCTCGGACTCAATAATTGTTTTAACTTGTGTTTGCGGTCCTTCAATGATGTTCGAATTTGAGTCTATTTTGTCTAAAAATGTGCTAAAGCCCTATTCAAAGTAAATTTGGGCGCATTCAAGTGATCATAACTCAAGAATTAAACAACATACACGGTTGATAAACGTCAAACGAGAGGGTATTTATTCAGCTTTAAAAAAATATATATTTCACCGTTCCGAACGAACTGTCGCACTTTACTAGTGGTCGATGCCATCATGATCTGCACAGTCGCTGGTGACACTGTTCCGGCAAACTTATTCCACTTTAAACGCATTTGTTGTGCATTTGTCACTTCTTTACCGCATTCTCTAAGTTTTCGCTTGACAAATGTGCAATATTTTTCGATCGGTCTGAACTCAGGGCAATTCGGAGCATTAATCTCTTTGGCGACGAAATTAACATTGTTTGCAGCATACCATTCTAGTACCTCATAACGTTGGTCTTGTGTTGCCGAATGAAGGGTAAAATCTACTTTTTCAGACACTCTTTAATGTAGACCTTCTACGCCATTATGTGAGATGTGATGAAACCTTGGTTTTAAGGCCACAACTGCAAATTCCTTGCCAAATCATTAGTTTCCGAGCAAACTTATCAGCAAAAACAAATTTATATCTAGAAGGGACATCCCCACGACCAGTTTCCAGAAAAAAATTGCGACCAGATTTAATTTGAATCGAGCTTTGAATGCGAGAATTAGAGGTTGACAAAGAGTTATATCCTAAGTAAAGCCTGTCCACGTTAAATTTCGGACACTTTTCCTTCAGCGTCGATTTTGAATTAGTCCCCGGATCGCTGAAACGGTTCACTTATATGCAGCTGAAACTCTCCACTTTATTTCGTGGTACAAAATATTTACATTCTTGTTACATTCAGTAAAATGGCGTCAAAGTGGAAAAGGTGCCCAACCGTGATGACAAGCAAAATTTCACTGCAAAAAGTCGTGCTAAGGAGCTTTACACCAATTTTTTTGCAAACATTTTCTTCTAACATAATGGACGACGAAACATACGTACTCGAAGACTTTAAACAGATTCCGGGTCTGGCTTTTAACACCGCAATGCAAAGAAACGCCGTTAACGAGCATTTCCAGACAAAGAAAGCGTCCAAATTCCCGAAGAAGTATTTGATTTGGTAGGCCATATGTAGTTGTGGTCGAAAATCTAAAAGTTTTGTCTCGAACGGCACCACCAATAAGGTTGTGCACGAGAAAGAATGTTTGCAAAAGCGGTTGCTCCCATTTATCAGAAGCCACTACTCTTCAGCTCTGTTTTGGCCTCTTGTCACTATGTGAACTGTCCAGAACTTTGCCCTAGAGAGAAGAACTGGGCTCTACCCGATCAAAAGGAAACAATAAAATTATTTCAAGTCTTGTTATTCAGTTACGCTGTTTTTAGAACAGAGGTTGTTGGAATTTTGATCGTGCATGTAGTTAAAATATCAGAAATTGTAACAGTATTGAAGTAGATATAACATAAACGAAACAAACTTTGTAACAGTTTTGTTATTATGTAGCAAAATCATATTAGCTAGTATTAGCATTAATTTATTAATTTACGCAAATTGAGCCTCGCGGAGCATTATATCTTAATTTGTTATAAGTATGTTATCAAATCATCTAGATGAAAACGTCTTTCACAAATTTATATCATAATCAGTTAGTTGTAACAAGGTTTATTATAATTTTGTTATTTTCATGTTTTGCCCTTCTGGTCGGGTAGTTAAGCGGGAACTTTTCGAAACTAAGAAGAAAGCAAATAATACCGATGCTTTCAAAAGAAGAATGAGAATCGTCACGGCGGGCGTATATGAGAATACCGTACGGAACCTGATGGTGGGTGTACCACAGAAAGTCTAAGAATTTTACAGAAAGGATTAACATCTTAATCAACTGTGTCTAATGTATATGAAACTCTATTACTGCGAAATAAACAATCGGTTTTGTTGAATTAAGTTTAAATTTTTTTGCTGCTATTATTTTTGTGTCCGAAATTCAACCTGTACAGGCTTTAATCAGTCTGTACGAATATGGTAGACAGTAAATAAATAAATTAATTAATAAATAAATATGTGGTTTTTGCTCTGTTAAACAAATTCAAGTTTTTGTTCTTGTCCAACAAAGAAATAGAAAAAAATCTCTAAAAATTCTTGGGAACCGGTACTGTTACCGGTACTGGTACTTACGCTCCCAAGAGTCGGTACGATTTTGTGATAAATGTACCATAAAAATGAAGTCCTCAGATATCTTAACGCTCAGAAGTCAGTTTCAGATATCATGGCTCTCATAAAATGTGCAAGAGCTACTGTACTTCGAATCAAGGCATCAATTGGACTTCCAACAGTACCAAGAAATCCTGGAAGTGGTCGGAAGCGATTTTTAAGAACACCACCGTTGATACACTCCACTCAGATAAAAGTAACTCAAAATCCCTTTTGAAGCAAGAGAAACATCGCAAAGCAGGCCAGTGTATCGGAAGCAAGGTAAGAAGAGTGGTGAAATATGACTTAACACGAACGTGCCCAACGCCTCTGAGAAAGAAAGGTTTTTACAATAGATCACAAAATTATCCTACCAAAAATGATTGTAGCGATAGCATCCGTAGTTTTGGATTCCATGGTGGACAACATATTTGTAGATGCGAAACATGGCATGTGACATATCAAACTTCATGATTTAGCAAAACTAGGTCATCAGAAGACAGTTTGAGGATTTCTTACCACACTGGCCACTAAATGGCGCATTGTGGGATCCGAGTTCTTCCAAAAAAGGTGCCATATGCAGTCATGGTCAATCAAACTTCATGATTTTGCAAAATTATGTCTTCTGAGTACATTCTGAGAATGTTTTACCAGTGTGTCCCAAAGTGACCTTTCGGAGTCCGAGTTCCTCCGGAAAAGTGTCCATATTCAAATCGTTTCCAAAACCTGGTTGGCGATATACCAAATTTTATGATTTTGCAAAAATAGGTCTTCAAAGGACATTCTAAGGATTCCTGACTATACTGGCCACATAAAGAGGCCCTGTGAGATCCGAATTCCTCCGAGAAAGTGGATATATTCAAATCGATACCAAAACCTGGCTTGTGACATATTCAACTTCATGACTTTGCAAATCTAGGCCTTCAGAGGACATTCTGAGGGTGTCTGGCAGTACTGGTCACTTGGAGTGGACCTGAGGAATCCGAATTCCTCCAGAAAAGTGTCCATATCCAAATCGTTTCCAAAACCTGCCTTGCGACATATCAAACTTCATGATTTTGCAAAACTTTGTCTTTGAATCAATATGGACCACTATCCTTTTCCACCCAGGCTGAATCCGGATCCGCGATACTCAATATTTAAGCGTTATCCCAACATTTCGATCAGGGATGTTGCGAAAAAGGCGAAAGTTTCAGTTTTTTTGTGCAGAAAACACTGAAACGTTCTGGATTACATGTGTACAAGTTCCAGAAGGTACCGAACCGGAGCGATAAACAGAACTCGGTGGCCAAAACTCGTGCAAGAAAACTATACAGGGAGTGGCTCACAAAACCGTTCTGCATTGTGATGAACGATGAGACCTACATTAAAACCGACACCAAACAAATGCCAGGACAGGAACACTACGTCGCCACCTCTAAGTTGGCCGTTCCGGAGAG
This sequence comes from Aedes japonicus, assembly GCA_034211315.2. Taxonomy (NCBI): domain Eukaryota; kingdom Metazoa; phylum Arthropoda; class Insecta; order Diptera; family Culicidae; genus Aedes; species Aedes japonicus. The sequence continues at coordinate 518,403 of JASCZW010000240.1, read as the reverse complement.
TGTACGGAACAAGAAACTGTCGAAATTCACCAAAAAATTCCTTGTCTGGCAAGCGATCTGCGGATGTGGCAAAATGAGTCAGCCCTTCATCACCTCTGGGACCGTCAACGGACAAATCTACAAGGACGAATGCCTCCAAAAACGACTTCTGCCCTTCTTGAGATCTCACAATGGCCCGACACTGTTTTGGCCGAATTTGGCATCTTGCCACTATGCCCGGCCCGTCTTAGACTGGTACAAAGATAATAATGTAGTTTTTGTACCAAAAGACGTCAACCCTCCAAACACTCTGGAACATCGCCCAATTGAAAATTTTTGGGCAATCATGAAGGCAAAGCTCGCTAAAACTCCAAAACTGACAGAAAATGAACTTGAACTGAAGAAAGCGTGGTTAAAAGTAAGTAAGCAAGTCGGTCCTATCATTGCCCAAAATCAACCCCAAGATTTGGGGTCCAGGCAAAGGTTCGGGCATTTGAGTTGGGAGAAGAGGTTCAATAAACTAATGAGGTCAAAACTTAACCATTTAGTAGTACTTTATTTCCAGAAAGTTTGAAAAGCATCGGGCTCAAGGAAAATTTTTGGTAACCTATTTTGTGTGTCCAAATTTCATCGAATACAGTCTTTAAAAGTGCGGCGAAGTATTCTTTGTTCAATCGATTCAACTACCATAAGCAGTACGATAAAGTTTCCTGGAAATTGATTTGGTTTGATATATGGGACATATTTTTGCAAAATCATGAAGTTTTGCAAAAGATTCGAATATAGCCACTTTTCCGAAGGCAATCTCTATGCGGCCAGTATGGTCAGGAATCCCTCAGAATTTCCTCCGAAGCCCTATTTTTGCAAAATCATAAAATTTTATACGTCACACGTCAGGTTTTGGAAAAGTTTTGAACATGTCTATTTTTCAGGAGAAATTCGGATATCGCAGGGCCTCTTTTAGTAGCCAGTATGGTCAAAATCCTCAAAATGTCTTTTGATGACCTAGTTTTGCTTAATAATGAGTTAGTTTGAATTCTCATTTCTACTAATACGCTCAAAACAATTTTTTCAAATAGGTTTTTTTTATATAAAGTGAATGAAAATCAAGAAGTTTTATATGCCGCATGCCATATTACGCATTAAAAATATTTTGTCCACCATTCGTTACAGGCACTTACCCTAGTACTCCCACCTTGGAATCCGAAACCACGGAATTTTTTTTTCTGTCTCAGAAAGGGACGTACGTGTGAAAAGGAAAAGGAAAAAGTCACTTGACTCACAGAATTAGAGGGGTATGACTTAAATTCTCTGGGTTCAGTTCAGTTCAGATTCAGGTTAAATAATGACCAAAATTTGATCACGTGTATATGAACATTCACCTTTGAACTTAATTTCTCAAAGTGTTATGGAACCCTCCATAAGAAGGAACCCTCCATCAGAAGGAAATTTCACCTGACGATATTGTCAAGGTCTGTAAAATTGAAATGGCAGACATATTGAGTAAATATGAAAATCTTGACAATAAAGAACAAAAAAAGAGATTCTTTTACAATGTCTGTGATGACCCTCACTCAATCAGCAGTTTTGATACTGTTTCAATATTAGACATAATAATTTAGACATTTTCAAAGGCTAATTCAAGCTCGTTTCTGGGCAATCAAATCAAAAGTCAAACGTGTTTCGATCAAAATTTGATCGACCTAAACTTGACGCGTTTCCTTTCATCGTGTATTAAAACATTTTGCACACCCCTCATTTTGAATATGTGTGCGTGTAACATCATGCCTCTATTTTTATTTAGAGATAACCACTTCAAAATGCAGTCGAAGGGAGAGAAGCAACGCATCAAAATTGTGCACGTGCATGGAGAAAATCCAAACTACTCTCACGCTAAGTTGGTGAAATTGTTGAATGAGGTGCTAAATCAACTGTTATAAACGTATTAAAAGTGTTCGGTGAACGTTTGTTGACAGCCAGGAAAGCAAAACCCTAACCTCTCAGTCCGAGATGTCACAAAGCAGCTATGAGTGGCGCCTTCAATCATGGGTAGGGCTAAAAAACAAGGCGGACTGTCGACTTACAAGAAAGTGGTGACTCCAATTCACGACGATAAACAAAACACTCACGAAGAAATATCTGGTGTGGCAGGTCATCTGTGACTTTGGCTTAAAGAGCAACGTTTACATTGCGACCGGAATCGTCAATCAGGAAATTCATCTGAGAGAGTGCCTACAAAAACGTCTACTGCCTTTCCTGAAGCGATACAATTGTTCCGTTCTATTTTGGCCGGATTCGGCATCTTACCATGACGGAAAAAATGCCATGAAGTGGTATGCTGCCAACAACGTTCAAGTGGTGCCCAAAGACAAGAGCCCTCCCAACAAGTCAGAGCTCTGCCTAATCGAACAGTATTGGGCCATCGTCAAGCGGAACCTTAAGCAGACTCAAAAAGCTATTGTGGGAGGGAAACAGCTCAAGGAAAACTGGCGTTTTGTGGCAAATAAAGTGGACAAGGAGACTGTACAAAATCTTATGGCAGGTGATAAGCGAAAGGCCCGGCAATTCGTATTCGGTAAAAAGGAAGCTTGGCTGAATATTTCTCCTGTATTTTGTATTAACTGAACTTGAAAAAGAAAAAGAATTTGACTTATTAATAAAAACTTTGATCGACTCACACACATTACTGTTTGACCAAATTTTGATCGGAACACCGTTTAGAATAAAAAATATGTTTCCACTATCAACCAGTTTAAATGACAATTTAGAAGTTTATACAAATAATTTAGGACACGGACACCTCACTGCGCCCCACTTCTGCATTCTGGTGATTTGCGCTAATATGATTACCCGAAAGCAGTTAACTCACTAAAAGGAAACCAGTTCATTAGTAGTAATATCCAAATTCCCATGTAACGAAATGCAAACATGTAGTTGCCGGCCAAATCAACCGTAAAATTGCGCCTTTCATGTCCGAAAATGCAATTCCATGCACGGAAAAACGTCAATCGAATCATGAAATTCTCACGCTACTAACGAATTGCTGCTACAGTCTTCCCCGTGTCGTCGGCAGCCATAACTAATTGCAATCACCAAGCCTAATAACCACCAACGAACGACGAAGTGTGGTTGTGCAATCAATAGATTTATGTTTTTCTGCGCAAAACGATGCGAGCATAATCCGCGTGGTGGTTATTACTGGGAGGATCAATCTACTTGTTAAAATCTAATGGCAATGCCGTGCACGGAAAATGACTCTCTTTGAAATAGCATTAGAAAAGAGATGAAGAAGAAAAAAATATGCTCGCATTTGAATAATGCAATGAACCGTAAAAGGTTCCGTGAGCTGGCTACCGGTGTTGTGCGTGGAAAAGTGTTTCTGAGGAGGGAGAGAGCGGATAAATATATGACGGGCCAAGATACATCAGCGTGGGACACTGGCCGTGCACTCTTGATTTCAATTATTTTTTTTTGATCTCAAGTAATATTTAAGACGGCTAAAGTGATGTTCTCTTGGGTCGGTGCAAATTATTTATCGGTACGTACCTGAGAGCTGCGATGCTGTGGAAGAGAAACAAGAGAAGGAAGAGATGATGAAATTTTAGAATTGGGCTTAATTGGATTTGTTACTTCTGGAAATTGCCAAGTGGCGGAACGTAAAACGAAATGAACCAACTCAAGTGTTATTAAAAGCAAGGTAAGCTCGATTTAAGCGAGTGATGATTTATACTTACATTGCAACCAGACCACAGTATGGATTATGCAAGATTAGTGCTCCTATTACAAAGCCTAAGCAGCCGGTTTTACCAAACGGCTGATCCTATGGATGAAGTAAAATGATACCCTTGCACAGCAGTTGAGAAATTGATAGCATCATAATTGATTAGCGCTGCCAACCAGGAAGACGTTTGTCGGTATATTTATGTTGCTTCAATTACATTGATTTAATAAACTTAAAAGTGTCTAACCGGCATGCTCGTTGGTCAATGGTTCAAGCAGCAGAGGTCGCAAAAATCCCCCATTAAAGAGTCCCATCGTATCGATCGCTTGATGGCAGCTGCCAGACCCCCAACCGCTCTCCGAACGATGCCAATCACAACAATCGACCGGAGAAATGCTACATAATATCCACCAGCATCGAGGGATTACATCTCTTCCTGAATCGAGGTGCCCAGGGAAAAGGAGGAAAAATGTCTCAATAGATTTTTCTAAACCACCACCGACCGACGCCGTCGTCATCGTTAGCTACGCCCGTGTGTCTCTGAGCGTTTGTCAATCAATCAACTTGATCGAAGAAGAAAACAATGATAGGTTTACTGAATTGGAAATACTTCGTTTGCTCAAATGATCACATACGGTTATTGAATTTCCTGTGCAATTGAAGTGGATTAAGTCCGGCGGAGCTTTGTGAGGGAGCAACTATTCTATCATTATTCATCTCAATATTGCTTCTTGCGTTCACCATTGGATTTCTGCGTCGAACTTTTGATAAAGCAGTTTTCAGTGGAATGGCACTGTTGCCAAATGAACTGAATGCAACGTTAATCACCAAAAGTTGCTCAATTATATACCGCTGAGTGCCAATTTTCCTACTTTAATTTTACCACACTGAGATTCTTCTGGATTTAATTAGCTTCAATTATTTTAATCCAAAGAAAACCGGTGATGAATTTGGTATTTCATATAGATATATAGATAAAAATACAATGGATCTCGCAGCTCTTCCAGCAAGTATTTGTCCACATCAAATGCAGGGATGCCAGAAGTTGACATGCTTTGTTTTTATTTATTTTTATTTATTTATTCATTATTAATCTCCATCTGACACTTTTGTCTTAATGAAGATGGACAGGGAGAAGACAATTTGAGACGGGAGAGGCTCAAATTGGCATAACAACCCTATCATTTTGTTCAATAAAGCATTCAACATTAACAAAAAGTATCACAGAAAACTTTTTAACTTCTCATTTATTTCAGGACCTTGTATTGAAACTCCTTTATTATCTATACAGACCTTAAGTTTAATCAACACTTTTACTATGTTGAACATTAGCGAAACGTTTTTGGAACTTTGTGATTTTTTTTATATCTTTTATTGTGTGTGGACTGATGGCATGAGAGTTATTCAGTTGTTCAGAGAATAATGTATTTTCAACTCCATTTGCAATTTATTAAATATTTTCTTAGAGATGCCAACGCATCAACTAATTGTATTGCATCAACGCATCAACTAATTAATTACCGAACGTTCAGCTGTTGAGAATTCAGTAAAACTTTGCAGATTTCTGTAAAAAAATCTAAGTGTGTACGTTAGCAGTCCTCCCGATACTTGGTTTTTTGTATGAACCTTGGATATTTTTTGTATGGATCGTCATGTTTTCTCAACCTCAAGTATCGTGCACAAATGGTGCACTGTGAGCGGATTCTCTTTGAGAAAATTGACAAAGGAAGAGAGTGTAAGCGTCGGAGCGGTACATTCTGCGATTTGAAAATATAACAGTGTACGTTTGAAGACGCGCCGAAGAGTGGTCGGAAATCCGGTCCTGTTAGTCCGCATATCGAATAAAAGATCAGGGATGCCTACAAGCGAAAACCAGCGACTTCCGTTCGGGATGTTGCGAAAAAACTAGGGAACTAGACTTGGGCTAAAAACATACTGGAAAAGCCGAAAAAACCCAGAAGGAACCCAAAACAGGCCGCGTCCGTTAAACCACGGGCCCGCAAACTCTACGATTCGTTATTGTGTAGAAATTCTGGGTGTATAATAATGGACGATGAAACGTATGTGAAACTAGATTACAAAACGCTTTCCGGACCACAATTCTATACTGTAAGCGAAGACAAAGAAATCCCCGAAACAGAGAAGGCCATTTTTACAAAAAAATTCGGTAAGAAGGTTATGGTTTGGCAGGCAATATGCGAGTGTGGTAAAACATCTAGTCCACACATCACAACGGAGACGATGAACACTCAGAAATACGTTAAGGAATGTCTCCAGAAGTGATTATTGCCGATGATCAGGCGGCAGGAAGGCCAAGTAGTGTTTTGGCCTGATTTGGCGTCATGTCATCACGCAAAGGACACTTTAGAATGGTACAAAAGTCAAAATGTATGCTTCGTGCCGAAAGACATGAATCCGTCGAACTGCCCGGAGGCACGGCTAATCGAGACTTTTTGGGCTTTAAACAAAGGAAAGCTTCGAAAATTCATAAAACCAGCGGACGGCATCAAAAAATTTAAAAAAGATTGGCCAAAAGTGGTCAAAATGGTGGGAAGTACCACTGTGCAGAAGCTAATGGGTCATGATCGAGGAAAAGTTAGGAGTTTTGGCTATGATTAAATATTTTGATTAAACGAGAGTAAAATATCTTATAAAACACAAATACATAAATTTGATTTGTCAAATAAAATTATTAAAATTAAAAAAACATGACTTTTTTGTTATTTTGAGAGCGTGCTTATACTCTCTGAAACAGTCTATAATACTTTAAATCCTTTTATTTTACTGGAAAATCCCAAAAACTAATAAAAATTATTAGATAATAAAGAAGTGCAGATTTTTTTTTGGGATTGTAGTGGACGCAATATTATTTCCACAGATCTATTTCTAGTCTAGTCTGATATTGATTTCTAGTCACTATCAAGTCATTTAAATTAAGTCATTTTAAATTTAAAAGCTCTGCTGAATTTATCAGACGTTCAATAATATTCAAAAAATGAACAAAGTTTAAAAAAAAGTTGAATCTTTTCAACGATTTTTTTCTTGAAAATCAGAATGTTGAATTGATTCATGTGCGTTCAAACATTTGTTGATGTTTGCGCTGATTGTTTGGGAATTCATCAAATTCTAGGAATAAATGCCTTCATAAAAAAAACTTAATATATTACAAGATTAGAATTACTAAATCAATGCAAATCAATGGGAATCGTAAAGTTTGGGGGAAATGGCAAACTTCAGATAGTTCTCAGAAATAAAATCAAAGGCACAAATAGTAACGGAAGATTTTGACAAGTGTAAATGAGCAAAAGTTGAGCATCGCATCGTCGTCAGTTTTCAAAAACTTGTAAGTTGTCTTCACAATCGCTTTGAGAATTGCAGCAAAAAACCTTTTTAAGACTTGAGTACGTAACAGAATGTCTACAAACTCCGTTTCTTGAAACGATATGATAGATGTCGGCACATTCTTCAACTCTTCAATGGCTTTGGGATTAGCTGGTTTTTAACCGTTGGTTCTATGTTTTTACTTGTTGGCTCCACCACAAGACCCCAATATCCCATCCTTTAACACCTTATTTCCACAACATACAAACAAATATAAAAAACGAGCAACCTACTGCTTGAACATGTGTGTAGTGGATTTTTCCAGTTTTTAACTAGAGCGAGAATGACCTTCCACGCCTAGTTCCGAAGCTCGCACACAGACTCAGACCCACAGTATCAAGACCAGATGAACCAACAGAGAATGAGATCCTCAAACATCTATAGACACTCAAGTAAGACGTAAGTAGACCGGACATAGGCCGCCATGTTGTATCCAAAACGAGCATTTCCCATACGATTTGACAGTTGTTTTGGATACATCCATTGTGCCAGAATCACGTTGTCCGGTCTATTACTTGAGTGTCTATACAAACATCGACCTTCGGGTATGTAGCTTGATTGGTTTGATTGGCTTGAGTTTTCTGCGTTGTCGAGAGTAAAGGCTCTTCTGGTGGCGACTCCGGAACTGAGTGGAAGTACGCGCGGCGTCCGTAAATTTATCTAAGAAAGTAGTAATTGAAGTGTTGTGTGAAGTGAACCCTGGTACTAAGGGTATGCTTTGTAAGCTGGTAAATCCGTTAAAGGCTTTCAAAATCAAGTTCAATTAAGAAACTTTCCCAAAAAAATATAGCGCTAAATGTTAACAGAAAAGAGACAATCAATCAAATCCAAAATTAGTCTAAATACCACAAGCTCTGGGAGTCCTACTCTACAGATTCCGCTTCCAATAAAGCAAACTGTATGACGCCTGACTGCAATTCCTTTCACCACCCGGTTATCAATCGAGATTGAAAAATGAACTTCTCCTATTACAGCACACGGCATCCGATTCCGGAACTACCGGACAACCTTGACCGGCCAGACTCGTTTACTACATACACTCTATCGCGTTTCAGGAGAAAGACACTCCATTTCAGTCAACATCGGACTAACGCTTGGCTAGATATCTCGTTTTGCACAGAAGTTACAGTTACAGGAACCGGCAACATTTGTCTATTCATCATCATGCGATGAGGCATTGATTTTTCAACACCCTCCCCCAGCGATCGTGATGTTGCATGAATGTACCCTATGTGCGGTGTGGGCGCGTCGTGTGTGGGATTTCCTTCGACAAGAGCAGGAGAGGTGACTAAGGTTCAACTATTTCATACGGTTTAGTTGAAAAGCCCGACGACATGCAGCACACGGGTGTTGTAATGCAAAAAGTGAAAGTAATCATCTCGTGCTGCTGGTTATGTACGAAGCATGTTCCAAGTTCAGCGGACATTGATTACCGCTCTTGGCTGGCGCGGGGAGGAGGATGTTGAATAATAATCATGAATGTTTGAATGAATGAAGCAGAGAAATTGCAAGTTGATGTAGGGCAATCGATTAGCCCTTCAACACTTGTCGAGCGAGCTTGTACTGGTAATTAGCACAATTAAAATGGACTTACCGCCAATGGAATGCGAAAATATACTCTTACGTACATTTTAGAATCTGGATCAACATTCATCCACCTGCATTACTGACATTACTTGGATGAAATTAACACAACGCCAGACAATTACCCAGAACAAATGATTTATCACTTGTTACCAGTTTGACAACTGACTTTTTTTTCTAGCCTTCTGTTGCGATCATTATGCCTTCTCATAACCAATTCCATTTTCCACTTGATAGGTTTCAATCCCATACACCAATGCATGAATTCGTTTGTTGTTTGGTGAGTATAATGATGCTTCATGTCCAGGAAAGCCGAGGAAAATTTCCTCGACAAGACCTGAAATCGAACCTATCGTTCACAGAAAAAAATAATTAATTTTAATAAGCGCGTAAAATTTCCCCTCGTGTAATTCCAAGTCAAAGGAGCGTAAACAACGATATTGATTGCAATCGGCAGCATAATTAATCATCAATTAAAAGAGAGATTTGAGCAATAAAAAATGAAAAAAGTGCCATTAAATTATTAAGGCCTGTGCCAACAAATAATGTGTGATCAGCATTAAAAAATTAGGAATGAGCAATAAAAGATGAGAAAAGATCTTCGGATAATCTAATTGTGACCGGTAAATCTATCAAATAAAGCAACAGCTATTAGTATATGTGCAATTAAATATGGCAGTATTTCCGCCAAATTATGTAATTTGAGCACTAAACTATTCGCATATGTCTTTTAATTTTGTTGGATTTTCCCATAAAAACAGTAAAATGAGCAATGGATAAATAAATATCCATTGCTCATTTTACTGTTTTTATGGGAAAATCTAACAAAATTAAAAGACATATGCGAATAGTTTAGTGCTCAAATTACATAATTTGGCGGAAATACTGCCATATTTAATTGCACATATACTAATAGCTGTTGCTTTATTTGACAGATTTACCGGTCACAATTAGATTATCCGAAGATCTTTTCTCATCTTTTATTGCTCATTCCTAATTTTTTAATGCTGATCAGACATTATTTGTTGGCACAGGCCTTAATAATTTAGTGGCACTTTTTTCATTTTTTGGTGCTTTTTCTGAATTACTAAGTGCAGGTAAATATTTTAGCCATTGCAATCTTTCTTAAAACAGGCTAGATTCAGGCGTTATCTGGCTTAAATTTACATGAAATATCCCATTATTTTCTGCCAAATCTAGCATTCCCGTTATGTGCATTAGATAACGCAGAAAATTCAGTGTTTCTTTTTATCTGTGTTACCGATTTGGTAATACCGTGCCTTAACCAACTAGGAGGCCTTGACACCTTGATGGATCTCGAACATCAACATGAACAACTTGTTTAATAGAAGATCTACTTAAAAGTACCACCATATGCAGGGAAATATTCACAGAAAGAAACAAACATTTGATTTTCTGCGTTATCTGATGCACATAAAGTGAATGCTGGATTTGGCAGAAAATAATTGGATATTTCATGTAAAGTTAAGCCAGATAACGCCTGAATCTAGTCTGTTGTATGAAAGATTGCACACATTGTTGTATGGCGCATGAAAGATTGCAAACAATTTCGTTGTTTTCGCCTCCTTTGGCTTAGAATTTATGTATATTCAGTATAGAAATTTTGCGCTTAGATATGAGATTAGACGTGAAATTTAAAGTAAACGCGAAATTTAACAGAGTAAAACCCTATGAAATTTAGGCAACTAGTCCATAATGCAATTTTGGTATCTATATAGCTTTGAATTTGTTTGTATGAGTTTTCAGGAAATTTGAAGCCATTTGATATTTATGGGAGCCGTTCGTTCTCGAATGAAGTTCAGATAGTTTTATTGCGAGGGCCCAGATAGCTCAGATAGATAAAATGGAGATAGAGCCTTCTTGATGTCCGGAATAAACACAGTGAGGATACCACATCTGAATACCACCTTTCAATCGGTTAGATCCACCTACACTGAAAATTTATTTTCGTAAATTAGCTTTCAGTTGTTTCGTAAACATTGACTTTTTACATAGATCAAATGTTTCGTATGCTATATGAAACATTCATATTGCCCTTTATCTGGTGAAATGCTATAAACACACCTTCTTTGTATGCACTTAATGAATTTCGTGAACACCAGCCAATCGCTATTTCTCTTTTATCGTACTCATGCATGACAGTGTTGCTGCTGGCATGCACGGGAATAATTTATCCATCCAAAAATTAAAGTTAAAGCACTGTCGAGAGTTATATCTTAATACTCATTAATCAAATATCTTCTCACGAGTCATTGTGTAAAACCAACCATGGTTTAAGTAACAGCTCTTCCAAAAAATACAGGATCGAACCCCATGTCAGAAACATTTAAAAAAACGCTGGACAACTCCACATGATTGCGTTTTTTTTTTGTCAATTACATTTCAAGTCGATATAGTATGTAGATCTGTCAGGCCTTCATGCAACCACCAGATAGACGTTTCTTTTAATTTATCACAAAATGTTCGTAGCGCTTTGTGTTGTTTTCGAACAATGCACGAATGCTCTATCTGTGCCAACAAATGCTACATGCTTTTGACTGTTGGACCTGTCCCATTAATTACGAAGGTATCTTCATAAAAACAATAAACCAGTTTCTATGCAGAAAACAATGAATAGATTTGTTAGTTCTACCTTAAATTTCGTATTCTAAACTAAAATTAATTTTCAGTGTATGTATAGCACGGATCCAACGACGGAAGGAGAGGCTCGGACGGTGGCTTAATACACGCTGACTAGAAGACCCAAGTACGAAAATATCGTTTGTTGAATAACTTGAACCTCGAGCAACGGATGTTCTGGAAGTCGACAGCCTGGAAGAGCAGTGGACGGCCATCAAGAATGCCTTTATCGAGACTAGCGAAAATATGCTGGGTGACCTACGCACACAGCAGCAAAAGAGTTGATAACTACTATTTTTTTTAGTTTCATGATTATCGATATTTTCAGCCCTGAGCTGGTTCAACTCACGTCGTAGTGACTCATATACCTTTTTTTTGGGTATTTTCGTTATATTTCCGGGGACGAGATTCGAACTTATTTATTTCAAATTTTCCAACAACGTTTACTTGCAATGATTTTTATAACTTGAAAAGATATAAGTTTAAACGTCTAAATATTACCAATACCTCCTACCATTAGCGAGCAATTAACGATTTTCTTCTAGAATTACGCCCTTTTTAAATGTGTTTACTCAATTTAAAAATAATAACCTATCTCCAGTTTTCAATCATGAATGCAATAATAAAATTCCTTTCAAATGCTGCTACGAAATATTTTTTTGGTTTGTCCTAATTAGAAAAACCAACATTTGAAAAAAGCTTATTTTGTTTACAAAAACCATAATAATAAACAGCAAACTACAAGTTGTAACTTTTATTGTGCAAGAGTCGTTGCCAAGACAATTTTCCTGAAAAAATTGAAATAAAAAAGTTTGCTGTAACTTTTTTATTTCAATTTTTTCAGGAAAATTGTCTTGGCAACGACTCTTGCACAATAAAAGTTACAACTTGTAGTTTGCTGTTTATTATTATGGTTTTTGTAAACAAAATAAGCTTTTTTTTTTAACTAATTTTTATAGGGACACCCTAAGCTACGTAGGAAAAAATGCTCTAATTCGATCATATCAAAAGGTACAGAAAAAATTATACCATCAAAGTTGCTTGAAATAAATTATTCTACAACTTTTCCGAATAATGTATGCCTTTATTTCTGCAAATAAAAAAAATAGATTTTCGATTTCTCTGAAAATAAGGACCACCCTAGTTTTCATTCACACCCAAAGAAGCGCCTTATTATTAGAAACAACTTTTTGGAAGACAAATTTGCTCCAAAACTTCAAACTTAGGCTGAAAATGTATCTTTCTACCAAAGTCCGCATTCTGGACCACTGTGCACTGGTCAGCTGAAACGTACCGTAGAGTTGTCAATCGTTGCAGGGCCGATTATCAAGCTCATTGAGGCGCAGTACGCGTCTTTTGCGTGCAGAGTCTTGCATAACCCAATATGGGTATCCGCCGGTATGAGGCAAGGATGTATACTATCACCGCTAATCACCGCAGTTCCTAATCGTAATCGACGAGACCATGGGAAATGCTATTGATTGTGTTCCGAACCGTGAGCTGTTTTGGCTTCCTATCACTATGGAGCACCTCAACGGCTTCGATTTCGGTGATGATGTTGGTCTGTTAACGCAACGCCGCTCTGCTGTAGAAGCTCAACGAACTCGCCAAAAACTCCTCTGCGGCAGGCCTCTCCATCAAAGTCAACAAGACTGAAGGCCGAGCTACAATGGGGAGCGCAACGGCGCGTTGCGGCAGTTTTTGACATAAAATGTATGGATTAACTGTCAAAGCTGCCACAACGCGCAGTTGCACTCCCCATTGTAGCTGGGCCTTAAATTGTCAGACGTCAATACGAACAATTATTTAAGCTTTACGGTAAGGGCAAACAGTGGAGAAAGTCGAAAGCAGCGAGATAGCGTCAGACGAGGAAACCAATAGCGGCATAGGTGCACAAATCAAGAAGACTAGGGTTGGTTTGGCAAGCCTACGAAATGTCTGGAGCTCAAATCAGATAAGTCAACGCAACAAAATTCTAATTGTCAATTCAAACGTAAAATCTGTTCGGTTATACACCAACAAGACGTGGTGTGTAACAGCGGACAAAACTCATAACCTGCTGGTCTTCATCATCTGATTCCTTCGGTTTATAATTCGTGTCTAGATGACACACCACATCACATGAGGTTCATCGTTGATGTCAACAGAAATCGATACCAACATAAATTCTAGAGCACACTCCGAAAGGGCGGAAACGAAATCTGCAAACAAGCCTTGTATTGAAACTCTAGCAGGACACCCGCAGCAGAGGCTGACCCACGAGCTCGTGGCGTCGCAACATCAATAAGAAAATAAAGGAAGACGATAGGAATCTGAACTGGGTCCAAGTCAAGCCTAAAACAAACAGCCGCTCCTAAGACGCAAAAGATCCCAATTGTGCCAGCTGTACTAGTTCATGAATAAAACAAATTTATATTCGACTAGTTTATTGGAACATAACTTTCATATTTTAGTTGAAACAGCTTATTTTCGATCCGCAGAACCGGCATTAGATTTGATCATGACGATCTTGCCGGGACAAAATACTTCGCAGGATGTCGATCATTGCAGACGTCATGATGTGACGAGTCCGGATAACCTCCAGCCATTTTGATTAGGAGTGTACGGCGAGCAGGGTAACAGTGCCTGGCAATAGATGCCAGGGGCAAATTGACTTGGGCTAAGGCATAGGTGTGGCTGCTGCAGGTGTCTTCCTTGTTAAGGTACACGGTGAGCACGCCAGCACGTAATCAGTGACCTCGTTGTCGATTCAAGGCAAATATACTTGATTCCCCAAAGAACCTTCATCCGCTGGATTTTGGGGTGCCCCGATGGAGCATTTCAAGCATCGCTTGCGAAAGAGTGCCAAAAATTATTCAGGCCTGCACCGTAGAAAGCAATTTCTGGCGGTTGTGGAATCAAAGAAGTTCTCGATCGGCAATGGTGGCCAGAGAGTTTGATCAACCATCCTGGATGTACCGGTGGACCTTCTTGAGCTCCAGATCCAATTTGGTGCTCTGTTGTACTCCTTTTAAACTTAAGGGAAACACATTAAAAGTAGCATGTACTACTGACCCCTTATCACTCTCAAGTGTAACGGAAGCGATTACGAAGTCTTCATCGGGTTTCGCATGGCGTATGATGAGTCGAGAAAGGATGTTTGCGTTACCGAACTTTTCGGTGGCCATGTACTGCATGGTGAAGTCATAGGTTAGTAGCATTAGGGCTCAGTGTTGCAGACTATTGGTGTATTCTGGGATGCCCTTTTCACTATCGAAGATGCTCAGTAATGGCTGGTGGGAACAGGAACCTCCGACCGAAAATCATGCGGTGAAATTTGGTTACCATGATGGCTAAACGTCATGGCTAAATCCTTCTCGATCGGTCTGGCTGTAGTTGCGCTGACAGCAAGCTCTCAAGGCATGCTGGACGACTTCAATTGACCTATCGGAGATGCGATGACTAATCACTCCCGAGCCAATAGACGAAGTATCGGCTGAAATGATGATGTCCATTTTGGAGTTAGAATGTCGCAATAGCAAGTCTGACGAAATAATGGATTTGAATCCATCGAAGGCTCACTAGCATTGTTGCGTCCAAACAAATTAGACTCCCGATTTCAGCAGATCATTCATTAGACTACGTAGGGCACGCATATTCGGTACGCATATTTCCCGTGAAAAATGATGGCCCCCAGAATCGACCGAATTTCAGACACATCTTCGGATGCCGGCATGAGCTTGATTGCCTCTACTTTTGCTGGATCGGGACGGATTTCATGTTGGTCGAACAAGTGTTCCGAGCGAAAAGTTTACCCAAACTCCTGCAGTCGCTGAAAGAGCGCGTTCGGGTTCTGCCAATATTCCTTCTCATTTGCTCCGCCGACGATAACATCGTCAATGTAGCCGCAAGTTTGCTTAAGCCCTGCCAGCTGATGTCGACGGGCTGTTCGAATGCTCTCGGTGTAGCATTCACGCCAGAAGCTTGGAAATGGGAGAGATGATCTTCAGGCGCTCGAGACGGTCCAGATCTTCTTGGGCGGATTGATACATGGTGTAGGCCACAGGGCGTTTCGGTCAAAATACTGGTCGTTGTCCTGGCTTCAGATCTAATTTCATCGTTGCTTTGGTTCACCGACTCAGACTGGTACTGAAAACTTGCAGGTAAGCGGTCTTGAGTCGCTCAATCATGATGGAAGAGGCATTAAACACAGGAAACATTTATCAAAACGGCATGGAGCTGGATCGAGTAATCAAACTTCGCCGATAAGTTCAACGGATCGCCCAATGCTGTTTTGGCATTTACAGGCAGTGGTCGAGTTGGTGGCTGTCCGAGCTGCTTCCAGGTCCCACTGAATACAACGGTGATGTCCGACGTCGAGTCGAGCTGTAACCTGTCTGCCTGTCTGTCTGTCTGTCTGTCTGTCTGTCTGTCTGTCTGTCTGTCTGTCTGTCTGTCTGTCTGTCTGTCTGTCTGTCTGTCTGTCTGTCTGTCTGTCTGTCTGTCTGTCTGTCTGTCTGTCTGTCTGTCTGTCTGTCTGTCTGTCTGTCTGTCTGTCTGTCTGTCTGTCTGTCTGTCTGTCTGTCTGTCTGTCTGTCTGTCTGTCTGTCTGTCTGTCTGTCTGTCTGTCTGTCTGTCTGTCTGTCTGTCTGTCTGTCTGTCTGTCTGTCTGTCTGTCTGTCTGTCTGTCTGTCTGTCTGTCTGTCTGTCTGTCTGTCTGTCTGTCTGTCTGTCTGTCTGTCTGTCTGTCTGTCTGTCTGTCTGTCTGTCTGTCTGTCTGTCTGTCTGTCTGTCTGTCTGTCTGTCTGTCTGTCTGTCTGTCTGTCTGTCTGTCTGTCTGTCTGTCTGTCTGTCTGTCTGTCTGTCTGTCTGTCTGTCTGTCTGTCTGTCTGTCTGTCTGTCTGTCTGTCTGTCTGTCTGTCTGTCTGTCTGTCTGTCTGTCTGTCTGTCTGTCTGTCTGTCTGTCTGTCTGTCTGTCTGTCTGTCTGTCTGTCTGTCTGTCTGTCTGTCTGTCTGTCTGTCTGTCTGTCTGTCTGTCTGTCTGTCTGTCTCGTCTGTCTGTCTGTCTGTCTGTCTGTCTGTCTGTCTGTCTGTCTGTCTGTCTGTCTGTCTGTCTGTCTGTCTGTCTGTCTGTCTGTCTGTCTGTCTGTCTGTCTGTCTGTCTGTCTGTCTGTCTGTCTGTCTGTCTATTTATGTATGTTACTGTCTATTTATGTATGTTACCATGTTTTTGAAAACAATAGTAAAGTATTAATAACTTGCAACAGTGAAAATAGTATTTTAGCTCGACCGTTTGTCAGAGTGATATAAAGAGTACGAGAGTTACAAACCGCTTCAAACTTGACATGTTTTGCAATACGTTTATAATACATTTATAGTACAAACTATTATAAATCATTCTAAAAAGATGTTTTGTGTGTTACTTGGGTAAAAGTGTTCGGTGAACGTTTATCGACAGCCAGAAAAGCTGGATCGGGGGAAATCGAAAGCCGGAGGCCACAACGACGACAAAAAAAAGTTGCCCGCTGTTTCGAGCGGAACCCTGACCTCTCCGTCCGAGATATCGCAAAGAAGCTGTGAGTGGCGCCTTCAACCGCGGATAGAGCAAAAATCGAGCTGGACTGTCTACTTACAAGAAAGTGGTGACTCCAAATCACGACGATAAGCAAAACTCGTCGGCCAAAACACGATCGCGAAAGTTGTACACGACGATGTTGACGAAGTTTGATTGCGTGGTACAGGACGATGAAACTTACGTCAAGGCAGACTTTAAACAGCTTCATGGACAGGAATTTTATACGGCTACCGGACGGGGAAAGGTGGCAGATATTTTCAAGCACATTAAACTGTCAAAGTTCGCGAAGAAATATCTGGTGTGGCAGGCCATCTGTACATGTGGTTTGAAGAGCAATGTTTACATTGCAACCGGAACCGTCAACCAGGAAATTTGTCTGAGCGAGTGCCTACAAGAACGTCTACTACCTTTCCTGAGCCCATCTTGCCATTACGGAAAAAAAGGCCATGGAGTGGTATGCTGCCAACAACATTCAAGTGGTGCTCAAGAACAAGAACCCTCCCAACACTCCAGAGCTTCGCCCAATCGAACAATATTGGGCCATGGTCAAGCGGAACCTTAAGAAGACTCAAAAAGCTGCTGTGAGCGAGAAACAGTTCAAGGCAAACTGGCGTTCTGCAGTGAATTGAGTGGACAAGGAGACTGTACAAAATCCTCTGGCAGGTGTTAAACGAAAGACCCGGTAATTCGCATTCGGTAAAAAGGCAGCTTAGCTGAATATTTCTCCTGTATTCTGTTAATGAACTAGAAAAGGAAAAAGAATTTTACTTATTAATAATAACTTTGATTGACTCACACACATTACTGTTCGACCGCATTTTGATCGGAACACCCTTTAATTAGAGACTATTCATAAACCACGGAACATTTTTTTTTAAATGTTTAGAGAAAAGTCTACGAGAGGGAGGTGGAAGTCTGAGATTTTCACAAAAATGAGTCTAAGTAGTTTATGAACAGGCCCTTAAGTTTTGCATACCAAATTCACTAAATGCATTATTATATTAACACAGACGCCAAGATTGGCTTCCTAGGTAGTCGAAGCCCCAGCTCGATTGGTTCTTGCGAGTGGTGAGGACGATGGCTGAGCAGCTAGCTACTAACTTTTTACAACAGTTGGTAAAATATGACATTCCTCACTTAACAAATCAAAAAGTTTCATACTAAATAAAAAAATTCACAGCTCACCAAAACGAAAAGTCTCTTTCTGAACTAAGTATCTACAGGAGCGTACTAATACGCTTCTCAATATTGTTCAAAATAAACAAATCGATCAATTAAAATGTCATTTCCTGCCAACCGCCTCAACTCGGATTTCAATTTGACCTCGATCTCGTTTCAACTGGCATTGACCTCCTGTGTCATGCTACGAGTATGGTAAAAAGGCAATTTACGTGAGAACGCTTGTGGACTTCAGCTGAAACAATACATCCCGGTACCGTCGCATATGCTAATACTGCTGACATGCAGCTGCCCTGAAGGGAAAAAGATTTTTCCATGTCCAGCAGCGACAATCAAATTGAGTTAAATTACATGCCAGGTACCGGATCGTGCCATCTACGCTGAGGTCCAATAATTGTGTTAGACATGCATGTAAAGTATAGTATAAACAAAAGTGGTTATATCCAAGCCAAACAACACCGAAAGGTGCCCTCAGCGAGTCGATCTTTCAAGGTGTCAAACCACCGTAGGTGTTCAATAATGCGACAATCAGCCGCGATCGATCGGTAGTGACATTGCGCGCTGATCGTTGCAGGATGGATCATTGGGAGGATGTCAACTTTACTTAAATTTCGTTATTGAAGATCGCCTATTATTCCCACTATTCTGAAATCGGAAGACCCACACACCAAATAAGTCACTGTAATTCAAATTTAAAATCAATGTCAAAGCACCCCTCACAATTTTACAGAATATGTATAGGTAAACAAAACCAAGCACCAACTTATTCGATACCATCACCGCAAACCACCACCACCACCGTCATACCCCAAAAGTCAACCAACCGCCAAGTGACTTGAAATTCTTATGTAGATCAATCGTTTCTCTGAATGGGCCACCTAATGCAATCAACAACTCTGTAACTCAACAAAATAATTACCTCGCTGCCGGTAGGACTTGTCCCGATAGAACGAATCGACGTGTTCCGATTCGCCCGACTGCAGTGAGTCAATGTCAATGTGATCATTATCCAACGAGCCCCCCAGGTCGTCATACTGATCCAAATCCCCCTCGCCGTCGGAATAGTCCTCGTCGTCCTTCTTGCCGCGCTGCTCCTCATCTCCATCCTCGGAATCGTACTGCTTGCCATTGTATTCACTTAGCAAGCTGTACCGACTGCCCGCGGTACCTTTGAGCACTGAACTTCCCGTGCCACCCATAGTGGCATTCTGCTGACGAACGTCCCGCACCGAGCCGGGCGGAAGCGATTTCGGAAGGATCTCGTCCACCGATGGCACGTGAATCTGCGGTTTACGCTCGGGATGCAACCGTCGCTCGAGGTAGCGCTGCAGGATTTTCTGAGTTATCAGATTCTGGCGCTGAATTTCGAGCACTTGAGGATCCACATCTATAGATGGCATGATTCCATACGAATGATCGGAATTATGGAATCCGGATATGGAGGGGGAGAGAGAGAAAGAAGAAAATTTATGTAGCTTAATTTTGTATTTCAGTCACTTGAGGTAGATCGAACAGCAGCAAATAAGCGATGTTGTGTGCTTAAGTTAGTTACTAAGAAGCGTTTTCGAATGAAAAGTGTACGATTTTAACTAGTGACATTCCAATTAAGACAATAATAAAAATTAAAATCATAACCAGCAAATTATCATAAGATTCTCACAGCACTGAGAAAAAAATATGGCTTTGCTTTGATTAGAGCAGTGTTCCGTACAGTAGTACCCAGCATTACCGATAAATATTTATGTTTGACACTGTTAACGACTCAGTCAACATAAATGAATAAATAAGAAAATTATTATTTTACAATTACTATACAGAAAAAAAAGATTTTGTGTAGAAGAAATTCTGCATGGATCGGGGAGTGGTATTCTAGTTCTTGAACCATAGTCTACCCAACCAGAAGTAAAAAACAAATTATTTCAATTTTTTATTCATTTATGCTGCTTTTACAATAAAGGATGCAATAGTTTAGTTTGCAGATGTAATTACAAATAACAAACATTTACCAAACTGAGATAAAGATATTATACTAAGACTACTTATGGAGCTTTTAAAAATATATGCACTGAAAAAAAATCAGATCTAAAATGAATAGGACTTCATTTGCTGGTTCCACCTATGCCCTGGATCTTTCAGAGGAACTACAAATGACCATTTGAGTCCGTACCTATACCACAACTCTAGTATCATTTATAGATCACAGTATCAAGGGGTCTACAAAAAACCGCAGATCTGCTGATTGTTTCTGTGGGTTGACCACTTTGGCGAACATTTTGGATCTTGCCGTGGACAGCTCAATGGTCTTTTGAGTCCGTCAACCCAAAAAAAGTACAGAGTTCAAAGGCCGTTTACGTCGATTTGACACTGTCGCGGAAAGTGTCAGTTTCCGTTCGTCAAGTTTCCGAATCTTCTTGAAGGACCGTCCAATGGCCATGTGATTTATAAATTACAGATTCAAGTGAATTAAAAAAGCAACAGAGCCTCATTTTCTGGAATTCCGAATTTTCACGGACGTTTTGAACCTTCCGTTAAATAATCCTTCAAGTTTGTGGTTATTTTCGAAATAAAACGAAATTGGGATTGTTTCGTTTATAAATCACAATTTGAAATGCTTTAAAAATAATACCGCAGAGCTCTGGGATCATTTCCGGGAATTGGTCACTTTTGCGAATGATTCGGATCTTCCATAGGACCATTCCATTATCTCCTGGGTGCAAAATTAGAGGCATAACTGTATTGTGGGTTAATGTGAATATGGTTGGCAAATGACGTGAAAATGCTTACCATTGGTACTTTGCGTATGAAGGTATAAAAAAGATCCATCTGGAAAGATCGGGGAATCAACCCCAGTAGGACCTTTTTTTTTTTAGACGGAATGGAAAATCTGCAACCAGACACCTGAAGAACTCAGGATGAGGGTGCCAACTCCTCGACCCACTAAAAACCCACCCGTGCCCTAAGCCCTGGACCCTCCCCGGAGCCACCTTCGATATTACTTCAGGGAGGGGGCTCTTGTGCTTGTTCAGCACCCACTATATCTAACTACTTAGGGCTTTAGTAGTTAGGTGGTCGATTTTTGTTGGAGATCGAGGACGTCCCAGACGTCCCGGTCCTGGCACATCCTCGGGACCAAGTTTTCTGGAGTCGTGTCGTGACCGCTTACGGCAAACATGCCTGATCTCGCGCCGTCGAAGCGAGGACATGCGAAGAACACATGTTCCGCAGTTTCCTCAGGTCCCGCGCATTTGCTGCATGCGGAGGACTGTGCATGCCCATATTTATGCAGGTATTGTCTAAAACAGCCGTGGCCAGACAATATCTGCGTTAAGTGAAAGTTCACATCCCCGTGTCGCCTACCGACCCACCCGGTTGATTCCGGGATTAGTCGGTGGGTCCACCGACCTTTACTGGAGTTGTTCCATTCCCTTTGCCACTTAACCATGGATACGGCTCTAGTGGTCTTCCAAATACCTCTTGTTCCACGTTGTTCGAAGCACTCTACGTCCTCTTTTATGACCATGCCTATTGGCATCATTCCCGCTAGGACGCAGACCGCGTCGCGTGAAACCGTTCGGCAAGCACTAACAACTCTTAGGCACATAAGCCTGTGCGTACTCTCTAGCTTACTTGCGTAGCTCTTGGTACTCAAGGCGGTGATCCATGCCGGCCTGCCTTACCAAAGTATGGACAGGGCGACGCTGGCCAGGAGTTTACGCTTACTCCCTTGCACCGCCGAGCTATTCGACATCATGCGGGATAATGCCGATATAGCCATTGAGGATTTCTTGCAGGCGTAATCGACGTGACTGACAAAGGGCAGCTTATCGTCGATCATAACCCCAAGATACCTCAAGAACCTCTTCGATTCTACTGTGCAGTTACCTGCACTGATCGTCGCATGTTGCTCCGATTTCCTATTATTCACCACCGTGACCTCAGTCTTATGGTGGGCTAGCTCCAATTGCCTGGAGCTCATCCATCTCTCCACAATTCCAATGGAGTGCGAGGCCGTTAACTCGACCTCTTCGATGGATTCACCACATATCTCTAGGATGATGTCATCTGCGAACCCGACAATCTTTACCCCGCTCGGGAACTCAAGCCGCAGTACCTCGTCGTACATCGTGTTTCATAGCACCGGACCCAGGATCGAACCTTTTGGGACGCCTGCGGTGATCTGAACACGTTTCTGGCCTGCCTCTGTGCCTTGTATACCAGTACGCGATTCTGGAAGTAGCTTCCGAGAATCTTGTACATGTACCCAGGAACCTGTAGGCGCTGGAGCGAGTCGGCGATAGCCACTCAACTGGCGCTATTGAATGCGTTTCTCACGTCAAGGGTGACCACTGCACAGTATCGTACTCCGCTGGATTGTCACCTCAGCCGTCTTAGTGACAGACAGGATGGCATCCACCGTCGGTTTCCCTTTGCGGAAGCCAAACTGGTTATTATACAGACCGCCTATACCCTCCGTGTACGTTGTCAATATGTTGAGGATTACCCTCTCGAGCACTTTACCCGCTGTATCCAACAGACATATAGGTGTATATGCCTATGGATCTCCTGGTGGCTTCTCTGTCTTTGGAAGCAACACAAGGGTCTGAATTTTCCAGGCATCCGGGAAGACGCCCTCGTCCAGATACTTTTGCATCACCACCCTGAACATTTCGGGATCCAGCAAGATAGCCGTCTTGCACCCCACGGGTTTGCATTGGCCCTCTGACGCAGACCCTCGAAGCAGGCTCGCTTGCTGCCCTTTATCTCCCTCTTTAGTGCGGCCTTCGTGGCGACTAGCGCCCCTCTACGCTCGATTCTCTCGGCGTCTGACCGCGCTCTCTGCACCCTCCGTCTTGCGTGGAGGCATGTTCTTCGGAGGTCGGCAACCGACTCCGTCCACCAATACACCGGCGATCTTCCATTCCTCGGTTTGACTTTCCTCGGCAAGGTCGCATCGTTCGTGTCATAACGAGTCGTTCGCCGCAAGGTTCCTGGGTTTCGCGTAAATTCTGTTCCCTCTCAAGCGCCTCTTTAAAAGTCTCCATCTGCGGGCGAATGGAGTGGATGCTCATCCTTCCGCACGCTGCCTTGTATTGTGGACGATACAATATCGAACCGGCAAGTGGTCGCTATCGGTGTAGCCATCATCCACCCTCCAATTGCTTATCAGCCCAGGACTGCTGAATGTTATATCGATGATCGATTCCGCTCCGTTTCTATGGTAGGTACTCTTGGTACCCGCATTGGCTAGGTCTACGTTGAGCCTAGCCAAGGCCTCCAGAAGAATTTGGCCCCTAGGGTTGGTAAGGCGGCTTCCCCACTCGAGTGCCCAAGCGTTGAAGTTCCCCGCTAATACCAACGGGGTCAGACCAGTTAGGTCCTTTGTCATCCGATCGAGCATATTGGTAAACTGTTCGATCGACCATCTTGGCGGTGCATAGCAGCTGCAGAAGAACACTCCCTTCACTTTTACAACCGCAAAGCCTTCGTTTGTGGTAGACACAACCTCCTGAACCGGGTACTTGCCGTCGTCCATAATGCCGCCATATTGGCCCTGTCCGCAAACCAGTTCCCGTTGCCAGGTGAGATGGCCCAGCCATTTTAACACCAGCATAATTGTGTGTGTCATTATCACGCACACCAGCAGCCCATCAAGTGGTATCACTTCATCTGCTGGAAGAGTTCATTGAACCACACTTGTTGCGGTTCACAACCCAAGCAGATGGACGTACGACCACCCCTTGCGGTAATAAGGCAAGCTGCTCCAACTGCGAGGAGAAACACGAGAATGGCACCTGCGCAGACAGCTCACCAAAATGTATTTTCTGTAAGAGAACTCCTTCTCATGTTTTCTCATCTTGCCCGGCGTACAAACAACGCGTTGCAACGCGGGGAAAAATTGGAACGTTCTCTGAAACAACGTTCAAGGCAGTCTCCTTGTTTCCGTAGTACTAATTACACCTAAGACTTTCCATTTCTTCCGGGGACATCCAAAACCCCTGATGCACCGATTTTATGAACAGAAACCTTATTTTCGACTGGGCTGTTTTCATTTGATGACATTGTCGAAGATATCTTTAAATATCTCGACATATCTGACCCTTTTATAAGCATTGTTCTGGCAGTGCTTTCCACTGTTAAGACTTGTTTAAAGCAATTAACGTTGAGGTGGCCCCTCCTTGCAGCAATAATTTTCTTCAATTGGTAATTTTCGAATTGTCGAAGTCTTGTTCCTAAATTGGAATCTTTCAAATTGTTAGCTCACAATACCAGTTGTGATGCATTCGGTCCTTGTGAAACATGGCTCTCTTCTGAAATCGATCTTTCTTTTCATGATTTCAATATTATTCGTCCTGATCGTGAGGATTCCCGTGGAGGAGGAGTAGTTTTGGGGATCAAAAAGAGCTACTCCTTCTATAGAATGATTTTTTCTCAAACTCCAGTTATTAAAGCTGTCGCATGTCAGGTTGTTATTAAAAATAAAAACCTTTGCATTGCTTCTGTGTGTATTCCTCCTAGAGCATCAATTAACCAGAAACAATATTCAGAAATTTGTTCGGCCCTTATGGCCCAAACACAATGATAACGGCAACGGAAAACGGCAAAGCCCGATCTGAGTATTCCTGCTTGTCGGGAAGAAAACAGGCTGGATACAAGCCGATTCTAATTGGACATATTGAAGTCATTTTCAGCAACTGTCAAAATTGCCGTTTTCTGTTGCGTTTCCGTTATTATTGTGTTTGGGCGGTTACTACTCCACGGTAGATAATGGGAAATTTTGATTCTCACGCAACAGGCTGGGGAGAACTGTACGATGACAACCGGTCTTCCCTGTATGACCTCTGTGACAACTTCAATATGACAGTTCTCAACAATGGAGAAATAACACGTTTGGTTGGTTCATCCTCAGTTGGCAGTAGATGAGACCTCACACGAGAAGTACTCATACCAATGGATCCTCAAGTTCCTGTAACATGGTTTCCGTAGGGGTAAGGGAACGAACGACTGTCTCGCGTTGCTTTCTACGGATATTCAGTTAGCTTTTGCTTAAAAAGAGCAAAATGGCTTCTATATTCTTGGACATAAAGAGGGCTTTTGATTCAGTATCTGTTGAAATTCTTTCAGATGTAATCCACGCTTATGGCTTTTCTCCATTAATGAATAACTTTTCATTTAAAAATTTAAAGTCATTTAAATATTTTGGGGTCTGGTTCGATTCTAAGAGCACCTGGA
Source organism: Aedes japonicus (assembly GCA_034211315.2). NCBI lineage: Eukaryota > Metazoa > Arthropoda > Insecta > Diptera > Culicidae > Aedes > Aedes japonicus. The sequence continues at coordinate 493,135 of JASCZW010000240.1, read as the reverse complement.
GATCCCTCATTGAGTATCTGAAGCGAAAATGCCAGCCAAGGATCAACTTCCTTCGAACAATTACCGGGACCTGGTGGGGAGCGCATCCGCAAGATCTTCTAACGTTGCACTGGACAACGATTTTGTCGGTTATGGAATACGGTAGTTTTTGTTTTCAGTCAGCGGCTCGGTCGCACTTCATTAAACTGGAACGTATTCAGTATCGGTGTCTTCGTATCGCGTTAGGTTGCATGCACTCGGCTCACACCATGAGTCTTGAAGTGCAGGCTGGCATGTTGCCACTCTCAGATCTGTTTTCGGAATTGATTCTACGGCTCACACCTGGTAAGAAGTTATGAACCCCCAGGTAATCGAAAACTTTAAGAAGCTTCTCGAGTTGAATCCTAAAACTCGCTTCATGACTTTGTACCATTTGTACATAACACAGGATGTTATGTCCTATGCCAATCGTAAACTTCAAGCTCCTTGTTCCGTATATGTCGCTGAATTAGCGGCAATACACTTTACGCTAGAAATTGTTGCCTCATTACCACCGGATCAGTACTTCATTTTCACGGATAGTCTCAGTTCTTTAGAGGCTATTCGCTCATTGAGGCCGGTAAAGCACTCCTCGTATTTTCTCATGAAAATACAGGAGCTTCTAAGTGCTTAATCTTCGCGTTACTTTATCATCACCTTTGTATGGGTCCCATCTTATTGTTCAATTCCGGGCAATGAGAAAGCGGTCTCGCTTGCAAAGGTGGGCGCTATGGAAGGCGATATTTGTGATCGACAAATCGCCTTCAACGAATTTTTTCCTATTTTTCGTCAACAGTCACTCGTCAGCTGGCAGTATAAATGGAGTAAAGGAGATTTGGGGCGATGGCAACATTCTACCATCTCAAAGGTGTCGAAGAAATCTTGGTTTAGGAGTATGGATGTGGGTCGAGACTTCATTCGTGTCATGTCTCGCCTCATGTCCAATCATTATGCTTTGAACGCTCATTTATACCGGGTTGGGCTGAGCGACAGCCATCTCTGTGAGTGTGGACTAAGTATCAAGACGCAGATCACGTTGTTTGGTCTTGCCCTGAGCATCGTGGAGTCAGATCGGAGCTTTATGATTCCCTTCGGGCTCGAGATAGACAACCCAATGTGCCAATTCGAGATATTTTGGCTGTACGTGATTTGAAGTACATGAAACTCATTTATGTGTTTTTGACTAACATTAGCCTTAGGTTGTAGTTAGTTTAACCTGTTTGTTTACTTTAAGTTTTTCTTATATGTTTTTTTGTGTATGTGTTTGTGTTTTTTTTTCTTTCTCAAGAAATGTCAAGTCAAAAGAAAACCAAAAATTGTATAGTTATAAGTGTTTAGATTAATTAGAATTAAAATTCAATGTGTTATGTAAACCTTACTTTAAATTCGCACCCTTTTACCCATCCGTAATTTGTAATTCCTATTAATCTCGAGACGGCCGCGAGTAATCAGTTCAATCCCCCTAACTTTAGTTCTAAGATAAATTATGTATAAAAATATGAAAACTTGGCTCTGTAAAGTTGATTCGATTGAGCCTGTACAAATAAATTATTAATAAAAAAAAAACTGTCAAAAGCGTTCCTCAGTGCACCACACAGGTGGTACGGATTGAAAATCGAAGTTCCGCTTTTATGTGACATATACGTCTAGTGTGTAAGTCGTCGTGACTACTTACCCTTATTTATGGGTGTATGTTTAGTGAGTATGAATATAACGTTTACATCACACTTGTAAAACTATTGAGTTTATCATAAATTGATTATGATTATTGATCATTGATTATCGATCATAAATTGATTATGAGAATTAAATAATACAAGATATTTGGCATGTTTATGATAGTAGATCATGCACCAATACCAGTAATTCAAACCAGTGCTTCCGATATTCGCCAATATACAGCTGTCTAAAACAAGAAAGTGTTGAATACCATGTCTCACTAACCACTTGAGAGATAATAAACTGAAACAGCCGCTCGAATTTGCCCACACCAGCCGGACCAGCAGCACTAAAGCGTTTCAATAATTGGCCAAACATGCATATATGAGAAAATGTATAATCTTTTTCGCTTTCCAATCACTGTCTGAGCGGTCGGTATGGCTGTGTGGAATAATACGTAACCGATCCAACCTTCCAAACATCGCCGAGACACACCAACAACAAACAGGTGGAGGCCTGGCTTGGTTTCGTTTCGTTTCGATAGACGTTACGGAAACGCGCCACATCAATAGATCTCGGTAGGTTATCGTCGGTATTTAACCTGCTAATGAATCGGTACGCCTCCGAAGAGGGTGGATCCGCCGAAAACAGTTTCTCTTTCCATGGCGATCGATATGCAGATGACAATTGGAAAACGGTATGGAATCTGCATAGGCTTGTCAAACCTGTAGGCAATTTCAAGACGTTAAAAATCGATTGGGGATCCAATCGATTATTTCGAGGCATTTAAATGGTGAATTATAAGGAATTAACACTGTTTAGGCGGCTTTTTATGACAAAATTAAATGGACCCTGATTGGGCACATCAGGCTCGATCAACAAACACTTGCGTCACTAGCTATTAGGATAATCTTATGACCTAAAGAGCTTCGTTGTATCGATTGGTTGGCACACAAATTGTAGCCAGTGTCTTAAGCACTAATAAGGATCCAGAATTGTTGTTAGTATGCACTACACAAGCGTGTGGAGAAGCTATTGATCAATTTGGAATGAAGTTGGGAGCCAAACTGCTTAGTAGCACAATAAACCATTCAAAACAAAAGCAATCGATCGATTTGCTACTCACCGTAGTTATGATTGCTCTTGAAACCTGTAACGAAAACAAACAGCTTAATAATGAGATAAACAATCTCTAGATTTGGGAGTCTACACTTCACATGGTTGCAAAGTATCGTATTTGGAGAGTCGTTGTTGATGGTTGCGAAAAGTCGACGTCGAGTGATGAGTCAATCTCGGTTGCTTTCTGTGTCATACTACTTGGGGATTAAACTGAACAGGGGCGTTGTTGATGCATTGTTGTGAACTCTCGTCATGTTTATTTATATTCTTTGAAGTTGCTTATGTCAAAAATGCTGCAAATTTCTTGAATTATAGGATACCATTAGCGCTTTCATGTTCATTCGTAATGTGACTTTTAGCTTTCTGATTTATTATTGGTACAAAGACGACCGGTGAGTTTCCAACACTGTGGAAGGAAGCGCACATGTTTCTCGTGCACAAAAATGGAGTTCGAGGAAATGCTGATAACTACCGCGGATTTTGAGCTAGTGCGCAGCCCATAAACTGGCCGTTTTGGAACCCGTGTTTTGCCAAGTGATGCAATACATCAGCGAAGATCAACATGGATTCATGCCGTAGCGTTCAACGACCGCAAACCTTCTATCAATCACATCCTGCATCGTGGATTGGATTTAAGCTGGTTCAAAAACGGATGTTATCTACATGGACCTATCTGCTGCTTTCGACAAAATCAACCAAGACTTCGGTGTGGCAAAACTGGAAAGGCTTAGCTTCAGTACCTTGAGCTTCAGTGCTTGACTGGTTCAAATCGTATCTTTATGGCAGAAATTGGTGATGAGCTATTTGCGTCGTTCCTGCCTTGTCCGGTATTCCCTAAGGTAGTCATCATGGGCCGCTGATGTTTCTCTACTATTTCAACTATGTCAACCTGTTGCTGAAATGTCATCGGCAAAGCTTTGCTGACGACCTCAATATCTACATTCCCGTAGATTCACTACTAGGCGCTTACAGTTGCAAGAAGATTTAGAGACAGTACAAAGGTGGTGCGAGGTGGTGAACTGTATGATCTTGAATCCGCGAAAGTGTACCGTAGTTTTTCTATAAATTCTAGAAACCTCCTATTTTCTTCGGTTATTTCTTGATTGAAACTCCTCTGCTAAGAGTCAACCAAGTAAAGGACCTTGGTGGACCCCGACAATAAACGTCATAACGGAAGATTCCGAGAATTTCGGTTTCCTTTTTTCGTGTAGCTAAAGAATTTCGAGACGTGTACTGCCTTAAATAAGTCGCTGTACTGCTCGTTGGTGAGGTTCATCATGGATTAAAGGTTCCCCGGTGTGGAACCCCCATTTCCAAAATAGCGTCGAACGTATTGAGGCAATTCAACGACGTTTCATCCGATACGCTCTTCGTAGACTGCCTTGGAGGGACCCTTTCAACCTTCCGAGTTACGGGAGTCGTTGCCTAATGATTCATCTGAATACTCTTTAAATACGCCCCGAAGACACTTATCGTCGCGGATTTGCTGTCTGATTGAATAGACTGCCCTTAACTGCTCGCCGATATTCCACTTCAGGCTCGTAGCCGTATCTTACGAAACACCTCCTTCGTTAGAGTTCCACACAGAGGAACCGTCTGTGGGACGAATTCTGGAATGATTGCTTTGTAACGTGCTTTTAATTGTGTGTCGTCTGTTTTTGAATATAATATGCTGCGAGACTATACAAGAAAACAGTTTTTCTGAGATTTGAGATAGTTTGTTTTATCGTTTGGACACCATAATTTTATGTTTAAATTAAAACTTTATTTAACCAACAATACCAAACCGCTCCTTGCTTGAGAAACCTTGTTTAGTTTCAATGAATTAGTACAGATCGTAGCAAGCGATGCTCAAAGCGAAACGCCAGAATTTTTCTGCTGTCATTTTTGTGCCGTTTATTTTTTCGTGTTATATAAGTCGTCGGATTTTTAAACTATGACATCTTATGTGTTGTAACAATAACAACATCAGAAGTTTTCTTTCGCGGTGCAGTTCGAACGTGTTTCAGAGAAACACAATATGGAAGAAGAAAGAATTGTGCGCAATCATTTGGAAAACCCTTCGTGGTCTGGGCGAAAACTTGCTAAAGTGTTGGGTTTTCCCCGAAGTACCGTGTGGCGTGCTTTGAAAAAGCACAGAGAAACATTGTCGACGGATCGCAAGCCTCAAATCAAGCGTCAGGCGCGTACTGTCAACCGTCCACTACGGAACAAAGTCATCAAGAACATTGAGGCAAACCCCAACATCTCAAACCGCGATTTGGCCAAAAAGTTTCGCGCCGCACGCAGATCCGTGCAACGGATTCGTCTCCGGGAAGGCTTCAAGTCATACCGTGCCTGTAGTCAACCAAATAGACATCAAAATCAGAACAATGTGAACAGAATCCGTGTCAGAAAACTGTATGATCACAGGTTGGCAAAATTCAATGGTTTCATGGATGATGAAACCTATGTAAAGGCTGATTTCAGACAGCTACCGGGACAAACATTTTTTTTCAAATTCAAGTGTAGCTGCGGTAGGAAGACCAAGATTTTTATCACTGATAACACATTTAATTCAGAACTGTACAGAACGGAATGTCTCCAAAACCGAATATTGCCATTCATAGGATCTCACAATCAACCAGTCATGTTTTGGCCAGATCTTGCAAGCAGTTATTACAATAAATCAGCGCTACAGTAGTATAAAACCAACGGGATTCAGTATATACCGAAAGACCTCAACCCACCAAACTGTCCCCAGCTCAGACCGATAGAGAGTTTTTGGGCTATCACGAAGAGGAAGCTGAAGGTGAATGGCAGTGTCGTCAAAAGCATCAATGAATTGAGAACCAAGTGGAATAATATTGCCCAAACGATGGATGCGAGAAATGTGCGCCGGTTGATGAAACGTATTCCAGGAAAAGTCCGCAAATTTCTTTGAAATCGAGATGATTATTAAAGTATCTACGAAATATGCGCAATAGTCTATATTCAAATTCTAACTGAATTGGATTTTGATCGATTCCTTCAACCCAGTCCTGTGCTTAGTCACAACTGAGGGATAAACGTTACGCGTGCTTTCTCAACAACCCGCTGGAGGAGATAGGAGGTTGCCTACTCGGACTTTACTATGTGATTTTGATTGATGTACCTTATTGAAAATCGATTAATTTCAACTACCACATATAGTGCAAAATTTTAAGGTAAATATCCAGGACCTTAGCAACAGAGTGCAACAGGTCAAGGCAGGGTCAACTCTACCAGAGTGATTTGAGACCGCTTTTGGCACTTTAATACAATCACCGCGAGAGTGCCAACCGGCCACCATCACACTTTGTATGTGGCCCTAACGGCATTTTTGCTTGAACTGAATCGATACAATTGGCTTTCGAGCCTTGTTGAACAAATGCTTGAACAGGGTGGCAAAGGTTGCCTGTCAGTGTATCTATCGAACAGTTTTGTTTACCGATATGTTCGTATTTTTCATGGTTCGTGTAATCATCACAATTGAAGGGTTGGTTGCGCTATAAACATGGACGCAATACACAAACATGGACGAGAGCTGGTAGTAGATTAATATTTGAAGAAATTTTGACCGTTTGAGATCTTGACACGCCTTGTACAAACCAGTGTATAACAGTACACTTCCTGTTTTTTTTTGTATGGGAATAGAACCACTGCGTCCGAATTTGAATTCAATGGCCGCAGTAGTTCTACTCCCCTACAAAAAAAAATGCAAGTGAAAGATGTATCTTCCGCACCATGAAAATATACATCGAGACGGATATGAATAAAATCAACCATAGGCATGAACCTCATCCAACGGTTTTGTGCAAAATGATAGTGAATCGCGCAAGAGAGCTATTTTGCCGGAATCCGATTTAATCAGATCGTGCGATGGTCAAGGATCTGAATACTTCCCATTTGTTGATCTAAAATATCCTCAGTCATGATTTGAATTTTTTTTTTTTGTCTTGATTATCGAGATTTTCAGCCTCGAGCTGGTTCATCTCCCGTCCTAGTCAGTCAAACACCACTTTTGGGCATTTTCGTAACTTCTCCGGGGGTGAGATTTGAACTCGTGACTTAGGCGTGAGAGGTATGGATGTAAACCAATACGCCGGGGTCGCCCCACATGATTTGAAATTCAAGACGTATAAAAAACCGTGAATTCGTTGATTAACCGATTTTTTCAGCAGGCTCGAGTGATTCCGATGATACGCTCTCTTCCGGAGAAGCTTCCAGATGTTCTCAATGATAGTTTGACTGTGCAGAGGTTCCAGAATGTTTCGTGAGTAATGGTATAGGGTGGAATTTTAGAAAATGTCAAGCTTTCATAATTTCCCATCGTGTCAGAAGTAAAAATTAACACTAACTACTACATCGAACATGTTTTGAAGAATCACTTGTTGCTCCATGCTTCGAAATTGATTTCAAACTGGAATGACTGTCATCGAAAGGATTCGGCCCCTTCTCATCAATCGAAAGCAACACAGGAGTGGTGTCCCCAAATTTTGCCCCATTTCATATCATCACAAGAATGATCTACCTTTTTGCCAGATTTCAATTCTTTGAATTTTTTCGCTTAGGGCTACATGCTCAGTAAAATTTAAGCCAGAAAAAAGAAGGCCGCCCCGGCATAGTGGTAAACAACCATACCTCTAACGCCAAAGTCACGAGTTCGAATCTCACCCCCCAAACAAGCTACAGAAATACCCAAAGGGTATCTGAGTGACTACGACGGGAGATGAACTAGCTCAGGGCTGAAAATCTCGATAATCTATAAACTATAAAAAAAATTAAGAACAATAAGGTCTTGAATCATTCAAAAAACTTAAGATCCATATTTATGATGATGCCTCAAAATACGATGTGATCCAGTTGTTAAGCGTTCAAGAAACGTCTACGGCTGGTCATAAAAGAGAAAAGTGAGAGGTTTGAGGTTAACCAATAAATTCTCAATTATGAAATGTAAGTTTATAGAAAACTAGCTGAACGCGGTGCGAGGGTCGCTATGTTTACAACTAAATGAATGGAAATTTACTAGAACTGGTGCGTTTATGGTTGTTGTTCGGCATGAATTTGGTTAGAATATTTTCGTTTGTTAATGTATCACTTCGTTTACAGTTTTATTGTTTTATTTTGTATGTGTTTTTATTTTTATTTTTGTTTTTAATTTTGTTTGTGTTTTGAATTTCACCCTCCGATCGATAGTTTCTACCATTGTTTTTCTCTCTGTGTAGAAGCATTTCATAGACAAATATTTAATCCTCAAACGACGCTGTATCCTGTCAGTTTTAACATATTTTTTTCTTGCATAACGTTGGATTAACTTCTTGTGCATAAAATGTTGCACTGAGAGTAGCTCAAGCATCCCCCTTTCTTGACTAATAAGGGGTTCAACTTTCTATCAGAACATGCTTCTTACCGGAGAAATATACATTTTGTGCCTGGATAATTCTCATGTTTGGTGTTTCATTTGTTAAAGAGCCCTCTCCGCTTCCAGAGGCGGGAGGGGTCTCAATCACCATAAAAAACCAAGTAGAGCACTACGGTCATAATTAGTTGTAGTAACTTTATTATGACGTAGCAAGTCGTATTTATGTTATCTCAACCGAATGGCAACAAGTATGCTACTACAAAAGCTTGCTTACAAACCCCCACATGCCCAATTTTGTTCCACTTGCTTGATTAGCTATGCGAGTTGTGTTTTATTTGTGCCGCAACTCCCCTTTTCTGATGGAGAGGGGTCTTGAATCACCATAGACACATTTCTTGTTTCCAACAGTCCCCACATGCCAAATTTGGTTCCATTTGTTTTATTGGCTCTCGAGTTATGCAGAAATTTGTATTTCATAAGTATGGGACTTCCTCCCCACCCCTCCCTTCAGAATGGGCAAGGGTCTCGAATCATCTTACGAACTTTTCCCGACCCCAAAAATCCCAGCATACAAATTTTCACGCCCATTGGTTCAGTAGTTTCCGATTCTTCCAGGGTAAAACAGACAGACAGACAGACAGAAATTAATTTTTATATACATCGACAGATATATAAGTAGAGCGTTTGTAGATTTGAAGCCATCCATTGTATTTTTATGAAAATTTATTTTACCAGTCAAGGTGGCGGATCCGTTCCTGCCTTGACCTACCCCGCATGGAAATTTGTGCCAAAAGTGTGTGCGTTTGCTCCGAATACTGTAAATGTAAGATCAATCCGATTCGAATGACTCAAACTTGTGTTAACATCATCGACAAGTATTCTACTAACAATCCGTTGCCCTAGTATGTAAGTTGGATCACTTTGAAAAAGTGGTTCATGACTATCTTTTTGAAGATTGGTCCCACTGTGCGTCGTAGTGAAACTAAGGCTCTGAATTTGAGAACGATTAGAGCAAATTCAGGGCTGCTGGATTATAATCGCCAAGAAAACCAATCAATGCCTGATGTAGAAGGAAATGTTCGCTAACATCCCACTGCGGGGTAGGTCGAGACACGGACAAGTCCGCCACTTCAACAGACAAAAGATGACGTATGGAGTTACGCTCAATTTTTCAAACATCTGTTCGAATTCCAACCTGCCGTACACTGGCGGAACTTTCAACACTTTCTCTTCATATCTTTCATACTAGCAAAAACATTAATGTGCTCTCTTGGTGCCTCATGGTGATGAGCGAACATTTCCTTCTACATCATAATCGTTACTCCACGGAGAATACAGAACATTGAAAAGTATTCAATCAATGCCTGCCAAAAAACCGCCAGAAAGATTCTTCAAGGAAACTAACCAAACAGAGGACTAGAAGCTCTTGGCCAAAATACTTGTCCAGAAGTCCAAAGATATGTATATCCTCATGGACGACGAAACGAACGTGAAGATGGATTATGGGTACCTTCGCGGACAAAAGTTCTATAAAAGCACTGGTCGAGGAGATGTCCGTAGTAAGTTCAAATTCGTTTTTTTCTGATAAATTCCCAAGAAAGTTTATGATCTGGAATGACGTTTGCAATTGGTATTATCGAGACAAACAAGACTATGGATTCCAAAATGTACAATTGGAAGCGCCTGACTAATAAATTGAAAACCTGCAAATTGTCTTTAATTTTGTTTCAATTTTTGAATGATTATAACTACTTTTCGATACACTCCTTATGAACAGGCATTATTAATGTTGTAATGTTGGATGTGTAGCATTCATATTCATGGCTAAAAATGTATGTATGTGTAGATAAAAACAAACGCTGTTAAACATTGGTACATGCAGGTTCCTACCATAACAGTACTGCCATTACTACGCATTAAAACAAACATTACAAATCACTTATTAAAACTTATACATTAAATAACACAGTACTAAATATTTTTGTGAAGCCCAAGGATGCATCCAACTTAACTTGATAATTTCATTCGAATCCAATTTACCATGACATTCTTGTACCACCTCTTTGATATTGCGCAATGCCCGTCCTCTTCTTCTCAAGCGGACATTCAACTAATTTGCGTTAGCAATGGATTCTAATAGACGCCAGCTTTATATTAATTCATCACAAGTTGAGAATGTTGCAAAAGTTCACTAGTTCACGCGGATGCCAAACTGCTGCTGCACTCACCCCCTAACCTACCTCATAATTTTCCACTCACTCTGATTGAGCGTCTATCGTGCTGTGAAAACATCATGTGGCTAGAATTACTGTTGCAGTGTACTGTGGGCACAGTCAAACCGGTAAAAACTATTAGCAAGGGGCTAATTTGAGCAGAAGTTACAGTCAACGCGATTCCATTGGCAACTCTATTTAAAAATACCGGCGGTGGCGTCGCCTCTGCTGTTGTCTACCATCAGGCACCATCACATTACTCATGTTTTTCTGCGGTTTGTAATGTGGCGAAGAAGGTGTCCAATGCAAAGGTTTCAACCAGGTGGAAGCCAGGGGCAGCATAAATTGATGCGGCCGGTTAGGTAAATAATGTTTTTCACACGTGAATTTATTAACCGTACGCAGTACTTAACCCAAGCATTCGTACAGTTCCCATCAATTTGAGCGGTGCGAGGGAGGCGTGTTCAAGACGGTCAAATGTATAATTGGCAGCGATGGAGTTTATGATGGAAGCAGATTGCTATATATTGTATGTCAATTTAGGCCGTTTTTGCAATAATGTTCAGTGAAGTAGTGTGGAAGTAGAAGCATGTAGAAGCATTATTAAAGCATAAATTCAAACGCTTAAGAGTATCCCACAATTGATACGTTGCGAATGAGTTGACGTAAATTTGACAGAAATTCTATGAGAAAACTGTCCAATTCACGCAAACGCATCCGCAACGTATCAATTGTGGGCCAGCCATTAGAGAGCTTGACTACACAGAAAAAAAATTTTAACAAGCGCGTAAAATGTCCGCTCGTTTAATTTCAACCCAAAGGAGGCGTAAACAACGAAGTTGTATGCAATCTTCCATGCACCATACAACAATGTTCGTAATCTGTCATACAATAGGCTAGATGCAGGCATTATCTGACCTCAATTTACATGAAATATCCCATTAATTTCTGCCAAATCTAGCATTCCCTTTATGTGCATTTGAAAACGCACAAAATTCAATGCTAGATTTGGTAGAAAATAATGGGATATTTCATGTAAATTTAAGCAAGATAACGCCTGAATCTAGCTTGCTGCATTAAAGATTTGACAAATTGAATGGTGCATTAAAAATTGCAAACAATTTCGTTGTTTACACTTCCTTTGGCTAGGAATTCGACGAGGGGAAATTTACGTGCTTATTAAAAAAAAATTCTGTGTTTTGCTTCATCGAAGACCTGGTGTGGTGGATTGATGCTTTGCCGACAAAATACAAAACTCGCAACATCAAGGCTTCTTAACAAACCTTCTTTGTAAAAACAATTTAAGCCTTCCAGTACGAAGTATAAAGTGCATGTTTTTGGTAGATGATGAGTTTGGCTCATCAAGAGAATCAAGAAACTAGGATGAATAAAATAAATGTAATGGTTGAGTTGACCCCATATTCTTTATTCATATTCATTCATCCCATATTCATCCTAGAAATCATTGGAGTATCTGTTATGTGTAACCAAAGATCTCTTAAAAGTAATTGAACGTACCATATGTTGTTACCAATACCAACAATGCGTTGAATTATACAGAGGATCTAAAGGATGTCCACGATGAAATTGCCACACACAAAATTGATTCGCAAAATTCGAGTTTTCATCCGATTGCCATCAAATTTTCAGGGATTGAGAAATAACTATTAAACTTCATTTTATCATTTTATTCGTATTTTATTTACAGTCCATACGCAAATTCCCGCATCTTGGCCTTAACCCCGGCCATAAGATTCTGCACAACCTGTGAATCAACCGTTTTTTGCATGTAAACCCATACTTTCTTTAGTTCCTCGACTGTCTTCACTACCTTAGGTCGTTTAAGAAGGTGCATAACCGCCCAGTACTTCTCGATGGGGCGGAGGTCCGGAGTGTTGGGAGGGTTGAACATTTTCGGCACGAAATTGACCTTATTGTCCGCATACCACTTCAGCACGTCCTTGCAGGCATGAGGCCAAATCCGGCCAGAAGATTGTTGGGACGTTGTGGGCCTTCAGGAGATGAAGCAACCGCTTCTGAAGGCACTCTTTTATGTACACCTGTCCGTTCATCGTGTCCTGGGTCACGAAAGGTGCACTCCGCTTCCCGCAAGTGCAGATGGCTTGCCAAACCAGGAATTTCTTCGCAAATTTGGACATCTTCTGAGGGTGGACATGCTCCGGAACGCTGAACTTATCCTTGGCCGTGAAAAACAGATTGCCGGGGATCTGTTTGAAGTCGGCCTTCACATATGTTTCGTCGTCCATGATGCAGCATTCAACTTTCGTCAGCATGTTGAGGTACAACTTCCTGGCACGGGTTTTGGCGGACTTGTTCTGCTTCTCGTCGCGATTAGGGGCCTTTTGCACCTTGAACGTTCGAAGCCCAGCCTTAGTTTTGGCCTTCTAGACAAAACTTCGGCTTAGGTGCAGCTTCTTAGCCACATCCCGAACGGAGGCGTTCGGATTTCGGTTGAAGGCCCCAACTACGCGGTTGTGATTTTTGGTGTTGTACGGAATACTTTTTCCTTCACTTCTGGGCTTCTGATCGGTGGTCAACCGTTTCTCGAACCGCTTAATCACTCGCGACACCGTGGAATTCGCGATTCCCAACGTTTTAGCGATGGAACGATACGAGAGATCCTTGTTCTCGTGATGAATGCGCAAGATTTTATCACGCACGAGCTGTTCTTTCGACTCCATTTCCGCGAGTTTTGATCACAGGACTTTAAAACTTGCAGGATGTAAATAATGCACTATGAACTAAATCCACCCAAATTTTCATTAAATTCTACTCAACGGTTAAAAAGTTAGAGCAATTTCATAGTGTGGCAATTTCATCGTGGACACCCTTTAGAATAACCAAAACCTCATGGACTTCACGTCTACAGATTAACAAACGTAACCAGAGATATGTTGGTAGTTTATTTGTTTAGTTCATATCCCAAGAGGTTCAAAAAAATTATCTAAAAAGTATTTTGGGTTGAATAGACATTCTAGATCATCCAAAGATTCCTTGTAGTTGGTTTCCTAAGATCTTCATGCGTAATCAAAGTTGGTAGTTTATGGTTTATATTGGTAGTTCGATGCATATTCTAAGAAGCTCAGAGATCTAAGTTTAATGAAATATTGGGTTTAATTGATGATTTTTTTGTCATCCAGGATCTTCTTGGAGTAGAGGTCTCAAGATATACAAGCGTAATCAGAGATATTTTGAAAGGTTATGAATTCGGTTCATATTTCTAGAAGCTCCGAGATCTGAGTTAAACGTAAGTAAATAACACTGGTCGATGAAATTCGAATAAAAAGTCTTGAGACCTTGGGTCCCAAAAATCATCAAAAATCCTATTGCGGCCTCCGTCGATTTGCATTCTTCTTCACAAATTGGCATCATTAATGGCATCATATTCTATCAAAAAAAACAGCGAAGTACAAACAACCCCCCATCTAACGCAAATTCCCTTGATGAGAATCTCAAGTAATATATGGGGCTTGACCTTCTGGGTTTCATCATAGAATATATCGTGATCCATCGCATATAGAAAGTTTTTTTTCTTCAGCAAAGTTGTTCAAAAAATTAAGGCCTTCATGATGGTAAACTTAAAAGTCCAAAATTATCTCACTAAGTGGCGCTAGTGTACATGTAAAATCACTTAATAGCCCGAATCTAGGCATCCTGACATATAGGAAGTGGCGTCTTCGACAAACATGTTTGAGTGGCTAAGGTCTGTTTCTCTATGAAGAAGTTTTGTGAAAAACTTCTCTGAAGGACTAACCCCAAGTTGTCAGAAGAACGTACCAAAAATACCCATATTGGGGTTATCAACCACTTATGTACACTATCAGTAGACATTCATTACATAGTTCACAGACAGACCAGCACCATGCAGCGAAATAATTCTGAACTATGAAGTTGACCGTCTGGAAGACCATGGTTACCATGGTTGATACTAAAATACAGATATTACAAAAAGTTCACATGGACACTAGCGCCACGCAGCGGACGAATTCTGATCTACCGTGTACACCATTCAAAAAGCCATGACCCCTCGAATATCTTTTTAGAAGATTTTTTTCCGTCGGTCTATTTCCTTACATGGTGACAATCACCGACGCCAGGAAGACGACTCCACCACCTGGACCCTACCTATCGACTCATGAATATGAGCCGGGGCCAAAGGCTTTACTTCCCTTCCGAAGGAAGACGTGACCAGATTTTTTCGCCTCAAAAAAACCACCGACGTCGGCTGAGATTGAACCCAGACCCACTGGGGTGCCAGTAGCAGTCACGCTTATCACTACACCACCGATGTTGGCTACTGGCATTCGAGTCTTTGCTTATCTTTCAGTGTAGATTTTGTATTATTTCATAGATCGCTGAAATGTTTCACTCATATGACTGCTGAAACTCTCCACTTTATTTCGTGGTACACCATGTTTACATTCTTGTTCAGTAAAATGGCGTCGAATCAAGTGGAAGTGCGCAAACGCATTTTTCACGTACGGCAGCTAAATCCGAATTCGAATGATTGCAAATCAATTCAGCATCAACATTTGATTAAGGCGAATCTGCTTTTGTAAAGAAACACTTTGTCTGCTAATTTATCGAAAGTTGAATTCAATTCCTTCAAATTGAATATATCAACGCATAGAGATAAAGTTCCTCTTTCTTAACGAGTGCTTAATTTGTATTTGTGACCTTGTGTTCAAGAGAAAATGACTACGAATGACTACAAAAGCAGATTCGCCCTAATCTAATGTTAAGACTGCTATCTCTTACATTTGATTGTTTTAAAAGGTAGCATCCGGTTTGTCGTCACAGTCGCTTTGTCCAACATTTCCGTGATAGTAAATGAAGTCAGAAATACACATTGACAATATAAAGATCAATGACAAACTAAAAGTTAATAACTTCGTGTACGTCTGTCTCATGCTAGTAGACGAGTTTGTGATCATGTTATGGTTGATTTTTTGCAAAATCGGACGGGTAGAACGATGGAGCGGTATGAGGAATCTGACGTTAGCAGCAAATCGTGAACTGCCCTTTTCATTTCGCCTTCCCACACATGGACTGAATCGTACTCATACAATATTGTTTGTTCATGTACGGATAGCGGAGCTAAAGAAAACATTGTCATGATTAGAATGCATCCCGCATGCTTTTAAAAAGTCCCTGCAATTGGGAACTTTATTCCATGGCTATGAAATTGTCTGAGTCAAACACTCGTTTCTGAAGGTAAGTTCAGATAGATTAGAAGTAAGCAGTGGGATTAACGTCTAAATATTCGCAGTTCTAATTAAAGATTATATACAGCTTCATATATAATATCCCAGGTGATGTATTAACTGCTTAAATCCCGCCCCGTACCCTTTCTTAGTGCATCTACCGTTTAAACTTGAGAGCTGTCAATTAATAAATTAACGAGCTGTAACCATGAAATTTCCCCTACATTATCAGTCGCTTTAAATATAAATTGATTCCATTACAAGCATTATTCTGGCCACCGGTCAGAACCGCCACGGAAAAATCGAAAACAATCGAGTTCACATATTCAAGAAATTTGATACACCATTTCGCACCAAACGAACACGTGAGGTGATAAGTGCAATCTGCTATTAATGAGGCGATGTTGCTCGGAAAAAAATGATCCCAAAACGATTACAGCATCCACTCAGTTCTCCTCTTCCCACTTTTTTGAATTCCACACCGACGTCAGACGTCGATTTACATCCTTTATACACCGTTTTCGAGCCCAAAATGTCTGTTTTGCAGGGATTTTGACAGGAATTCTCAGTTTTTCTAAAACCTGTAGGCAAAACCTTGAATTAGAAAATGGCGTCAAACATCGACTACCGGCTTCCAGTTGCCCACCTATACAATTTAATCGAAGACGACAATTGTGAGCCAATTCTGGACTACTATTCATCAACCGAAAGGACTTAAGCTACTGAACAACTTTGCCGAAGGCAGCTAGCGCCACCTACTGATCCAATCTCGAATTAATTCACCAGTGAGCTATGCCCTTTCCATTAAATTTATCCAAGGCATCACGTGTGCACGTGAAGAGCACAAGATTATTACACGTTCAAATTATATTGATTTCATCAGCTAGGTGCGCCTCCAACCCGATGGGTGAAATTGCTGTAGCTGGGTGCCACCACCTACTTTCAGAAAGTGGTGAAATCATTGTACAAAACGGAGCAGCCTTTCAAAATTGAAAAACGTTCTTATTAGAAACTCAGATTAAGTACGATTTGTTTCGAATGCTCTACGAAAAAAGTATTCCGTGTTTTCAAGGAGCGTCCGATTTTTTAGCTTAATTTCAAAGAAGCTTTTTTGAATAAAATCTCAAAACATTAGTTTCCCCATTCTGAAAAACGGTGAAAATCCCATACAAAACATCAAGTCGATAGCCTCGACTAACATTGATTTTCAGCTCGTCAGTGGTACCAAGTCTGTTGAAAACGAGAGCATTTCAATAGCAACTGTAGCAAAACCGCCTGAGAAATTCTGGATATTTCTGTCAAGATTTGCTCGTCCTGTCACAGACGAAGATATTGAAAAACTGCGTACAAACACAACAGCCCATCGATGTGCGAAAGCTCGTCCGTACAGATGCCGATTTGAACCAGTTTGCTTTCATTTCGTTTAAAATCGGAATGGACAAAGAGTTGAAAGATAAATCACTGAACCCTTCAGTATGGCCGAAGGGGATATTCTTCAGGGCATTCGTAAACCTACAAACAAAGCGGGATTTTTGGCGACTCACGAAAATGACAAGAATCGACACTGAGACACCCTCGGTGATTGTCTAATTCTCCTTCTGCTGCTGCCGTTCGACATCATGCTGTCGCTTCAGGATAGCTTCGATTTCTTGCAGCCGCTTCCTCTACTGCTCAGGAAGGAAGAGCGTCCTTCGAGCGTTTCAAATGAAGCAGCAGTTTCTGCTCACGCTGAGATGCTTCCACCTCATCTTGACGCCGCTGTTCACCAACATGCTGTTTCCGCAGGGTGAGATAGGTCTCGTCGTCCATCACCATCGCCACGTCACGAGTCACCGGGAAAATCAAGTTGACAATCTTATTCAGCCGCTGCCGCTGCGTCATTGCCTGCAGTTCCGATACCAGCGGACGCAATTTCCGCTTCTTGACATGTATGTTCATATTTGCCGGGTACTTTTTCACTGTTTGGCCGGTTGAACCGACCTCCCGGCCAAGCGCACGCAGCGATGTAGCCACTTTTCCCTTGGTCTTCGTCTTCAGCATTCTTTGGAGCTTCTTGTCGCTTAAAGTCGTCGGCCGTCTGGAACCGGGTTTTCTTTTGATGCTCTGATTGTTGTCTAATAGTGCCAAATGCCGGAACGGGCGTATCCGGCGTTCACAAAGGGCCGCGCGATGTCCGTTTTCGACACGGCGGGCTGCCGATCTTTGAATGCGCACACTTCTGAACGGAGTTGCTTTACTGTTTTTGCCATCACGGTTAGAGTTCGACTGATAAAGCTATCAAATTTTGTCTGCTCATGGGTTACTATGATTGATGCTGCATGGGTAATTTTGTCAGTTCGAAAATGAAAAATCGGCTATATTTGTCCATTTTTTTCAAAGCAAACGGCTAAGCCTACAGTCATTATCATAGTTGATTTTGGTCTGAATGAAAATCCGCGATACCGAAAAGTTACACAGGTAGTTGTTCATCACTTTTTGGAACATAATTTGGATGCATTTTTCATCTCTACGAATACTCCCGGGAGAAGCACTTTCAATTTCGTGGAAAGGAGAATGGCACCTCTTAGCAAAGAGTTAGCTGGTCTGATCATACCTTTACAGATTTTCTTTCTGTGTACACTCGCTGGATTCTAACTAGTACACACTTCTATGAGGTGAAATCTAGCTGCCGCACTCGAGACAGTAATCGGACCACGAGACATTGCGCTAATATAAATTCTGGTCTCTCGTACTAACCGATTAACAACAGGACTCCTTCCATCGACTCCTGCCGTTGTCGCATGCATTGAAACTGGCGTCCTTCCTTTCAATCATAACGTCACTGCCACCATTTGCAAACGAACCATTGGGTTCCTTGAGAAGACAGTCGGTTATGTTAGAGGAGTTGTGCTCCTTGAAGAGACGAACCAACTCCTCTCTAGATTCACCAACCAGGAGCTCCCACGAATGGCTCTGGAGCCAGGAGTTGGAGCCGGTCACATGTCCTATTTGACTATACGTTCCAAAAGGCTTTCAAGGCAGGCTTTAAACGTATTGCGATCTCAAATGTATTCAAGGAACACATCTTCCGAAGATACAGTAGACACTGCATCTGTTATACTGACGGCTCAGTCGGGCAAGACAAAGTAGGAATTGGGATCTCTGGGCTATCGCCTCCCTTCCCAGTCCTGAATATTCTCCGCCGGCCGTCAACCATCGCTTATTCTTCCGGTCTCCAATATATCACAAAACAATGCTAATGGTTGGAGATAATGAAATCATTTTGAATAAGACCAAGTCGCTTCCGGTTGGTATTAAACCGATGAGCATGGAGCCAGAAGGCACGAAATTCATCTACGAACTCTTAATTTTACAAAATCTCTCAATTGCAATTTCTAATGGATTAGCATAGATTGTTTTTTAGAAACTTCAATTTGATTGATACAGATATTAGTTACAGTAGTGCAATAGATTGTAGGATACAGTAGTAAAAATTGAAAGTTAGGAAAAAAGTGTTTGGTTCGAGCATCGGCTGGGAAGGGTTGTGACGATGCTTTATTACGCACTATTTTCCTATTGGGCATGGTGCGTTTCGTATTGTTTCGGTTATCTATAATTCGGTCATTTGAGTGATCGAGTGAGCACAGTAAGAAAACAAAAAAGCGTCTCTCAAGCGTTAATAAAATTAACTTTGTTTTACAAACGGAAAACCACCGGCACATCTAGTAAGTGACTCCAATAGCATGCTTATTATTTGTTCAACTCGGTTCAAATCGAATTTCCAAGATTTCCTTACTGTTGTTAAAAATTGATTCAAAACAGATATCGGTACTAATATATAAATATTTTAGTAAACGAAGCGTGAATTGAGCTTATCGTTTAGCAAAACAAATCATGTTGCCACCCAATCTTGTTATCCAACATCCTAGTGATTTCTCGTAGAAGTGCGGCGGTGGTATCGGGTTCCAATAAAACTTCCAAATAAACGTCAACACATTCCTACCCTGTCCTTATTAGACGTGCATTCGGGCGAGGCCAGCGCTGGAATTGCCTTAGTTTGGGATCACCAGTTTTACACATTAAGCATGTATGCAACAATTTATTGATCCTCTGTGTAAAACAGCTGATCTGGAAGTAACGGAGTAACAACCTCGGGCGGTCAATCATGCTCATTATTCTGCTCATGCTCATATAGACGGATAAATTATTTGAATAGGATAAGACAACTGCAACTTCTCGCTCTGACTAGCTTGCTGTCTTGCTTCCTCACACGCTGAATCAAACTGTTAGATATGATCAACATATATTCTCAATAATACTAACCTAAAGTACCGTACAACGGGGTAACATTTATCAGCGGGGTAACATTGATCGGTTTGGCTCATATCATGAACAGTTCAAATAAATATTTTTCGTTGATACTCATTCTGACTATCAACTACGTTTCTTAAGCTGAGATCACACTGTTTGACGAAACGCCAAATATTTGGCAAATCTGGTCAAATATATTTGACCAACGTGTGATCGCCAAAAATATTTGACCAAATAATGCTTTGGCAAATGTTTGGTTTGTGTTTGTCATTCAAATTATTTGTTAATTTGTCAAATAGTGTAATACTCTTTGTCAAAAATATTTGCTCAAGTCTAACAAATAATTTATTTGACACTCTGGAAATTCTTGAGTGGCAAACATGAGCAAATTCATACACAGAGAAAAATAAGTCAATTCATACACAGAAAAAAAAAACCATTTCGAAAAAAAATCCGTTCATTTTATCGTGATTCTGTTCACGAATGCTGAAACATAACCACAAACCATTCCAGGACCATTTCGCTTATTGTTGACGACCGTTTCCGTGTTTGTTACGATATTTACCCTTAGCAGAAATATAATAAGTCTTACGAAGTTTAAGCAGATGCAGTTCGGCCAAGTAGCAAAAACGAATGTTGTTTTGTGAAAATATGAACAGATTGCTCAGAATTTATTTCAGAGACCTTGAATATATCAAAGAGCTCAAGGAAATCCTCTAATTTTTGAATCCTAGAGCGTTTGAGCTGTTTAGTGGAATACCTGTAACTAGAAATTAGAAGAAAAATTAGTATTTTCCATTTAATTCCCTACCTTTGCTTATCTTGACAGATACGCGTATTTCTAAATTTTTTTGTCAAGACTTCAGGATGCTTCAGGAATTATTTTGAAGGTCTTCAACAGTTCAAAACTTTAAATCACGTTCCGTTTTTTAGAAACCAGTTTGTTCAGAAACTATTTCCAAGTCCTTAAGGGTGTCAAAAATTTGAAGGAAGTCCTATGCATATTTTAAGACTTCAAGATGAACAGCGATTTAATACAGTATAATAACAATCCAAGTCCTTCCTTAGCTCATTTGGCAAAGGCGCAGCTACAAAGCAAAACTATGTTGGATGTGGCTTATATTTGCAAAAAATTTACATGGCATTGAAAACTCTCAATTAATAACTGCATCTAGAACACTAAGTTCTTCAACTTAGATGCAAACGTTAGTCTCAGTAGGGACATCATAAAGCCAAAATGATGATGAACCATCAATTCAAATCACACCTGTCAGATATTGTTTCATGATTCAAATTGCTCAGCAATTATTTCATAGAGCTAAAGGATATGAAAGGTCTTGGAAAAGTTCATTCAATATTTTCTTAAAACTACAAAACGATCAGGAATTATTTTCTAGACTTTGTATGTATCATTCATTCAAGTCCCGTATCTCCGATATTTTAACTTCTCTGAAGTTCAGTGAATCGATCTCCGAAGTTTTGAGGATTTATCTGTAGTTTCGGGGACTTCCCTGAATTTCCTGGATTCTCTGAAATTTTAGATATTAGAAATTTAAAATGAAATATCATTGATTCTTTTTTTTTTGTGCATATGCAATCATTTGCAAACAGTATGATACGTAATCAAATATTTTTAACGAAAGTTGGTCAAACAATCGATTTACATATTTGGCCAAACAATTTTGAGTCAAACATTTGTCAAAACTAATCAAAGTGTGATAGCGTAGACAAACAATTTTGCAAACAATATTATTTGGCAAAACTTAACGAGACAAATATTAGGCGTATTGTCAAACAGTTTAATATTAGCTTTAATCTGGTATTATTTGGGCCCTGAAAGCTAAAGCATTGGTTTGAATATTAAGTTTTTAGATTAACCAAGAACTGAAAATCTCATTGAGCATAGCTTCTTCATGTTTCCGCCAGCGGGAGGAAAAGCAATCAATGCTTATCTAATAGCTAACACTACAGGTTAAGAGATATTTCTCTATTAGCACACTTGTTTCAACCCAGTAAAGGTGACTGCTCTGTCACTCAATTAAGTCACAACCGAGCAGCTTAAAAAAAATTGATGGTTGTATGCTGCTTGGGCTTTTTACATACTTTAGGCAAGATAGGTTAAGTTCTTGGTTAAAGGGAAAAAATTGTAATAAAATTGTTAGTCGTTACTATTTTTAAAAAAATATCATGGATGTCCACTTTTTACGCTTGATTTTATTACGATTTTGAAACAAGTTGTAGCAAAAAACTTGTTTCAAAATCGTGGCAACTTCGCGTAATTTGGCTTTTTCATTTAGGCAAAGGAGCAATCTGACAAACATCCCAAGCAACAAAAAACCATCATATTTGATTACAGTAACATGATTGTGACTTAATTGAGTGGCATTGGGGAACATCAACTGTATTGCAACAAGTTACCTTGCTACCTGCTAGGGATAAAGAATTGAAATAAATCATGAAATTCTAAAAATAAAATCAAAACTAAGCAGGGGGAGGGAGCAATTGAAAGAATTAATTAATAGAAATGTGTTGACTGAATACTGGTTGGAGAGGCAAATATCAGCACATCAGCACAACAATATTTTTAATTTGGACGGGAAAGCAGCTTTCAAATTCAAAAGAATTGATGACAGCTGTTCACACCTTAACAAACCAGAAACTACCCCTTTCCACATTAAAACACGAGAGGCCAATTAATTGCGGGTTTCTTTTCTGAGTCAAGCATGATGGCAAAAACGACAAAGGTTTTGGAAATTCCTGAAGTCATAACTCAATCACGACTCGTCACCGTTGGCAATTCACCACTTGACCTTTTCCGGAACGCATCTCACCAGTCAGCGGTAAAGCAGTGAGTGCGCCTCATCTAATCGTCGAATTAACTTTCGGCTCATTTCGAATCACATCGGTACTACTACGCACCATGTCTTGCGACTGAAACGACAAAAATATCCGAATATCCCAAACTGGATCGCTGAAGGTCGTCCACGTTAGAGAATGTTGACTCGCTGCATGCATTGGCGTGTTTTTAGACATAACAAAGAGATGAGAAAAAACTACCCCCTGCTGCTGCCCTGCTGGTAGTCAAATGGGATCACATTTTGCGATGCTTAGCGATGATGGTGGTGGTGGAGGCAGTGGACTCATTCGAGCACTGAAAAACTGGTCCAGTATCAAGAATCAACTTTCACCGTAGGTGTCAAGAAGAGGGAAAAAACTGTACGTGAGGGATAGTTCAGTGTGATCGCGATCGTAGTCGCATCGTTTTTTTGTTTTCGTAGAATGGAGTCTGCATCACTCAGCTTATAGCAGCCGTTTTAAAATTGCTTTAATTGCCGTGTGTACCAATTTCACAACCCGGAATTGTGAATATATAAGCAACTGTTCGTTAGACGTTTCTCCTTGCCGGGGAAGAAGTATTTACCTACCAGCTTAGCTTTTATGCTTTCGGCAAAAAAGATTTCCTTTAAATTGATTTTTGTATACCACCGTACTCCTGGCTGCATTTATCCAAGTTAACCAGCTGCACCGACACGGAAGTACAACAATAGTTTTATGAATTTGCAATAATCTTTTTTCAAGACCTTCACTATGCGGCTCATAAAGGTCTTGCGAGAGAGAGAGAGAGAGAGAAAAGACCGCCACCTTCAAAGCCCCCGTGTACTTCTGATCAGACGGTGCCGTGTCTGCTGGAGGCAGGTGACTTCCAGCCCAAGTCAATTGGAGCAGCATTATTAATAGTGCACTCTCTTTGCCTTCCCGGGTCCCATGTTCCGAAGTTAAGTGAAAGGAGTAAAAAATAGTGAAAACACTTTCTGTATGAACTTGCGTTTGTTTTTTACTAACCGGTGAAGGGTGGCTTTTTATTACTTTAATTGGGATTGAATCGGACCTTGCTCGCTACTGAGGCACCTATCCTATGGAGACATTTACCAGTTGACCTGGCGGATAACTATCCATGATTAGCTTCGTTCGCTAATGTTATTGCAGATCAATGCTAAACAACGTTTTCTTAAAACAATACACAAAGTTTGAATTTTCAGAAACCTTAATATTAATTGTAACGGGTGGCCACCAAATAAAACTTAGCTTTAAACCTAGCCCAATGAGTATTAAAGGGTGTACCGTTTAAAATCCACACACACTCAACTTGCTCTAACTTTTGATCTGTTGAGTAAAATTAATTGAAATTTTGCATAGACATAGTTTAATGTGTATTGTTTACATTCTCTGAGTTGATTTCATCAGGTGTGCAAAAGATTTCAAAATGGTGACAAAACAGTGCGTGCTAAAAAAAGGTTTGCATGAGTTTTTTTTTTAAATGAGGATCTGTCGCATCATGCATTGCATCTAAATAAATGTTGGGAATCGCGAATTCCACGGTGTCTGGTATCATAAAACGATTCGAAGAACGTCTGACTCTTGATCGGAAGCGAAGATCCGGATAAAAAAACCGTCAGGTCAACGAGAACGATCACAAACGCGAGGGTGGGGCCTTTAAACAGAAACAGAACGCCTCAGTTCAAGATGTGGCTAAGAAATTGCATGAGAACTAGATTTGCGTTCAGAATACGAACACTCGAGCTGGACTAAGGACTGTCTCGTTAATTATGAGTGCACCTCTGAGGTTCTATGTGAAAAAAAACTATGACTTATTTTGACAGCTGTTTAAAGTTCTGTCCAGTTAGAATCCAGAATCACTTATTGTGTTGCAGCGGCACGGAAAGTGACCGCTGCAAAAATTCTTTTACAGCGATTTGTTCACCTAATTGCCCACTTTCTGTGATATTAATTTCACGGTGTTTTGTGCAGTGAGTCAAAAGTTATTTCAGATGGAAACAGAGAGGAGAGAAAAATTTCTGCACACCCACGTTGATAATTATCCCACGTTGATACAATATTAACATCCACGTTGATAAAATAGGATTATAATCCAACGTGGTCCCCAATAAAAATCGCAAAAACGTTGAAAGTCGCCAAATCAACCGTGTATGATATGCTCAAAAGTTTCAGGGAGAAAAAGAGCGTGGATCGAGTGCCTCACGGTAAGCGTCGTAGTGGAACATATGACCGCAAGCTGAACCAAAAGGTGCTGAGAACCGTCAGAGCAAACCCTGGACTATCACATAATGAAATCGCACAAAAATACGCTGCTGCTCGCAGTACCGTTCTAAGAATTCGTTTGCGAGCAGGATATCGTTCTTATCGAGCCAGCAAGCAACCAAACAGAACGTTGAAGCAAAATTTCGTCACCAAAACTCGAGCTCGGAAATTTCGTCAAAATGGATTTCGAACAGCTTCCTTCCTTCCAGCCGGGAAGTCATCCAGTGGTACCGCGATAATAACGTAGATTTCATCGATGAAAATATAAATCCACTCAACTGCCCGCAGTTTTGGCTTATCGAGAGATTTTGGGCAATATTGAAGCGGAAGCTTAAGAAAAGTGGAAAAAACGGCTCGGAGCGCGACTCAGATGACCAAAATGTGGAACAAATGTGCCAAGAAAGTTGACTCCGGAGGTGTGCAGCGTTTTATGGGAGGAATAAAGAAGAAAGTGCAAACGAAGTGAAACGAAGAGAAATTATTTGTATTGATATGTTTTGCTTTGTTTTAATGCATTAAACATATTTGTACGTCAATCCGTTACCAAGATACAGATGATTTTATTATTTCGGATTCTAAATGGACATAGCCTAAGTGTCAATGTGGTGCTTGCCTTGTAAACAAACGAAAACTTTAATTAAAAGTTAAAGTTTTACTTCAAGCGGAACAATGCGAGGTCTTACGGAAGAAAAGCGAAAATCGATTGTGACCAAAAACTGCACTAAAAAGGGATTGTCGCTATGAAAATTAGCAAAAGAAGAAGGTGTTAATGTCTGTGCGGTCCAAAATGCAAGCAACCGGTTTGCTATGCATAACACATTGGAAGACTTACCCGGCCGTGGTAGAAAAACAGGTGCGTCAAACCCAAATTTGTACAAATAAATTTGCAAAGTTTTTTTTAAGAAAAAAGAAGGTATCCATCAGAGATTACGCAAACAAGTGTGGAACGACGATTGGAATGGTCGATTGGAATTGGAGTGGAAACTCGGGTCCGGAAGCTGTACGACGACGTTTAGAGCAAAAATGACATGTGCATTATCATGGATGACGAGACGTACTTCAAATTGGACTACAGGGCACTTCCAAGAGCACAGTTTTACACCGTGAAGCGTAGAACGTATGTTCCAAATTCGGAGAAATCGATGCGCGTGCCATCTTGGACTGGTATGAAAAGAACAATGTCCAATTTGTGGAAAAGGCGTTGAATCCTCCAAATTGTCCGCAAATAAAGCCCATCGTGAAATTTTAGGCTTTGATGAAAGGAAAGCTGCGGAAGTAGGCTAGAGGAGCAGATAACATCATCAAATTAAAAAAAAAAAAAGACTGGGTAAACGTGAGCAAAACCATCGACGGGACATTTGCGCAAAACCTCACGAAGAACATCAAGACGAAGTTGCGAGAGCTGACCAGATCCACTTAAAATTAAATGAATATTGATATAATGGGCTTTTTTATGTTCAATAAACCATGTAAATGAATATTAGTTGCAAAATAAATAAAATATACTTAAATACAGCAAGTTTTAGGTAACTCATAATTTACGATACAGTCCTTACATACGTTTAAGGAAATTAACGAAACCACACTGCTGCGTGTTTGACGACGAGACATATGTGAAGGCGGAATCCAATAGGATTCCAGGAAACCTGTAGGTGTCTGCCAAGGATAAGTATGATGTTCCCAAGATCCTCCGAATACAGAAAATGTCGAAGTTTGCCAAGAAATTCCTAATTTGGCAAGCGATTTGTACTAGCGGAAAGCGGAAAACACCTTTCGTTACCGCAGGCACCATGAATGGACATGTGTATTAATAAGAGTGTCTCCAAAAGCGGTTTCTCTCTTGAAGGCTCACGACGATCTGACGATCTTCTGGCCAGATTTGGCATCATGCCACTACACGAAGGACATGTTAGAGTGGTATAAAACTAATGTAGCCGATTAAATACCGAAAGTTCTGAACCCCCTAAACACTCCGGAACTGCACCCAATAGATAAATTCTGGATCATTATAAAAGAGCACCTTCTAAAGCGACCTAAAGTGGTAAAAAATCTACAAGAAATGAAAAAAAGCATGGAATAATATGCAAAAAACTGTAGATTCTAAGGTTGTGCAGAAATTTATGGCTTGACTCTAACCGCTGGACGGCTGCCACATCAAATTTCCGGATGCTACTTCTGATCCTAATGATAAGTTGCTTCGTGTCCTTGGCATTTCAATTAAAGGGTGTACCAAATTGCATCACAGAAAAAGCTGTAGAAAACTACCCAGTTGACCCTTTTTTTCGAACTTTAAGACCATAAAATACTTAAATACCATCACCGTACGCTCATTAGGTTCTGAGAAACATCTGGCTGCAGAATCTTTTGTACGGATACCCACTTTTTCTTCATGTCTTCATCAGGTTTGACCTCCTTGGGGTGCTTACTTAGTGCTTGCTTCATAATACCCCAGTATTGCGTAGGTGGGTTCATGTCCTTGGGTACGAAAGTGACCCTGTTGGCCAGGACAACATTTGAATAGTGGCACGAAGCTAGATCCAGCCAGAAGATCGTATGGCCCTCGTGTTGCTTCAACAGAGCAATCAGAAGCTTCTGTTGCCACTCCTTGAGGTAGATCTACAGCCCTGGTAGTCACGAACGGCGCACTCCGTTTACCACATGAGCAGATCGCTTGCCAAATCATGTATTTCTTGGAAAACTTTGAAAGTTTCAGCATCCTTACTTCCTTCGGAACATCAAACTTGCGCTGAGCGGTGAAGAACAGAAGCCCCGTAAGCTGCTGCAAGTCCACCTTGACTTAAGTCTCATCATCGATCATTCAGCAGAAGATTGGAGTTACAAGCCTTGAAAAATAAAAACTAAAAGAGAAGGGACATGCATATATCCACAACCTTGGCCGAAATGCGGTACAATTGATCACAGCGTTTGAAATTGTGAACGATTTCTGAAACTGGGGTAAGGAGTTTGCCTGAAGACGTTGATCATTGGACACTGTGCGAGATTTGTTTGACCGTTATCAAACAATCCGACATAATGTCAGAAACTGTCAAAATCGTCACCAACCACTTCTTCATCGATTAGAGCGCGGTCCAGCGCGGAAACAGCGTCAACGACAACTCACGAATTTGTTAAGGATCATTTCGATTACACAGTGCAATGGAAATCGTAAATGTGAAACTATCGCCTTTTTGGACAAAGGGTCTTCTTTGCCATTCGTCAAGCCTGGCACGACAGCTTGTACCAGCTAAGATGGACGTCGAGGGTAAACAGCTCAAAATGAGTAGGTATAGAGACGCGGAAGAACCTAAGCATAAAATGAAGCAGTAGTTGCTCGTGCAAGCTGGAAAGACACTTATAAATCTTTTGGGCTCAGATTTTGGGGGAGCAGGGGTGGCATACCCGTAAGGAGGATATCCGCGCGAAGTTGAAGCGTGCTCGAGTAAAGTTAGTGAACCGTACGTGATGAAGGAAGCGCCAGTACTTGTCGAAACTAAGCCTGAATAAAGTGTCAAGAGCGAAAATAGTGAATCATTGAAACGTCTTTGCAGGTTGTCCGAGAAACTGCTGTCAATATAGTGTCCATGGTAGCAGAGTCGGTGGCAGGTCGTAGCGAAGCGTTTTGAAGTTTCACGAAGCTTTGGACGAACGGCCACTGTTCATTAGAAGATTCGATTGCTCGAACCTCGAAAATTCGATGCGTCTACAGGAATGCTAGCAAGGCTGGAATCGGTAACGGATGTGATTTAAGATCTACGGAAGTTGTTTCTAAAACCGGAGAATTTATTTAAGGTGTTGATGGCGGAAGTGAAAAATTCACAAGATTTTTGGACTATTGAACCAGGAAACCTCTAACAATGTTGGGATTACGTTGAAGCAATTATGCGATCATTCCGAAGTTTCCTGACTCGATAAGCTACTATAGAGTTATAAGCTGAACTGGGTTTGGTGTAAGAGAAAGATAGTGGACAGTTCACACAGTAATACTCAAGGAAGAGATTCGTACTGGCACAATCGGTATGGACATTGGTACCTTACTGACAAGGACTTACGATTGAAAACTCGGGACGTGGAACAGCCGATCTCCAAATTTCCTGGAAGTACTCGCGTGCTCTCCGACGGATTGAAGAACCGCAGGCTCGATATCGTAGCGCTGCAGGAGGTGTGCCAGAAGAGATCCACAGTACGTACATTTCGAAATGGTCATACCATCTACCAGAGCTGCGGCAATACACACAAGTTGGGAACAGCTTTAATCAGGATGGATGAATTGCAGAAGCGAGTGATTGGGTGGTGGTCGATGAATCCACAAAAGTGCAGCTTGAATATGAAGGGCCTAGTTTTCAACATCAGCATCATTGTCCTCACCTCGGAAGTACTGGTGATAACAAAGAAGAAATCTACGCAGCTTCTTCTGTACGGATACCCACGTTCTTCAAGTCTTGCACAGATTTGACATCCCTAAGATGCTTCCCATAAAAGCCCAGTATTTTTCGAAGGGCCGGTGTATAGGGGGGTTCATGTCCTTGGGAACGAAAGTGACCCCGTTGGTTTCGTACCTCTCCAGGACAACATTTGAATAGTGGCACGAAGCTAGATCCAGCCAGTAAGACCCTCGTGTTGCTTGAACAGAGGAAGCAGACGCTTCTGTTGCCACTACTGGAGGTAGATCTACATCCCTGGTGCCGAAGGCTACGTGCAATCGCTCGAAACACTGAGAAAACAGCTATCAGCAGCGTAGCGGAGAACGTCTTAGGTTACGTGGAACAATGCTGACAGAACGCGTGGTTCAACGATGAATGTCAGCAGCGGTTGGAAGAGAAGAACGCAGCGCTGGCTCGTATGCTGCGCCAGAATGTGGAACAGCACGTACAGAAACGAAGGCAGCCAACTCAACTCTTCCGGGAGAAAAAGCGCTACCAGGAGGAGGAGCAGTGTGAGGAGCTAGAACCGCTACGCCACTCATATGCAACGTGAAAGTTCTACCAGAAACTCAACAAATCCCATAAAGGCTTCTTCCCGCGAGCGGAACTTTGTCTGGATAACGATGGGAGTATTCTGACAAACGATTTTGAGGTGACCGAAAGGTGGAAGCAGCACTTCGATGAACATCTGAAAGAAGTACATAAAGAGGACCAAGATAGCGAAGGTGAAGTTAAGGATGGCATCAAGCAGCTGAAGAATAACAAATATGTTGGGAGGAATAGTAGCGGAGCAGAACTTATCAAGATGGGCTCAGATATGTCGGCCAATTGTCAGCATCGACTGATAGTCAGGGTTTGGGATAGTATCTACAAGAAGGGTGGCACACCGGTCTATGAAAATTATCGTGCGGTCAGCGTCCTAAATGCCGCTTATAAAGTGCTATTCCAAATTATCTTTCAGTGACTAGTTGTTATGAGGCTGACTTCATCTAAGACCGGTCTAGAACGGACCAAATCTTCCACTTTGCGGCAGTTCCTTCAAAATTGCCGTGAATATAGAGTCCATACGCATCATCTATTTATCTACTTCAAAGCCGCATATGATACAGTAAACCGAAAAGAGCTATGAAAGATCATGGACGAAATTAACTTTTCGGAAAAGCTAACCAGATTAATCAATACTACCATGGATGGAACCCAGTGCTGTGTGAGAATATCGGGTGGATTATCAGGTTTATAAAATCCCGCATAGAACTTCGTCAAGTTGATGGAATCTCATGCCTGCTGTTCAACATTGGTCAAAAGATACAGTCAATTTATCTGCTCAGCCGAAGACGTGAACATTGTCGGCAAAAGATTTGAGGCGGTGAAAGAGCAGTCCTATTATCAGTGGAAGTTTTGTCTACTACGGGCTCCACAAGCAAATGCGATCAAACAGGTTGTTCTCTACGGGCTTAAGAAGGACTTGCGAGTACTTGTTGTTTTGAGCTAAGAGTGTTAAGAACTATCTTTGGCGAAGTGTAGAAGAACTGGAGGCGGAGGATGAAACATGAGCTCGAACAACTCGCTGACGAGTTTAAAGTGGTAAAATCTGAACGCATTCGCTAGGCAGGACATGTTGAGAAAATGCCGGACAACTATCCTGCAAAAATTGTGTTCGATGGGAATCCAGTTGGCACGAGACGACGACCAGCAAAATCGTTAGACCAGATGAAACAAGGTCTAGGGAGTACAAGGGGCCCACGAGATTATAGGGGAGCAGCCACGAAACGAGAACGCCAGATGGATATTGTGAATCAGATAGTGTTATGATGACGTTATGCCAAAAATAAAATAAATAGTCGAGAATACTGACCGACTTCAACACCGGTGGCAACCAAATGTCGGCGAATGGCACCGGACAAAGGGCCTGTTCAAAAACCACGTAGACTAATTTTTGAATACCAAATCTTATGGCAGGTGTTAAACGAACGACCCGGTAATTCGCATTTGGTAAAAATAGCTTAGCTGAATATTTCTCCTGTATTCTGTATTAACTGAACTTGAAAGAGAAAAAAAAATGAGGTTTTAATAAAAACTTTGATCGACTCACACACATTACTGTTTGACCAAATTTTGATCGGAACACCCTTTATATTCAACATGACATAACTCGCTGCATATGGTACGGTATGCCAACGCTCCCTGGCCTATAGATTCAAAAAAGGCCTTATGGTTCAAACCTATCCCGACTAGAAAGATTTAACAACATTATATCAGGTTGAGTTATTTTGTTATATTCATTTGCTTTAATAAGCTTTGTTTTAAACTTGAAGTAGGATGTTGTTAAAATATCAGAATTTAAAACAAAAACATCTCTTGTCTTATCAGAAGAATAACACAGTATGTTATATTTACATCAAAAATGTAACAAACTATATTCATTTTCATAATATACCATAACAGGCTCCTAATACATAATGTTACAAGAAATAACAAATTTCTAACACCACTTCTAAATAAATTTAGAACAAAATATGTACTGATTTTAAAGTACTTTTTAAAAGGTTTTCCAAAATTTTTCATAAATAAAAAAACACTTCTTTTTATTAGCAGTCATTATTTTTATTGTGGAGATTTTCAGCAAATATCATCATATCATAGTTGAAAAACGCTCGTTGATCCAAGAAAGTTAAGTAAATGAAAATAAGGAAAAAGCCCATTCATAACAAACAGTGAATCATGATTTATAAAAATACGATTCTTCGCACGTAACAGGATAGATAAAAACAAAGATAAGTTTCTTTGAAGAATGTGCTAACCACGTACACGCAAAAAAACCACAGTAGAAACTACCATTTTGAGGGTTAAATTGAGCGCAAACACCAACAATTTTCACATGACTATAAATGCGTTTGATTTTACCATGCCTGCGATAAGATCAACCATGGTGCGGTTGATATCCATATGAGGTCTGCCAAATATGTATACCACAAACGTTGAAGGTTTTACCATAAACTTAGTAAATTTCACTGAAATGTCATGGTAGTTTTAAAGATAGGCGTAGTCGGGAAAAATGGCCGACCAAAAGGAAACAACAAAATTATTTCAAGTTTTGTTATTCAGTTACGCTGGTTTTATAACAGAGGTTGTTAAAATTTAAATAGATCGCGGATGTACTTGAAATAACAGAAATTGTAACAAAAAGTCCTATATAGGTAACACAGTTATAACAAAATATGATATAAATATAACATAAACAAAACAAACTTTGTAACAGTTTTGTTACAATGTAGCCAAATCCTATCAGCTAGTGTTAGAATTAATTTATTTCTTTACGCAGATTGTGCCTCTCGGGGCATTATATCGTAATTTGTTATAAGTATTTTATAAAACTATCCAGGTGAAAACGTCTTTAACAAATTTATATCATAATCAGTAACTTGTAACAATGTTTGTTATAATTTTGTTATTTTTATGTTATACCCATCTGATCGGGTTACTACAAGATTTTTTTTCTTTGTACATCTAACTTCTCACATTGTACAGACCGTTAGAAATTTTAGGACGCTATGGAAATCATCATTATATCCAGATCTAAACAGAAACACCATGCTTATAGGATTTCAGACCTCAATAAATCATCCTGTCGTTCAGGTAAATACCATAATTTTTTTTTTTTTAACAGGATACGTTATTTTGCCGGAGTAAAAAATTCACCCCCCAAGTTTGGAGTTGTCCAAATTCAAATATAGAATTTAGTAGCAGCAAAAATGAATATACATTACTTGCTCAGGTTGAACCAGATTTAGGACTAAGAGATCATGAGTTTTGTGAAATCGGAAAGTATAATAGCCAAGGAATTAAATTTTCACCAATGATCTATGTAGGCATTTTATATATGATTCATTCATTGTTCTAAATCTAGACAAAATAGTGAAAAGGTCGAAAGTAACATTTGTAAACAATGACTTCTAGCGCATTTTTCTGGGATCTGCTTGCTCCCACCAACAAAATAGCACCAGAAATAGATACAAGGAGTTATTACCCTCCAGTTGGTAGTGGATGTAGATGTTAGCAACCTGGTATTTCCAGGAAATTTAAGTTTTAAGTCATTGTTTACAAATGTTACTTTTGACCTTTTGACGATTTTCTCTAGAAATGACCAATTCCGAAGTAAAGTTTGCATTAAAAAAAATGTACAAAAATTGCCGATTTTTTTAAACTACCCATGCAGCATCAATTATAGTAGCTCATAAATCAGCAGACAAAATCTGACAGCTCTATCGGTCGAACTCTAACTGTGATGGCAAGAGCAGTGAGGCAACTTCTTTCATAAGTGTGCGCGTTCAAAGAATGGCACCCCACCCCGTCGAAAACTGACATCGTGTGGCACTTTGTGAATGCCGGATACGTCCGTTCTGGCATCTACAACATCTTGGCACTATTAGACAACAATCCGAGCATCGAAAGAAAGCGGCAAGCGGCGTGAAGGAGATGTCAAAGCCGCTCTTCTTTTTTTCGGACTGGCCGTAAACGGAGAAGTATATAGTACGAAGTTGCTATAAATTTCTGCCTACTAGTTATCTGTCTTAGCTTTTCTTATCACCATCCGAAAAAAGTACATTTTTAAATGCAAACGTTATTCATCGGTTGCCAATTGATTTTACTAATAGTGGTTATGTTCTAGGAACAGTTTTATCTATAAGATAAATTTTCAAAAACATGATAATTTATAAAACTTCGGAAAATCAACAATTAAGTCGTATCAATGATACGGTTCGATTATGTGTTAGCGTCGAAATACAGAGTAAGGAAGATGAAGAATCCACAACCAAGTATATCTCAATGTGTGAAATAAAAACGCAAATTTATTGAACTATTGAAATTAAGAAAGAGCTTAAAGTCTCAAACAAGATAATCAAAAATTACGAATATTATTGTTTCAAATATGTCCCATTTTGAGGTGAATTTGTTGCAAAATATAAAACATGTCATAAAAAAAATATGTAACAAAGTTTGATATATTTGTGTAAGCATATTTTCTGGGTGTTGTTCTCTCCAAATTACAAGCATCAAAGGTTGTTAGAATTTTGTTATTTTTCTGTTATGTTCTTCTAGTCGGGATGCGTTTGATTGAATTTATTTTCTCATCTCTTTCACTCATTCTTATGTGCTGAAGGACGCTTGAATTTGTCGGTCTCAGGGGACAGAAATTGAAATGACATTTTGGTAGTGGGTAGATCTGATTTGATTAAATCAGAAAGTTGCTCAAATTCTTCTAGAATAGGTAGTCGTAATTTAACTGGAGAGAGTGCTCTAACGTTTTTTTAAGCAATAAAATAAGTAAGTCGAACGTACAGTTATTATTTAGAACAGACCGATCCAACGTTTTATATGGAAAACGGCAAGCCACGGTAGTTAGATGGACTGCTCTTCTTTTTTTTCATGAAAAACTTGTTGCCTGAATAACTAATTCGTTCGATCTGCATAAGGATGGCTTGAGTTCTGTGGAATTAAATGTGTATTATTTATTAGTCCGAATATAAAAGTGGATGATTTTTCACCTTTACAGAAAATCAAATTAGTTCATCTTTCTGGTATTTTTGAAAGGTCCCATAAAAAAACTCAACTTTCATCTTTGAAAATGCAAATTAAAAATGCAAATATTTGCAGTCTAAATCGCCTCGTGCAGCGGATTTCATTATGCATCTTAAGGGAAAAAAAACAAGCTTATTATATTTTTAGATACCAACAGCAGCAATATTAGCAATGGCTATCGCTGATGCTGAGACTTGATCACATTTTTCACTCTCGTTTGATAAACAATCTTGCAATGCCTACTATGTATATCGAAGAAATCGTTCAATCGTGCCTCAGAGAGCCTCGTGCTTTCAGATAACCACCAGCTCAGCTCCGACCGTAAGAAGGGAGTTATGTAGTTTTACAGGACGACATAACGGGATGATGTTGTAAGCCTTCGAGAAAAGAAATTAAGACACATCTCCAAAACTGGATAGCCGATGATGTAAAACCGCCAACCACGGTGTCGTCGACGGCTGGCAAGAATCGATATCGACCAGATTGCTTGCCTTTGGTTGGAAGGTAATACAAGGAGATCATTAAACTGTTGCGTCCAAATTGTATCACATTGCTGAAATGCTAATTATAGGGGATTTACAACAGTAAATCCAGTTCAGAAAAGGGGTCCGCTAACGATCCTATTACTCCGTTTATCGAATGCAACGCAAATGAAGAACCAGTCGTTCTGCATATTTGAATGCGTGCAACTTATGATGCTATTTTGGATAGAAATATTAAGCGCATTGACATTTTCGAAAATCAAACAATCAAAACCACACGACAAAATCAACCAACGTTGTCAACCGTGCCATTTAATTGGTACAACAAGACCTTGAACACGTGAGCCAGCTGGTTTTGAAACAATCAGACTGCCAACCAACTTAACGATCACCAACAACATGCCACCGTCGTCGTCGTCGTCGTCGTTGTCGCGTGGTCGACACATCGATGTCCGTATTCCACTGCCGTCGCAAAACGAGCAGATCGACGAGAGAGCAGTTGCGAAATAACAACCAACCGACAAGCAGCACTACATCTTCAACAATGGTACGCTACATCCGAGGTTGAAATTAGATCTATTGAAATGCAATCTTCAATGGCGTCAACAAACATGTTTTGTGTTTATCATTTGCAGGTGGGATTCGAGGTCCTATTCAATGAACGACGGAAGGCGCAGGCGTCCGAAGCAAGTAACATTTTGAGATCGACAATCGACACAGTGATCTTCACGCACCGTAATCTCGTATGTGAGTGCTGTGCATGTGCACAGATTTCGATTCAGCGGTTCGAAATTGGGTGATTCACTAGATGCTCCAAAGATCATGCAAATTGCCGATCAAGATATCGAACACGCATATGGTGGAGAGACATTGTTTTCAGTTTACAGTTGACATATGTAGAGGTGTGTTCAGTGACCCATGATTTGTTGGGTAACTTTGAACTCCCACTGCATTGAGATTTGTTACGCAGTTTGAACTATTGGACAAACATTTGCAACTAGAAGTGAACAAGGTGTGCGGAATAAAATTTGGACAAATTTCACAACGGTATACAGGGTGCGGCAGAAAATAATGCGAAAATGTTCAAACTTGAGTATTGAGTTAATTCGTGTAGCTAGTGACTAATTTCTGTCGAAAGTGTATTTTTTTATGTTTACTTTCAAGTGCTGCATTCAAACATTCTATTTGTTTTATTGATAATTCGTCAAAATATTCGCGAAAGAAGTGATCACCAGTTTGTTGCTCATCCAAAAAAAAGCCGAAAGAGATTGCCAAGGTGGTGGGGTGCCATTTGGCAACAGTTTACCGCATAAAAAAGTCCCTTCAGGATGGTCCTAAGCAGCGGAAGCCGGGAAGCGGACGACCGCGCTTTGCACGCACGCCGAACGTGATCAAATCGGTCCGTTCCAAAATTGCTCGCAACCCGGTGAGTTCCATAAGAAAACTTACCAAGGAAGCCAATATTTCGGAGAAATCCATGCGGAGAGTCATCAAAGAAGACCTGAATGCATCTTCCAGAGCCAGAGGAACTACGAGTGACTCGTTCCAAGAGATTGCTTTCCTTGTTGAAGAAGGAAAAAATGATAATCCTGTTCTCCGACGAAAAGCTTTTCCGCATCGATGCTGTGGCTCGGGTCATTTCACCGCAGAAAAAGGAGAACGTTTCGGAAAAAGTGAAATTCAAATTTCAAACCAAACATCCGGCTAGTGTCATGATGATTGACTTGGTAGCGTCCAACGGTTTGAAAATACCGCCTATTTTTATTGATGCTGGAGTTAAAATCAATACCGAAGTGTGTGGACCAAGTGCTTCCCTGGGTGAAGGCCAACTTCTCCGAGGACCAAAACTTTGTCCTACAGCAGGATAGAGCGCCGTATCATACGTCCAATCAAACCCAACAATAGTTGAACGATAACATGAAGTTTTGGCCGAAGGATTTGTGGCCCCATAGCAGTCCAGATCTTAATCCGTTGGATTATTCAATTTGGACATATGTATGTTGAAGCACGTGCCTGTAAAAGATCACACATGATGTATGATGTATGATATGTACTACCACCCATAGTAGCACGGAAACTAAGTCCGACAGCAGTGAGCTCTCCTCGCTGTTAGACTTGATCAAGCTTTAATAACCACTGATTATCCT
Organism: Aedes japonicus; assembly: GCA_034211315.2. NCBI lineage: Eukaryota > Metazoa > Arthropoda > Insecta > Diptera > Culicidae > Aedes > Aedes japonicus. Next base: position 455,519 of record JASCZW010000240.1, on the reverse strand, counting down.
AATCATGCCATTGTATGAAGGGCCAAAAAGGGGTTGGGTGGATCGATAGGCAACATCACTTATACGTATCCACAAGGATATAAAGAATCTCCTTCCAACAACAAGATTGAACAATTGGTCAAAAGAGCAAGCTATCTAACATGAGGATGCCCCAATGGGCGGGGAGAAGAGCCCGCCCTCTATTCACAAACTGTTAGCAATGGGGAGTTGGCATTTCTACTCTCCCCATCCAGAGTGCTTCAACCGGGTGCCCTGATGGTCCCTCCCATTCCCATGAAATATTTATATAATAGTGTATATATTTATGTGAATGAAAAATACTGCAATCACTTGGTAGCTATTATTTATGATCTCTTTCGGTGGATCCTGAAATATAAGAAATGTTGTAAAGTGTTAAAGTGGAGAGTTCTGTGTTTTCGCGCTTGAGCACGTTTTCGTTCGTTTTCAGCGATAGCAGCAATTTCCAAAAATCTTGATTTATGGTATCCTAAAAGAGTTTGTTAAATTTTACAAAAATTACATTTATACATTTTAATTTACTGTTGCAATGTTCACTATTTGCTGCCTCGTGTTGATTTTTATTACAGCAATACGCTTTTATTTTTGCTGGCTTAATAATTTTTGCTCCTGTGCAAGGAAAACAGAGAAGATTTTATTAACAGGGAGTTAAAGACAAATGGACGTAAAAAACAACAAGCAATTTTTAAATCATCTATGAAGTAAAATCAATAAAACAATATCATCAAATATAATGATATGGTGAGTTATGATACGGTACTGACAAAAATTGAACTGTAACATCAGACACTATTCGAATGGCAAACAGCTCAGATTTGGAAAAGGTCCATTTGCAAACCGGAATTGAAAAATACATTAGGTAATAAGTGCAAAAGCTATTGGACATATTAGACATAATACATAAAAGTATATATAACCTATTAGGTGAAATTATAAAATAAAAAATATGTTAAAATATAAATCCTGAAAACACCAGTAATGATCAAAATGATAATGATAATGATAAAGAAGATTGATAATGGTTATGAATAAACAATGTCCTATTTGATAATATGTAGAGTCAAGAGATATAATAATATAAACTGAAAATTACATCTGTGCCGACTGCTGTTTTGTTGCAATTGTAGAAAAACTTCCGCATCCATTATGAACCAGAAAATTTAGACAATGTATGACATGAGAAAAAAATGGAAATATTAAATTTTAAATTATTTTATAATACCTGAAGACCTGGTAGACCTGAAATATATGATAATGGAAAATTATGCTATGATTTACCGGTCGCACCCCCTCACTTCGCAATTGTCAGATTGACAACATTGCCCAGGCTACGCCAACCAGCGTCTCCATGTTTCAGCTAGCAGTCTTTTGTGATCATATGACTCGTGGAGGCGTGAGGTAGGAACTTGTGAGGACCGGAGGTCAGTCGCACCCTCCTGCCAAGTTGTCAACTCACTATTTGAAGCCCACCTGTAAAAGATCACACCCTACTGTGAAAACCCTGAAGTCAACCATAACACGCACATGGCAGTCAATTTCGGAGGACTACGTCCGAAAGGCATGTTCTAGTTTCCGGCGTCGGCTCGAGGATGTTCTTAATAAAAATGGAGGACACATTAAATACATTTGTTTAATAGGACTTTATAAAGACAACTGTACTCGAAAATGTTTATATTATTGCTTGAATTAGTTGAAAATGGGATTTGAAAACAAAAACTAATTTTCGCATTATTTTTTGCCGCACCCTGTACAGTACTGGCAAGAAAAAAGTACACACTGTAAAACCCTTTAGAAAATTGATTATATATTGACTATGATAAAGTATAGCACATGAGTTTGTTTGAAGAAAATTATCGATACTCCTTTTGTATTTAAATGAATGCGTCAATTTGCGGACCTGTGACAGATATACTTAGAAAATGTTTATGAATTTAAGCGGGAAAAAAAGTACACACCACAGTGACATTATTTTGTATGACTACAGACAACACCATATCGATAAACTCTCCTCTTGTCCACTCGTACTGGACGTAACCATTGCAAGTGTCAAACGTCTGTAATCGTGTTTGCGTCATAGATGTAAAGTTTCGAGTTTGTTGTTTGAAGTACATCGAAAGCATGAAAATATCGTTGCAAGTGCGAAAAATTATTGTGAGAGATTGTGTAAATGGTCTCTCATACAGGAAAATCGCGAAAAAGATCGGAGTCAGCGTTTCTGCGGTTCATAAGCTTTGGAAAAAATATCAACAGGGGGGAAATGTGAGTGATAAAGGTGGCCGGGGAAGAAAGCGTATGACAACAGTCAGACTAGATGCTCGAATACTACGAGAAGCGAGAACCTGAAAAAAAAAAACAAGCCGTCCGATCAGAGAAAGCTTGTCCCTAAATATATCTGCTTGAACTGTTCGTCTGCGATTGTAACAAGAAGGACTTAGGAACAAGTTTGCTGTACACCGTCCTCACATCAGTAAGCGTAATAGAATCAAACGATTGGAATTTGCGAAAAAGTATGCGGATAAGCCCATTACCTTCTTGAAAACGGTTCTTTCGACAGACGATTGCAAATTCGAGCTGGGGGTGCATTGCTCGCTCAGGAGTTGGAGAATTGGTCCGTATTGAAGGAATTATGACGGCTGACATGTATATTGACATCCTTTCCGAAAATCTGGAGGTTTCCTTGCTTAAGATTGGTATCGAGCATGACTTCCTCTTTCAACAAGATTACGACCAAAAACATACGGCTCGTAAAACTGAAACGTTTTTCCGTGGACCACGTATCAAAGTGTTGGAATGGCCACTCCAGTCACCGGACTTGAATCCGATCTAGAACTTGTGGTCAAATTATGATGGACAAAACTAATGTTACCAACAAAAACCAGCTCTTTGAAGCTCTACAGGAGACCTGGGAGTCAATTGACATGCGTTATTTGTAAAATCTCCTCGAAAGTATACCACATCGCCTGGAAGCAGTCATCAGTGTCAAAGAGGGTCGTACAAAGTACTGAGTTCGAGTCAGTTTTGATTAAATTTGATTACCTAGTTATACTTCTTCTTTGTGTACTTTTTTCTTGCCAAGCGAAAATAAGAGAATAAAAGAGTTTCCAACTATTCCGAGACTTATTGTCTTCTAAAATTTGTTGATAAACGATTTATTGTTCTTCGCGCTATTGCCTCCTTTTCTTCCGAAGGAATCATTGTTGTAACTATAAAGATTAAAATATAATCTTTCGAAGAAAATGTAACATATGAGTGTGTACTTTTTTCTTGCCAGTACTGTATGTTAGTGAAGTAATATTTATTAATTTTCTCTTTGTGCGTGATCATATTTCTGTTTATTCATTTAATGTAAAAAAAAATTAGGACCTATTCGAGCAGCTTTGTTGGTACGATGTTTGAAAGTACCTTTTCCATTGTTGCCGAAAAAGTTGATGTTTGATGCATTTTCCGGAGCTCGACTTTGATTTTATCGACAGTTGGTGTCTTAAACGCTTTACATTGGGGTCCCTTGAGCTGCACAATTTTCCTGGCAGTAGTTTTCCTGTTTTGATATGTTGACAGACTTATTCCAGCTGTACAGAAATAATTAACCACCCTTACTTGCTCCAGTCATGATATTTATAAAAAAAAATCCCAAGTAATTGGAAGCCGTTGATGCTCATATGCACGTGGCTATCTAACTGGGTCATAGCCAACACTTGTGGAATACAACTGTGCCTGGAGTGTGACGTTTAGTAGAGTGCCCAGCGCAGGGTTGGACTTTTTTAATTACCTCTAGGATTGTCCAAATTTAATTCTGCATATGTTACTGAAAAATGCAACAACATAAGTGATGGAACAACCTCTTCTTTTGTTTATTACGGCGCTTCTAGTGGACGTTTAAGGAAGTTGATGTCTATTTTTTGACAATAACAATAACAATAACAGTTTTGTTTTAGAATGAAACGCTCTAGTTTCTGATTTAATATTTTTACGAATCACTTATAACCCCGAGATTGTGACAACATCGTTCCGAGGCATGACATAGGAGAATACGTTTTATTTCAGCGTGCGATTGTGTGATGTTGTCAAAATAACCTGAAAAACACGTGGTATTAAGCACTGCAAACGTTGCTGTGGTGAAACAGTATCCAGAACTTTTTCAGCGGGTTATAACAATTGAACATACAAAAAAATATTTCTTGGAATTTTTAAACATAAGTGAGTGGTATTTGATATTTTTTTATCGGTTTTGCACGTGTAAATAAAGCATTTTATTCAGGTTTTAAGAAAATAAACCTTACCCAAAAGTTCCCAAGCAGATTTAATTGTCAAATAACCTCAAAATGATCAATTTGGGCTTAGAAATTAACATTAGAAATTTCTAGCTGCAAATATTAGCAAATACTACTACAATACTACGACCACTACGGTAGGAAAATGGGGTTTTGCTGATTGATGTGGGCACAGCGAATATAAGCAATGTTTTTTCTTATTCAAATGCTGAAACGTTGTCCTTGTCACATTATATATACCACTTTGACTTATAATGGGATTAAAGCTCTAGGGAAAGAATATTTCTATAAGATTTACACTCTTACAAATTAAAATTTATTAAGAAACTAAAATTGAATTATTTTATTCAAATCTGATGAGTCTAGAATGAGCCTAGAGTAGCTGCTACAGTCAAAAAAAATTATTATCATTATTACAATAAAAAACGATTTATGACCGCTTGACCGAACAAATGGAACCACTGTGGCGCCAGTACGCAACCTAATCGATCACTGCAGCAGAATACCGTAGCTACACGGCTATTCCAAGGTAGTCATTGTTTGACTACATTCTATGCATTTTATTGAACATCCTTCACTCCTGTTTCATTTTACTTAATTTTTGAATACGGTTGTATACTCTCTTTTTCTCTCACGTAAATGTTGCTCAATTTTCGTCAAAAGTGGATCTACTCAATTTTACGAGCAGATGCACTTTTTACGAAAGTTGAGTAACATTTCCGTGTGTGAAAAAAAGAGAGAGTATACAATTATACTCTCTTTATCTTCGCGTTATTTCATCATCACCTTTGTATGGGTCCCATCTCATTGTTCAATTCCTGGCAATGAGAAAGCGGGCTCTATGGAAGGCGATATTTATGATCGACGAATCACCGGTGGATGTCTAATTATGAATGATGAAATCTTTGTTAACCTATGTACAAGGCGAAGGTACCTGGAAGTGTCCCTGACAGATATAATTTTGTTTTTGCGGATAAATTTATGAAATTTGAAGTTAACAAAATGTCTTCAGAACCAAAGTTTGCCCTTGATCCAATCACATGATGGTGATATTTTGGTCGAACCATTTAAAACTACTGGGAAATTATAAAAGAAAAACTGAAGATAATAGGTACAGGCATCAAAACGGCAGCGTAGATGAAAAATTATTGAGATAATATCGCCAAAAAAAGTGGGCGAAAACATTGTGCGCCGCTTGGTGGGTCGTGTTAAGGGATAAACTCGAGAATTCTCTCCAAAAACGCGACGAATAATTGGTTTCATTTATTTTTACTATTTTTACTATAGTGAAAACCGTTAATTTGAATCCGAAATAGACCCAAAAGCCAAGAACACGCTTGGGAACTGAGAAGGTTCATATCAGAGCAATTCTGGACACATTTATTTGATCTAGATAAAATTATTCTGGTACAACTCAATCCTAGGAATGAAGTGGGTCCCGAATGTTGATAAGTTCACCTATACATTTGCCTGGCGTGACGATCTCAAACATGCTCTGGATGAGTCACACACACCAACGAAGCGAGCAGTGCTATGCGTAGTCATTAGCTTATTCGATCTCTGGGGTTGATTAGCTTCTTTTTGATTCATGGACGTACGTTGATGCAGGACATTTGGGCGTCGGGTGTAGATTGGGACGAACCAATCAATAGTGCGTTGTATGACCAGAGGAGGCGCTGGACAGCGCTCCTTAGTGAACTTGATTCGGTTAGAGTTCCTCGATGCTATTTTTCCGGCGCTGGATACGAGACCTACTCGAAGCTGGAAGTCCACGTGTTCGTAGATGCTAGTAAGCCAGCATATTCTAGCGTTGTGTACTTCCGAGTGGAAACACCTCAAGGTTCCGAGGTAGCACTAGTTGCTCCCCTCAAGATGATGTCCATACTCCGCCAAGAGCTATAAGTTGCTGTGTTAGGCTCACGATTGCTGAACAGCGTGATTACCATGCATTAACTTCCGGTCACCCGGCGTGTATTGTGGACGGACTCCGAAATAGTCTTGGCGTGGTTGCGGACCAACAGTCGGAAGTATCAGCAGTTCGTGGGATTTTGTGTGGCGGAGATTCTTTCTATAACGAATGTGCACGAGTGGAGAAAAGTTGAAAGTGAGCTAAACGTGGCGGACCAGGCGACGAAGTGGGGAGAAAAACCGAACTTCAATATGAACAATTCTTGGTGTCGTAGTCCAAAGTTCCTCATTCAACCGGAGAGCTTCTGGCCGCAGAACCGGACTATGTCATATGCAACTGAAGAAGAAATTTACCGAGTTAACATTTACGTGAAGATTCAGGTTTTGATCGATACAACCAGGTTCAGTCGCTGGGAAAAACTTGAACGAACAGTGGCACTGGTTCATCGTTTTATCGATAACTTGAGGCGGAGAAGTCAGGGTATGCAGGAGGAACTGGCCAGGGCCGAAGTTACGCTGTGGAAGCAAGAGCAACAGGAGTGGTACGCCAAAGAGATAGAGCAGCTCAGCGGAAACAAAAATACTTCGCAGTTGAAGTATTCAGCAGTACCGAGATTGAGCCACATCTTCAAGCTTGGACCAAGACGGAGTTACGCGGATGCAAGGTAGGCTTGACGCTGCTTCTTACGTAGAATATGCAGCTAAATACCCTACGATTTTGCCGCAGCGGTCGTGGGTTTCTTTTCTTCTGGTAGATGAGATTCACCGGCGTTTTCGTCACGCTAACAGGGGGACAGTTATTAACGAGATGGGACAGAAGTACCAAATTCCAAAGCTGCGAGCATTAGTCGTGAGAGTCACTCGGAAATGTGTATACTGCCGTGTGAGCAACGCAATCCCGAGGTCCCCGCCGATGGCTCCACTACCGAATGTTCGGGTCACACCTTTCGTAAGACCGATCACGTTCGTGGGCCTGGATTACTTTGGGCCGATTTTGGTAAAGGTTGGACGCAGCAATGTAAAGCGCTGGGTGGCGCTGTTTACGTGCCTCAGTATTCGAGCGGTACATTTGGAGGTAGTGCACAGTATGTATACCGAATCCTGTGTGCTAGCAATTCGTCGCTTTGTGGTGAGAAGAGCGTCCCTGCTGAATTCTTCAGTGATAACGGAACCAATTTCCATGCTGCAAGCACCCAGTCGAAGAAGGAGATTCGAGACCGACGGGAAAGGCTAGCAGCAGTGTTCACCAATGCTAATACCCGCTGGACGTTCAATCTACCCGGAGCCCTCCATATGGGAAGGATTTGGGAACCAACGGTGCGCTTGGTTAAAACGGCGATCAGAACCATCATGGAAGCACAATGGAAACCGGATGATGAGACGCTAGAGACGGTGATTATCGAGGCAGAAGGTATGATCAACAGTAGACCGATAACGTACATCTCCTTGGTATTGGCTGATCAGGAAACGCTACTTTTTTTCTGGAGAGTTCTTCCTGAGTTAAGCAACTAGTAGTAGTGCCTATGGATTACCGGACTAGTCAGAAGTAGCTGGAAGATAGCGCAGCATTTGGCTGATGAGTTCTGGAAACGATGGTTCAACGAGTATCTGCCGGTTTTCTCACGGCGGTCTAAGTGGTTCGAGAATGTGAAGGATATCGATCTGGTATACGTAGTAGATGGAGCAGTAAGGAGCCAGTGGAGCAGATGGTCGACAAGCTTGGGTGCGTTCTTCGAATGCCTGTAGTCAAGCTTCCGGTGCTGGACGTCTGGGACAAAGGTGATCCTGAACTAGGAGAATGCAGTAGATCACAGGCGGGAGAGTGTGACGACGAGATCTGCCCAATACTACAGCATTGTAAACGACAGAGCACTAATAAAGTGGTGTAAGCTACACCCTCAAGCATTTGACGTCCGTCGCTATGACGTACCGAAGGCGGCGAAGAAGATTTGGGAAAATAATGAAAAGTCATCTTGTATTCTGGTGGACTGACAGTGGAAGGGGTTTTTGCTTTAAGAGTTATTTTCGCTAAAACCAAAAAAAATTACATAAAATATACTTAGAACCTAAGTACAGCTATAATTGAAAATTCGAAGTAAGTAATTATGATACACTTTGAATTTATTATTCTAAAAGAAAACTTAATATTCTAGTTTGTTTAACTACTATTGTGACATTAAGGGGTAAGGCCACTGTAAATTTTTTGAAAAATCGATTTTTTTTTACTGGCATAAAAAATAGTTTAAACCCTCTAGAATAAGAAAAAAAAGGTCCTGTGCGAAAAAAAAATTAACTCCTTTTTTTAATTTTTCAGGGGGAAATGCAAATAAAAAAAAAAAAAATTTTATACGCGTTTTTCTCGAAACATCGTTTTTCAAAATGGCACGCAGCATAACTCGAACAATTTTCATTTTTTTTACTTGAAATTTTAACCAGATGTGAACATTTACATTATCTTGAAAATGTCGATCGGAATTTTCAAGAACTTTATTTATTGATTTTTTATTAACAAAAAACTTGCCGTTTTTTTCGTCAAAAATCAATTTTTTTTTCAAACGCACGCCAAATCCACAAAAATTGATATTTTTTAAAATCCGATCGACATTCTCTAGCTACAGCCCTCTAGATTAATGTTTTTTTTTTTTGTTCTAGACTCAAAAGTGCACCAGTGGTGCTGCGTGCCACGGAGCCCTGGAAGCAAAACATGTCCCGGGAAGATAGCTGTGGAACCGCCATTTTGTTTTTTTTTACTGTTAAAAAATTTGATAATAAAGGTTAATGTACGCCCGATAACACCATTAAAAGTTTTTTTTCAAATACCTTCAATTTCGGGAGCAAAAAATTGGTGAAAAAACCTTTTTTTTTGGGCCGTTACAGTGGCCTTACCTCTTAAGGAAGAATCTCGGTGGTGTAGATTATACTGAGAATTAAAAATGAAAATTAAAGTAATATCACAAATATGATCAATTCTCTTCTAATTAAAGCAAAAACTTACAGGTAAAACTAATCCCAAAAATAACGCTGTACTACGGAAATTCAGTCACATCATATTCTATACGTTTTAACACATGAGATAGCCGCACATTAGAATCGGTTGCTATGGATTCTTGATCAACAGTGAAGATTGAGTTTTATGTCGGTTTGTCGGTGATGTTACCGTAGTTACAATTTATTATATATTTTGCTGTGCACATGAAGATATCATTTAGAAGTGTGGGGTTTGTAGTATGTCAATGGGATAGTAGGGAAACAGATTGTAAGTTCAATTGTATTGATATTTTAATTTGGAAAACCATAAATGTTGTGGGCATAGATAACATGGAAGAAGGAAACATAATATACAAGATAGGGATATCGAGGTTGGCCTATTGAAAATTTGACCGCCATCCGTCATTAGTTAGTAGGCGTTCGTAGAAAGTGTGTGGTCAAATAAGTAAGCGTTATTAGCAGAATTCACTGATAAAAAAGCAAAAATAATATATATGTGTCCCACACATGAATTTTTGCAATTTCATCAACAAATGATATCTATTTGTAAACACACATACTTCCTATGTGTACAAATAATAACTATGTGTGGCCACACATACTTTTCATTTGCCACATAAACTTCATATGTGTATCTCAGAGGGTTCTGATTATGTGTGAACAAATGAATATTATGTGGAATTTTACATGAATTTTTGCCAAAAATACATGTGGATTTATACCCGTGTACCAACCTCGAGGTGAGGTTTTAATAAAACAAAGTTGTTTTAACATTTTAACAATAGTTTACGTGCAGGTATAAAATGACACGTGATAGTCTTGGATTGAAACTGCGAACGAAAATAACGTTTGCATTAAAAAAAATGGACTCAAATTGCTGATTTTTTATGGGTTTACCTTCATCCGCACTGACAAAATTACCCATGCAGCATCAATCATAGTAACCCACCCATGAGTCAGCAAACAAAATTTGACGGCTCTGTCAGTCGAACTCTAGCCGTGATGGCAAAAACAGTGAAGCAATTCCGTTCAGAAGTGTGCGCGTTCATAGAACGGCACCCCACCGCGTCGAAAACGGAAATCCTGCGGCACTTTGTCGACACCCGTTCCGGCATCTACAACATCTTGGCACTATTAGACAACAATCAGAGCATCAAAGGAAAGCCCGGTTCGATCCTGAGCGACGAGAAGCTCCAAAGGATGCTGAAGAGGAAGACCGATTGAAAAGTGTCTACATCACTGCGTGCGCTTGGCCGGGAGGTCGATTCAACCGGCCAAACAGTGAAAAAGCACCTGGCGAACATGAACATACATGTCAGGACTTCCCCCACGAAGGAAGTGAGCTCCGAGGTGAAGTTCATTTCACACACCAAGTTCCCCAAGAAGGTGCTGATATGGCTGATAATTAGCGAAAAGGGGATGTCAAAGCAGGTCTTGTTTCGCTCCGGACTGGCCGTGAACGGGGAAATTTATGGTACGAAATGCCTGCCGGAAGTTGCGTCGTTCATCAAGAAATACCATTAGGGAAAAGACGCGGTGTTCTGGCCGGATCTGGCGTCGGCCCACTACTCGAAGCGATCGTTGGAGGAGATAGAGCGGCTGTATATCGATGTGGTACCCAAGTCGGCGAACCCACCCAACGTCCCTCAGCTGCGTCTCATCGAGAATTCCGGTTAACTGCCGGAAGGTCGCTCGCAGGGGCGTAGCATTTTTGTGCAAGTAAGCTGCAAATAATTACCTTCCATGTTAAATTTATCAAAAGCAATTATCTGTCTTAGCTTTTTTTCATCACTATCCGAAACAAGTTTTTCAAGCAACCGTTCTATGGAAAATTTATTATTGGAACATTTTCAATAATTTGTGTATCATATGCACATATTAAAGTGCATGAAGATTACATTGTCTGGATCAATTTTGCAAGTTTAAGGAAAGGTATTCTTCCTTCCTTTCCTTCCTTTGCAATATGTTTATGGGGAGTCTGTACAATTTTATCAATCATTCTCTAGATATATAATAATACCTTTTTTTACATTTTATTGCAAAATTTTTAATAAAATATGGATAATTTCAGTTTTGAAGAAACAAACTTGGGGCTGCCAATAACTTCAAGACATTGGTCTTGGAACGCAAAGACGAAAGACAACGCTGCACTACCTCTAGAGACGGTTCTATGATCGTCCGGGGCATCAAGAAGGATATACATACAAATACATTACTGAATGTATTTTTCATTTCCTATTTGCAAATGGACTTTTTACCAGTTCTGAGCTGATCTGATTCATGCAGTGCTCTTTTTTTTTACAGAATCTTTGTTGTTACTTCATCGTCACTCACATCATTATACACACGGTTTTTTAAGCGCTATGTTTTCGGCGATAACTCCATAACGGAACAACTCATGGAACTCATTCTATTCACATTTTCCGTTTTTGACAAAAAGTAATTATATGATACATTAATTGTTATGTTATATATTCTTCGTGCGAGGAGTAACGATTATGATGTAGAAGGAGATGTTCGCTCATCACCATGAGGCACCAAGAGTGAACAACAATGTTTTTGGCTAGAATGAAAGATATGAAGAGAAAGTTTTGATAGTTCCGCTAGTGTGCGGCAGGCTTGGAAATGTAACAGATGTTTTTTAGGAAAATTGAGCGAAAAGGGCATGTGTACAGTGGTATTCGAACCAACGACATTTTTGCCTAACATCCCACTGCGGGGTAGGTCGAAGCAACGGACTAAGTCCGCCACTTCAACAGGCCTCACATAGTACAATCAATACAAAAAAGCCTCGAATAATTCATGAAATAAACTGATTGTTATAAATGTGAATATAAATATAATTGTTAACAATTACTTTATATGTTGATTTCTCTCGAATCTCAAAACGCGAATTGAAAGCAGATTCTGGTGGGGGTTTGCTCTACCATATGTTGTCGTTGGATATCGTGGGAGTCTTGGAATAAATGAAAGATCAAAGTTTAAAGTCATTGCTTACTATTGGTTTGTAGGCACTAATCATAAATTACTCGAGAAATGAATACTCAAGATCGGACATAAGCTGACGATAATCTCTTCTCATGATAATAAAAACTGTTCACCATCAGTGTGTCATCAGAGTGAAAGTAAGCGCAGTGACATTGATCGCGTCGCTCAATACTTCCATAGCAATAATTTGGGATGCGTTACTCTTCCTTTCCATTCCAATAAAGGTTGAATGCATAAGGTGGGGTCAACCGAAAGCAAAATTACGTAACATTCTAGCATGCATACATTCGGTTAACTTTCGCCACCAAATATGTAACCTCTAACCACAGAACAAACAGAAAAAAAACTACATCCTAAATTAAAAGAATCGTTCATGCACCCGCACTAACTGCAGCCGCACTAACAACCTTCGCCATTCGGAAACGAAAGATTCAAACGCACCGACGGCGGCGAAGACGACAACCGCTACCAACGCCAGATGCAGATGGTGGCGCCGGCGTCGCATTGAAATTACGATTTCATGGTGCACGCAAATGATCGAAACCGTGGCCAGGCCAAGGTTATCGCGGTGAAAAATTGCCGCTCTCGGGTCAATCCATCGAACGGAAGAAAGTTTGTGCTTTCCTGCTTTACCAAGGCCAAACCGTGAACCGCGTGTCCCATAGAAGCTAGTTTAGTGTGTTAAATGTTCAACGTGACGTCACAGACGTGACGTTGCCCGATTGATTGATTCGCTGTCGCGTGGACCAGCAGCAGACACCTAAACGAGATAAAACGGTATGGAACGAAGTCAACAGAAGATTATGTAAACACATAATCGGCTTGACCTGGAATTCGAATGCTAGGTATAGGTTGCAGTTGATCGATCAGTCGACGTCTGAATGCAGCTGTGGTGTCGCGAATATGCATCGATATGCATGAAGTGGTGTGGTGGTACATACATGAGGTCCTTACAAATACAGTCTTGTGTCTGGTCCAGAGTGGGGTCCGATTGAAATGTCACTAGCTCATCTGACGACTTTTAATTCTCAGAACCCGAAGGACAACTGGGTCAATGTTGGGAAATCCTACTCTGCCGTGATCGTTCGCTACGCGTCGACTGGCGCAAGGATCGAATGGTATAGTTCACTACCGTATCGTCTATGTCTGTTTCGGTATTGGTGCTTGTGTTTAGTTCAATACCAGTTGCAACTTGTTACATAACATGTGACACCAACTGTTAATAGTTTTCTGTAACGAATAATAGGCTGGTTGCTTACTCACCTTTCTCTTTGAAACTGAGGCTGCCTGGCTTCTGGGTTGTTGTTATGGAAATGCACAGCAGCAGAACTAGTAGACGTACCATTTTGTCGCAGTGTATGTGCGTGGGGCTTAATATATGTTAACGATGACTTATTTGGGATTTTTGCGTAACTATTCTTCTATCGAACACAACTTGATGCTGTTGGCAAGTGTCACCCTACCATATGCATCGATTCACTTTCTTCACAAACCACTTTTCACACTTGATTGACGATCAATTTGAGCCTTTCGCTTTTGAGCAAAAAGAAAATATATCAAAAATCACTGCATTGGCCAAATCTAAGAGTTCCCGCTTCCACTCGCTGTTCGTCGCAGTTGACGCCGCGCGATATTGATCGTAATCAAATTAACGCGTATAAAGTTAGATCATCCGTTTAGGATTACAAAGAAAGGGAACATATACACTTAAAGACCAGTAAAGATGCGCTACAGGTCCAAGAGCCTTCGTGTCCGGTTTTTCCAATGTCGAGTGGGGAGCCTGCCAGGATTGCTACGTATTCACGGATTTTACACGCTGTTCAGTACGACGCGAACTCTGCAGTCAGTCGAATTGAATGTCGTTGCAAAAATTACGCGCGCGCGTCCAACTTCTTCTCGCCTAAACCCAGACTACGAGGATCAGAAGAAACCCGACCTGATCAAGCGTCCGTTCGAGATGGAGGGACCCCGAGAGAGACAGAGAGCGACCGAAAGAGAACATGCTCGGATCTTGAGGCGAGGCGCGACGCGGGCTGAATGGAGGCCTATACGACTACTACTATGATAATTAATATTTTCAGCTCAGGTTTTCTTGTCTTTTTTTTTCCTGTCTTGGAAGCAGCAGCAGCATTCGGTATTCACAAAACCAACTGTGGGTGCTGATCTTAGTTGACCAGCCGGTGCGGTGACGGTTGAAAGTTTAGGAACACGTGTTATCTGCTGTTTATGTGGATTAAAAGGGCACCGAACACGCTGTTAATATTCTGATACTAAGGGATATTATCAATGAGTTAAGGCTCAGAATTCACGGAAACATAAAGGACCACGCTGTAAATCTGATCATGCATTGATTGATGAGCTTCCTTAAACGTCGAAAAATGCCAACTAGTCCAAAAATACGCATATCGTTGTACACTTCCCCAAAATATTAAACTGGATATTAAATCATCATATTAAAGGAACAAAATCTGTGTAGAGTGAATTATAATGTTTTGACTGTTGAATGACCGCTAAATCATATGTAAAAATCACTTAAGTGTTTCTTAGAAGTTTGAGTATAGTTTGATTTGTGAAATTGTTTGTTGGGTAGAGCGAATACAGCTGGGAACGCCTTGAATCAGAAAATCAGGAAGAAACTCGTACGAAGATTGCATTTTATAAAAAAAATCAATCGAATGGGACGAAGTTGCATCCATAATTAGACCCAATTTGGTACCCGTAGACCGACATTACCTCCATATCCCTCGAAAGTTTCTGACTTTATAAAACGAGTTGTGTAGCTTTTCGTGATACATACTACCAGATGGCTTATTAAACATATCTCAGGAAGTGTACACTCAGTAGCAAAAAAAAAGCCGAGCAGAATTTTGCTTCCAAAAAATGTCATGTTCAACCTACTGTTACTTTGTCAATTATCAATATTTTTAGCTGAAACTTTCAGCATACTATAAACAATGTATAAACCTTATGTGGTCGAAATTTTAAGTTGATCAGGTTTATAAATTTTAAGTTTTCATTATATATGTGAAAAAAGTCATTTTTGGACATACCAATTTCAAAAATCCGTATTAATTAATCCGTAAAAATATTGATTATTGACAAAGTTACAGTAGGTTGAACATGACACTTTTTGGAAGCAAAATTTTGCTCGGCTTTTTTTTTGCTACTGAGTGTATAGCTAGTTTAATTTTGTTTCCAGCTCAAATGCTTCATGAGTTACAATGAAAAATGTTATCGATTGTTGCATATTAGGCTGAGTCAAGGGACACATACCGTATATCAGTTGCTTTGCTCATTCAGAATGAAGCCAACAGAGGACAATTATTTCTAGACAAAATAGTCGAAAGGCCGGAAGTAAAATTTGTAAACAATGACATCTAGCGTATTTTCCTGGAATCTGCTTGCTCCCACAAACAGATAGAAGGAGTTTTTACCTTCTTGTCGGTAGTGCATATAGATGTTAGCAATCTGGCATTTCCAGGAAATTTACGTTTGAATTTATTGTTTACAATTGTTACATTCGACCTTTTGGCGATTTTTGTCTAGATTTATAAGTGCCAAGCAAAAATCTGGTGTATGTCAATTGCAAACAAGTGAATTAGTCTTACTCAAGGGCTCCGCGTCACTGTCAACCACATATACACTCCCGTTTCATTGTACTCAATTTTTGAGTACAATTGTATAGGGTAGGGAACGGTTTAAGCACCCCAAGACCCTATTCCAAGCACGGGGTAAACGTTAACCTACAACGCTCATTTTTTGCAGTATGTTGCTCCATGTAGTGAAGAACCATATTGCAAAAAATGAGCGTTGTAGGTTAACGTTTACCCCGTTCTTGGAATAGGGTCTTGGGGTGCTTAAGCCGTTCCCTACCCTACTATCTCTTTTTCTCTCACGGGATTGTTACTCAAGTTTCGTTAAAAAGTGGATCAACTCAATTTTGAGTAGATCCACTTTTTACGAAAATTGAGTAACATTTCCGTGAGAGAAAAAGAGATAGTATACAATTGTACTCAAAAATTGAGTACAGTGAAACGGGAGTGTAGATGCACCATAGTGCACATGATTTTGACAATTTTGGGCATCTGACAACTGAAATCAAACAAGATTTTTCATAAGAACCTAACTGACAAAGGTAAACAATTGCTTCTTCCTTGAATTTGACGATCTTGGCAACTTGCCTCTTGAATCTACCATAGCCATTTCGAAGAACAAGAGTCCTATTCGATAGAACTGGAAGCTTACGTGGGTAGATTTACGAGTGGGAGATTTCTCCGGGACAGAAATTTACACGAGATTTTGGTAGTGTGCACGTAAGCGAATACCATAATCATGTAGGGCTTGCGTAGTTTATGGCTTGCGTGAAAAAAAAGGCTCAGAAGTGTATGTATGTGGATAGGCCCTATTCTATTGTTGGTCAAGAACTGGAGTGAAGGTCAATGAAAAGTGAAAGTATTAGTCTATGTCTTCTGTGTTTAACTGACAGATGTGTAATTACGGTTTTGCTTACATTCAACAGTATCGTTTGTCGTGTTTAATTAATAGGGTATCAGGAAGGTGAAAACGACGATATTACTAGAAATTAAAAAGTCACTAATTAAGTTTCAGTTAATTTCAATTAGTATTGTTGTAAAATGCCTCCAACTAGACGGAATAATATCGGTCGTGGCAGCCGCACGGCTGCTAGCTTAGCAAATTCTCGAATGAGACAAAACGACGATTAGCGTGCAACTCAAACTGAATTGGATCGACAACGGATTTCATGGGCTCGAATGATGATGAGTGAAAAAGAAAGAGCAGCTCAAAATACAAGCGATAATCAGAAAAATTTGGTGACAATCTCGCCCAACATAACCTTATAAATTGATTACGAAGGCAAGCCTACATTCCACAAAACCTTCAACGTGCTGCCTTTGGTTGATTACAATGCGAATATATCAGTCGTCATTGAATTAATGAGTATAGTTTGTTCATGTGTTGCATTGAAGTTTCCAAATGAAACACCAGAGCCTTTGCGCTCATTGATGTTTGGACGAGGAAGTGGTTTTAAACATTTTCTGCAGAACATCAAGAGTTGTTAAGGGTTAACATAAGGGTTGTTTTCAAATGACTTTGTTTGGCGCAACGCACATAATAATTTTAAAAAATTTCTTGGACATTGAACCTTACAGAGTTTAAAAATTAGTAAATTATTAAATTGTGTAACCGTCTACGTTCGTTACAGGTTTTGGAGGTAAAATTTACAAAAAAGCGAGTTCAATATTGCAATATCTGCGACGGACGCAGACCATACATTTCTACAGATTTATATCATGGGAGATTCACTCAGCAAAATTATACCATCACGATGCGGAACATAGTACAACAATTGCGAAGCATCGCTTGAACCCAATGAATTAATTCAAATATTCAGGATTGCTCTAGATCCAATGCCATCTAATAACCATAAGCTTGCGATTCGAGCTAATACCTTCTACAATTTTCCAAGAAATAGTTTAAGTGTAAGCAGGACAACGTCTGCCGGGTCAGCTAGTTATAAATATATATTTCAATGAACCACAATACTAGTCTGAGAGTTTTCTGAATAATAAGGTTTGAATAATTATATAAAAAGATAATTTTACATTTCTTATTTTTGGTTACTAACATACTCAGATTGTTTATAAAAAAAACTGTAAAATTTTACCGAATTATCAACAGCTAAACGTTCGGTAATCCAATTTAACGGATTTTGGTAAAATTTTACCGAAACTCGGTATTTTTTTTTTTAAATAACTGTACAATTTCACAGAATTCCGTTAAATCGGATTACCGGGCATTTAGCTGTTGAGAATTCGGTAAAATTTTACAGATTTCTGTAAAAAAATCTAAGTGTGTACGATTATTCTTGTCTCTTGAAACCCATGTTTTGCATTTTTGGACTATCAAATTATTTATAAGTCAACCAACTCTCTCTCTCATCATATGTATCTTCCTCTCTATCGAGTAAAATACACTTGCATGTAATAATCAACGATACGATCATCGGAAGTAGATCAAATAAAATTCAATTGAGTTAATATTGCAAGTATTTTCAAAACGTGCTAGTTTAAAAACTTATGTGAGTAATTCGCATGCTCTTTTCATGTGCATGAAAAGAGATTGAAAATTGCAAAATATTTTAACTGTGTATTTCATGTTACAAAAGAGATGAACTTGTACTGTCGCATAAATGCAACAAGAATGAGAGTTACATGTGATGTTAAACATTTCTAAAATGAGAGAAAACAAAATTAAATTTTCTGCTTTATCTAACGTTACATAGAGGAAACCCTATATTTAGCATAAATTAATGTGATAGTTAATGTTAATTTAAGCCAGATATCGCTGAAATCAGGTCTGTTGTATTGAAGAATGCAAATGATGTTGTATGTTGCATGAAATATTGCAAACAATTACGTTGCTTACACATGCTTTGGCTTGAAATTAAACGAGGGAACTCCTTACTCCGTTTGCTTAAATTGATTTTTTCTGTGTATGGTAAAATTATATGAATTTAATCCATTGTTTTATTTAATGTTACAAAATGAAATTTAACGTGGACAGGCTTTAAAAAAACCATTGTCATGCATGGAGTATTGATAAACATTCAAGAGTACGCGTATTTTCATTCAAACATACATTAGTGCACATGGGAAAAATAATAGATCTCACTGAACTTGTTTTCTTTTCATATGAATTTACTTATTCGTGTAAATACAAGCCTTCATACAATGAAATATTTCGAAAACCGTTCAGCTTTTCTCGTTTAGCTGTCATTTGCCGTTCATAAGCAAAAGACAGAGAAGAAAAGAGAATGACTTGGGTTTTCAAAGCAGTTTACACTAGCTTTGGAATCCATTTTTTTGACGCTTATCTGATGCTTATCCGGATTCCCCTATCGCATTCCATTATGGTCAACAGTTTTAAATGTTTCCCTGAATATAAACGTTATGCCATGTTCGATGAAACTGCAAGCTACAGAACAAAAAAAATGAAAATTATGCGCGATTGAAACCGACCTCTTTTGAAAAATCCATCAATGTACTTCCAAAAAGAGATTGAACTTTAAATTTTAATTTGTGCACGTAGACCGATGTATATATAAATTGATCCAATTTTTTAACGTAGGACTACGTTTCTCTTTTCTATACCGGGTGTCATTTCAAAATTTTGAAAAATGAGAGCGTTACGCTAAAGTGAAAGGTTTTAGAAGGCTTCTAACTCTCGTTCAACTGAACACAATAACTTCATTCATATACCATTTTAATGGAAAAACTTACAAAATTTTCGCATTGAATTAACAATTAAATGCTATTAGGATAAGTAGTTCACTTATTCACTTAAAAATTACCTACTTTTGCTCTAATATAAATCTCCATATGAACAGGTTTCCCTATCCGGGTTCTTAAAAACGGGTAAGAAATTGTCTTCTTCTTTTTATTTCATATAGTTTCAGAAATACCCACACAAGCTGCAAAATTATTTTGCTTTGTTCCCGGTGCCTGATTTTATAACTGAGGCCCGACCCTTGTTTAGGATTTTGCTTCGTACTGTATTTTTGTGCCTCTCTTCATTCAGGGCTATGCTATTAACGCTAGTATATAGCGTGTGAGATGAGCCGAACTGATTTCAGTTTGCGACACGAGCGCTCAGCTGGTGGTTCGGAGAGGGCTTGGTGCACCCACCACAGTCCGGCCGGTTGTTGTTTGGGAAACAGAGTCTTGCAAGACCGGCTAATCGGACAGTAACCGGTTACTATGTCTACCCAATGCAGTGATAAAATTTCGGGCTACTTACAACTGGGCATTCGTCCCTTAAGAAATCATTATGGTTCGTTTTTCATGCTATATACTACACAGATAAAAAGAAACATTGAATTTTCTGCGTTATCTAATGCACATACAGGGAATGCTAGATTTAGAAGAAAGAAGTGGGATATTTCATAATTATTTAAGCCAGATAACGCCTGAATCAAGCTTGTTGTATGAAAGATTGCCAACTTTGTTGCATGGCGCATCAAAGACTACAGCCAATTGCGTTGTTTACGCCTCCTTTGGCTTGGAATTAAACGAGGGGAAATTTTAAACGCTTGTTAAAATTAATCATTTTTCGTGTGTAGGGAAAGGTCCATTAATTATGTCACGCAGTAAAGGGGGTAAGGGGGTTTGGGAAAATGTAACCATACAAAAAATGTTGAAGGTCCATACAAAAAACGTGACAGGGGGGGGGGGGGGGTATTTATAAAAAGTCACTTTTTGCGTGACATAATTAATGAACGTTCCCTAGCGTTGAATAGCATGGCTGGAACTGTAAATTATTGAACTATTTTATTAACATACTAAATACTATATAATACTAAATACTATATACCTTGCGGTTATATCCCTGATATAATTCACCACAATGTTTTTAATTAAGTGAAATTGAAGTTTATAAAATCGTGTAGAATAATATGTTTGTTCATTTAAGCCATTATGAATTTAACAGATTTGTAAAATTTTCAATCGTTTAATTACAAAGTTTAAATTTACATGCAAGATCAATCACCCCCCCAATTTAGCAATCTTTTTATGTGCATTAGCGAGTTAGAGGCTCAGCAGCCTGTTTCAAGGCATCCGGTTGATCCAAGCCAGTGGTGCATTACCCAAGCAACACAAAACTGACATATTTGGTTGCAGTAACTTGATTGTAACTTAATTGAGTTGCATTCAAGTAAATTCAACTGATTTGCAACAAGTGTGCTGCTACGGTAGTAGCCAGCCAGTTAGGCGCAACCCTGGTAAGGCGCTACGTTGAGTAAAATAAACTATGTTAAAAATCCATACTATGTTTAAAATCCATCAGGACGACCGATTCAATTTTCCCAGGTGCAGAGTTCGTTCGATTAGAATTTTTCTAACCTACCGAACTGGGAACAGGATCTCCCCGGCCTCTCTTCGCTAGCGTCCAGCTATTGTCTGTCAATTTACAACAATTTCGGGAAAGCAAAAAAAGAAGGACACACACTGCGCGGACTATTGAAGACACTTTCTCTGGATGATGCTCAGATGCCCGACGCAAAACACGGAATCGAGCCGTTGCAATTCCGAAAGCGTTATTTACAATTCTTGTTGCTCTGAATAACCTGTAGTTAACTCTCTTTCGTCTTTGCTATGGGTAAGCAAGAACATGAAATCATTATGTGTTGATGAAGCGGAAAAGTGTCATCCACAAAAATAACATATGGAACGGGTTTGGTCCTCGGGAAAAGTGACCTCGGTGATGGGAGGTGATGGTCGTTCCAGTACATCGAATTCGCAAATGAGCAATTGACAAATTCCCCACCATCACTAATCCTTTCTTTTGCTCCTATGTTGACATACGTAGACTTGTATTCAGCCTTCACCAAAGCCATTAGAACGATGCTGAACTGCTTTTTGTAATCTGACGCTCTTTTCAGAGGCTTGCATACATGCTATATATGCTTTCCGTCTTTCCGTACTTTCCGAACTAATCTGAAGAACTTCCTTGAACTGTTCTGAAAAATTTCTCTGATATTCCCAGAATAATTTACGTAGACATTCTGAATAATTTACCTAGACTTTCTGAATAATTTCCCTGACCTCCTCTGGAAAACTTCCCTGAACTTCTTTGAAGAGAACTTCCATGAAATTCTCTAAAGAACTTCTCACAAATTCCCCGAGGAACTTCCCAGAAGTTCACTAAAGAGAACTTCAATGAAGTTCTTCAGAGAACTTCCCAAAAGTTCTATGTAGAACTTTCTAGAAGTTCTCTGAAAAACTTCCCTGAATTTCTCTAAAGAAATTCCCGAAATCCTCCGGAATTATCTGAAGCTCCTTTAAAGAACTTCCCTGAAGTTCTTCTATAAAACATTTCTTAAATTGCTCTGAAAAACTTCCCTAAAGTTTGCCGGAAGAAATTCTTCTCTGAAATTATTTGCTGAAGTTTTCCGGATTTTAATGAAGACCTTCCCTAACTTCTCTGAAGAACTTTTCTGAACTCCTCTGAATAGAATCCCTGAATTTCTCTAAAGAACTTCCTTGAAGTTCGCTGAAGAACTTCCCGAAGAACTTTCCTGAACTTTGATGTACGCAACTGCATTTTTTGTTTTTCTTTCTCTGTCCATAGCTTCCGAATGTGCCCATGACTACTTCAGGAATTTATTTTTTAAGGCCGGTAACCGACAAGAAAAGAAAATTATGTAATCGATATCCACTTTGTTGGAGTGCTAAAAATAAAACATTTTGGAAACATTTGAACTGTGCTTACTGAAAAACTCCTTTACTTCGGTATCCGTAGCGTCCGTAACATCCAACATGTCTTCCAGTTTCACCCTTTTATCTTACCTAAAACAGCTTCCACTGCTTTAGCACGGGAAAATGGTGGAGGTTGCACAGGTGTGATATATACTGAAGCATTAAGTAAAGAACTCCCGTGATTTTTATATTTTTTACTGAAAATCGGCAATTCATTTACTGAACAGCCAATGTTTAACAATTCATAAGTATACAAACATCCGTAAAATAAATCGACAAAGATTTTTCACTAGGGCTTAACTGACAAACGTAAACAATGGCTTTTTCCACGAATTTATCGTCATTGAAAACTCGCCTAATCAATCCACCACGGTCATTTCGAAGAGGAAGGGTTCACCCATCCGATAGAATTGGAAGCTTACATGGGTAGCCTTTGTCCACGAAAAATTTATGGAAGAATCCATTGTTTACGTCTGTCAGTTAGGCTCTGATGAAAAATATTTGTCAAAATGCAAATGTTTAGTAATTTTGTCATACGAATTTCCGAGAACTTGTAGATCTTTGATAGATAAATTGAAGAAATTTCTCAGATCATTCAGTAGAAATTTGATTTCACCGATCAAAACCGTCAATTTCATTACCAAACATCAAAACTATGATTTGGTGTGTAAATTAAAACTTTGTCTGAAATAAATCAGGTTAAGCTTAACTGACGCGGCTGGGTAGCTCAGTGTTTACCCGTTCTGCTTACTGAGCAGATGGTCGGGAGTTCAATCCCAGGCTCGTCGCCTTCCTTGCCATTTGTCACTTGCCCCTTTCTATCACCACTAGATTTAAAATAAAAATCAGTCTATTGTACTTTCTTTAATTGATCGCTTTACTTACCACAGCAGTGCATCCATGTTCTAAAAATAACTGCCTCACTAACACAACTATCCTTTCCATAGCAATTGTAGAGATGCAGTTGTAATCACGCTCTCTAATCTGCTGATCTATAAATAGAATTAGTGAACTTGTACATTGAAGATGTAAAGCTACTCCCAAGCTCCATCTATGTGATTCTCTGTGCAATTACACTAGTTCTGATCAGTAAAGGAGTAGCAACTGCGATATTGTACGGTCTTAAAAAAAACATCAGGTTAAGAGCTTATGCTGAATCATTCTTGATGACAGTCATTACCTCAACATTTAGAATTGATATAACTCAGAGTCGGTACTAGATATTGCAAATTTAATAACATCAGTTTGTATGCTTACTTGCAGTGAGCAATCTGATAGAGTTCGATTCGATGTTCATTCACAAACAATCGAGATTTATCAATTTGAAATAGCAAGGTGAGTTTGCGAGAGCGAGATAAAAGGTAGGAAAAAATACATGGAGCAGCGATTCACCTTAAGCTAATCTTCATTGTTGTTCTTTTTTTTCGACCCATTCTTTCTCATTTTTTATTAGACATCCGCTAAATTTTCGAGCCTGTGCAAATTGTAAAAACTTTGTTTTTCATTGAAAAGTCGAAATTTTTTTCATTTTATTTTTTAGTATTACCAATTTCTGGCAATTCCCATTCTGATTCATTGAAGTTTAATAATACAGTTGTATTAGAAAAAGTCAGCCCATAGTATTTTAAATTTAACCTTCCAGAAGTTCTAGTTTATAAATCGAATGAATAATACAACTATTTAGAAACTTGGTAGTGTATTTTCATCACATCCAAAAAATAACAAAACCGCAATAATTGGAGCGATTAATTACGTATTTTGGATTGCCATTTTCACATTTTCTCCAACACACATAAAGCGAAATAATTTCTTTAACTATACAAACTGTCATTTTATGTAGACATGCTTGAATAATTATCAAAAGCTTACGTATACAAGTATACATGCTGCATTAGTGTTCGTGAAACAATCAGCACGTGGATTTGGAATACACATTAAAAAAATGTTTCCCTGAGACGAAGTTGATCTTGCACACAAAAAAAGAAACTTTGTTCCAAATGTTTCATTAATTAATGTTTTTGTTTGAACTGATTTGTTTGTTTGTGACTGTTCTAATTGTTATTTACTACTGTCACTACACCAATGTCGATCATAAACTTTTTTACCCGATGATTGATAAAAACTTTTTCAATGAACAATTTTGGTGATCAAAAGTGGAATAGCACTGCTTCTAGCAGAATATTGTAGAAATATTACAAGAAATTCTCTCTAAAACTGTATGCAAAACGTGTGTTTCTCCAGAGATAGCTGTCAACCTGGTAGGATAAAATGGTGCTTAAAAAACTCTTTTCTCTTTCTTTTCAAATATTTTGCACATACATTTCCACAAACGCCCACAATTCACAGCCACATGTTCATCGGAATAAGAAAACGGTGTGTTCCAACAACTTTCAACCGTCGGTGTAACTCCGGCATTCGTGTATACTAAGAGTCCATGTAGTAGCCACTGGCTGGCGGTCAGTCATGTATGGGACCCGCAATCGAGATCCAATCAAGCACTCGATACACAAGTCGCACGAAGTAGACGAGAAAACGAGAATGTAGGTCCGGCCACAATCGTCGTCGGGCCGTAGCGTGGTCTTTGTGTCCGACGTCATCATCGTCGTTGTCGGCATTGCACAATATTCACAATCCAAGATCCAGTCGAAGGCGACACCAAGCGCTACACGAGATCAAAACCCCCCTAGAAATATAAGCCGCGCGGCAACAACAATAACAACAACAACAACAACAACACAGCACACAAATAGCCACACTGCGAAAGATCGCAACCACGCGCGCGAGACCCGAAAGCTTATTTCTTCTCCTATACGCCACCTGGTATGAGTGTCCAGTCCTGCCCCGGGAGAGCCGAATCGCGATGCTATGCTAAGGAAGGTCGAAATAAGACTGCGGAGGCTGAAATCAATTCACTTTCGATTTTGAATAAAAGACGCCGTCTGAGCTCTCAGCCGTTCCATTCCGAGCATCTCGTTCCCAGCCATGCGGTTGAAGTTGCGGACTTGTTTCACTCTCGAGCTCAAGATGGGAAATATGTGCACATGTACCAACCGCAGATGGAGATGTGAGGCAGCAACTCTAGCGGAGTAGTGCAGTAGCATCATCGGAGTGGAGATGGCTAAGAGGGTTGCGACTGCGAGCTCTCGGATAGAATATGTGCAGGTTGCTAAAACTATAGGCATACCTCCCGTGTTGGTTCACTTTCGATCTCGCAAATTTCTAGTTTGACTGAAGCGAAGTGAAATCGCTCACATTGTAGGACTTGAGAATATTCTGGGGTAACGAAGCTTGTATGAGAGTAGTTGGTTCGACTTGCTTAGACTATGTGACTCCTTATTATGATGCTTTACGTAAAGTTTAGCAATGTTATTACACAGATAATTGTTTATTACTAGATTCACAGAAGGTTGATAAATAAATAAGTACAAATATTCCTTATTTATTTATTATTTAGTAGGCGGTTTTTAAATATTCTGCATTATCATAGTGCTGCATTACAATAACGAAACAAAGGGTGTTCACGTTAAAATTGATTTACAGGAAATAGTTTCGACGATGCTTCCAATTTTCACCAAACTTTTAGGTCATCGAATGAAACGAGTAAACTAAGTTTACCTTTATTTAATTCAATTTTGTACATGATCAACTCTAAAGGGTGTCCCACACCAAATTTCACCAAACGATCGTCAATCGAGTTGCACACGTTTCTTAATTGCTCCTAGCCGTACGCGCATTATTTTGTTTTCGTTTTTTTTTTTTGCACACGTTGCATTCTCGTTCTCCAGATCAAAATATAGTGATCGGTGAGGGTAACAGTAAGCTGGGTAAGGTAGACGAGAATCCATAGAAAGTTAAAAGTAGCAGCGTCATTGAACTACACTTTCATAATAATCAGTGATGAATTAATACACTGAAGCAAACTAGCTAAAGATTTATTATAGATATATGCTTTATTTATTTTTAATTATTTATTTTGTGTACATATCATAGTTTAACTGACGCCTGTGGTTTCAAATTGTGAGTTGCCAATTGATTATTGCGATGCAAGGAAAAGGAACAGGGCATCAAAATAAAATTCTTTACATAATTTCAGGTCATCTATAAATCTACCTTGTTTTGTAAATAACATGAATTCAAGATTTTTCTCTTGGCTGTAATACATTGTCTTAACTTTTAGGTAATGATTCCGCAAGTTTTGCTACAATTGCGGGAGAACAACCACAAGCTTGTAAATTTATCATAAAAGCATATTAGCGTTAAATCTGAGAGGGTTCATTCAGCGATTTCTTTTACAATTTTTCCAAGTTGTAACATTCCGCCCACTTGCATGTTAGGCGGTGGGAATTTCTTTCGTGATTTGGAATCGGTGGATTGTGAATTTCTTAGGTTCTTAATTAGGTTATTTCAGGATAGTCATTTATAGTCATTTATTCAATTAAAAGGTTCTCACTATTCTCCTACAATGCTCATTTCAGCCAAAGTGTCCAACATATAGTAATAGTCAACCCTCGACAGCCCGCAACAATAACCTCTTAGTATCGTTTCAGAAAAATTGCTAGGCTCTTTAAACATCCCAGGGACTACAGGGATTCTTCTTGTATTTTTGTTTTTGATTTTGTTTCATTTCAGGCAACAAATAATGTATTTCTACCAAATTTTGAAGACAATATCTAATATCCTGTTTTTTTGTTTTGTTTTTCATTATTCTTCTCTTTTTCAGACACAGCGTATCGTTAACCATAACGAACCCTGCTGCTAACCTTCTCCCAACTATCCAAAATCCCAGTGATTTCTCGTGGAAGTGCAGAGGATTTCTCGGCTTCCTTCAAAGCGAGTATCACGTCAACACGTTCCTTCCCATTCCCTACTTGACCAGCATTCGGACACGGCCGGCGCCGGTATTGCTTTATAATGGGTCACCAGTTTTTACACATTGAGGATGTATGTTAGTCCCAAACATCATCTATTGGTTCTTTGCGTAATTACAGCTGATCTGGCAATAACGGAGTAGCATCCGTGGGCGGTCAATCATGCTCATGCTCATGCTCATGCTCACGTTGCATTCTCGATCTCCAGTTTCGGGTTAGTAAAATGAGTTGTGAAGTATCCACGTTGGACTCTTCCGCCGATTCCGTTCTGTGGCGTGGTGTGTTGGGTGCCCCCGACAATTTCAGGCCGCATGCGTAGCAGTACTTGTTCAGCATAACTCCCTCAAGAAATAGAATAAAAAGCTGATCGACACTACGTCATACGTGCTTCCATGCAGTGGGTCATGCCAAAATCTTATAACGGTCCACTTTGACTTTAATGTGCTTACAAAGCAACAGGCCGAACTGACCAAGTAAACAATTGAAAACTCGGAGGTGATTCGTCGTACTGCAGCTAACTCAGGCAAGGTGGACCTGAGCGGTTCAAATGACATTATTGCCATAAATAACTATTTGAATTCACTAAAGGGTGTGCGGAATCAAATTGCGACACACACACAAAATATTCGGCAAAATTCGCCTGTTCAACCAATCATCTTCAAACTTTCAGGGAGTACAATAAAACATGTTATAAATACACTGATATAGTCTTTCTTTGTATTCTCCCATACGCGGGGTAACGATCTGTGATGTTGTTGTTTTGAGGAGTGCGAATAGACAGTTCGTTATAACCATTTAAGCTTATATGAGTATATGAGCACGATCAAGCGCATATTTTTTTGCCAGTCAAGGTGGCATTCGTTCCTGCCTTGACCTACTTTGCATGGGGATCCTTGTCAAAAGATTGTGTGCCTATTTCGAAATACTACCTCACAATGCCCTCCGCTCAATTTCAAACTACTTCTATTCAATTTTCACAGCCTGCCTTTGTTCAACTTGGTGTCCCACCTACCCCGCAGTGGGATGTTAGGCAAAAATGTCGTTGGTTCGAGTACTGTACACTGTACACATGCTCTTTTCGCTCAATTTTCATAAAACATCTGTTACATTTCCAAGCCTGCCGCACACTAGCGGAACTATCAAAACTTTCTCTTTAATTCTAGCCAAAAAAACATTGTTGTTCACTCTCGGTGCCTCATGGTGATGAGCGAACATCTCCTTCTACATCATATCCGCTGGTGTTTTATGTAAGGTTTGAGTACTTGAATTGAGAGTGGTAACTTGGAGTTATATACTCTTATACGTCAATAAAATGAAATAAAATGCAGTATTAAAGTAACGCAATGTTGTTGCAGCAATCCAAGAAATCAGATACGTATTCTTTTATCACCCGTTCTTCTACTTTCAGACATTCTTCACTTTTCAGAGAGCGAGTAATGGCGCTATTACCATAAGCTATAAAGCTATAAAGTCAGGACTTCAGTTAATGCTTAGGTCCTAACAGTTTGACGAGAAATGAAGCATCACTTTACCTTCTTAGATTAGATGCTCCCAACGACCATTTTTTGAATATTTTGTTTTGTTCTGTGTACCAAACAGGGCTTTCTGTTTAACTATTCTCTCCGAATATTAATTTCCCTTTTCCTTTGATATTTACTGAAGACTACGTGGGTTCCCCGTGTCTTTTTAAGGTAGATACCAAATCCTACCTATCTCCAACGGTTGTATGGACGTGTATGGACAGGTGAGCGATCGAGGAGTGTCTTCGTGGAGATTATTGTCTGAAGAAACGTATCAGTTATTTGATCCGTTTTATGGTGACATGCAATGTCTTCAACGAATTATTCCTCATCGTAGCTCCATCCAAGAGGTGTGCACACGTCAATGCTAATGCTAATGCTAAAGCAGTGAAAAACTGGAGCCCTGGAAGCTGCCGGAAGTCTACTTCTACATACGTCTCATCATTCATAACGAGGCAATGTGGTTTCGTCTACATCTGGGTGTAGAGCTTCCGTGCTCGTATTTTACCTACCGTATTCTGCCATTTATCGCGATGAGGCGCCTTTGGGACTTTGTACGTGTGTAGTCCTTCACGTTTTTTCGCATCTTGCACGACAGTTTTGGTTAGATTCAGTTTCTTCGCCACATCTCGAACTAAACTGTTGGGATTCCTCCTGAAAGCTTGAACTACCCGCTTGTGATCCTTAACACTGTAGAGAGATCCATTTTTGTCCCTTTTTTTCTTTTTGATCGATGGTCAAACGTTCGTGGTGCCGATTTAAAACACGAGACATCGTTGAATGTACCATTCCCAGCTTTCTGCTGATGGTACGATGAGAAAGATCTGGATTTTCGAGGTACGTGTGCAAAATTTCCTTGCGCTGCTGCTGTTCTTCCGACTCCATCTTCGCAATGATTGCACATGTGATAGTGAAAC
This sequence comes from Aedes japonicus, assembly GCA_034211315.2. NCBI lineage: Eukaryota > Metazoa > Arthropoda > Insecta > Diptera > Culicidae > Aedes > Aedes japonicus. Next base: position 425,764 of record JASCZW010000240.1, on the reverse strand, counting down.
TTACATAACGTAAACAAATACACATTGAGCTAATTCCACCCAAAATTTCAAAGAAAATACCCAACGGGTAAAAAGTTACAGCCATTTAAAAATGGTTCTATTTGATACCGTACAACCTTTATGTGATGATCCACATCAATCAAACCAATAACGTCGGGTATAGCCGATGACTTTAATGTTTTAAATGGCGAAATTAAACATGTCAGCAAACTTACAGAGAGCATATCATCTAGTAGCAATATCGGTCAATTACTGTTAGCAATAGATATATTGGATGATCTGAAATCTTTATCAGCGAGCATATTGACCATCGAGTCAAAAGTAGTAAACTGCTCTCCGGATTCGGTGGATTTTTTAGAACGTGAAATAAATTCAATTAATGATGTTCGAATAGTCGATCTATCAGACTGGCGCATACTTGGTACGACCAGAGTATTCAAAACTTATTTGACAGATTATGATAAGCGTAAGCAGCATCGTTTAAATATTCATAAGCAGTCAGAAAAAGCAAGGAAGCTTAGGAGCAGCAATTATACATTTTTAACAACAATAACAACAACAACAACAACAACAACAACAACAACAACAACAACAATGACCGACACAACTTTCAAGGGGATCACAGCGGTAACAACTTTTTGCCACCGGATAGAATACTTCTTGCAATAGCAAAGGAGAGATGCTCCAAACCACCATAGCAATCCGCATTTGTCGCACCTACTTTTCCTACTATCCATCGGCCAATACGGCCCCTTCGTTCAGGCAAGTATGCATTCGCTTTCGACAATTCTCCGCTCAATCATCCTTGGTGTTCCAGTGCCTGCAATCGACATCCATTAAGCCAACTACGACTAAGTTTTGCAAACTGGACACCGGGACGCACAATTGCCAAAAGCCCCTAGTCCACTCTACGCAGTCGAGCTTCACCTGCCAGCGACCAGCAGCCGTCCCGGTTCTGTCTTTGAGTTGAGAGACGGGGACTTCCGGTCCTCTACTTCAGGCAAGTACACTGCACTTTCGGAAAACTCGTTCCATGAATCGATGGTTGTTTCCAGTCCAGCTCCAGCAAGACAGTCTCGATCTATCTCTACAAACCGATCTTTAAGACAATCGAGGCCGAATGTTGCAAACGGCAAAAAAGCCCTGCTGTGAAACGTTGTCAAGACCTCACAATTCACTACCAAAATATCGTGGGAATGAATTCTGACGTCGACAACTATCGACTGGCAGTATCGGATCACTGCTATGATTTGATTGTACTAACCGAATCTTGGCTTGATTCCCGAGCGGCCTCCTCTCAAGCGTTCGGGAGTCAGTTTGAGGTTTTTCGCTGCGACCGAAATTCGAGTAACTGGTGATTTCTCGTGGCAGTTCGATCCAACTTGAAAGCAAGGATCATAGAAAGTGAGGTGTGGAACTGTGGGGAACAAGTCTGCGTCGCCGTCATTCTGAGTGATCGCACACTGTGCCTTTGTGCTGTAAATATTGCACCTGACCGGGTTCGTGACAACGATCTAATCGAAACCCATTGCCGGTCCGTTTTCGCGATAATGGAGAATGCAACTCCTGACGAGATGATCGTCCTTGGCGACTTCTATCTAGCTGGTATAGCGTGGAAACCGTCGCACATCGGCTTTCACTATCCGGACCCAACACGCTCTGTATTTCACACAAGGTCAGTTAGTCTTCTTGATAACTAATGCGCAGCCACGCTAACTCAAATCAACCACATTGTAAACGAGAACAACCGAAGCTTAGACCTCTGCTTTGTAAGCGCTCAGAACACCGCTCCATTCATCTCTACGGCTCCAACTCCACTAGTAATGCTGGCCCCTCACCACCCTCATTTAATTGTCACCGTGGAAGGTAACCACGTTCGTGATTTTGACGGCACTTCTGCTACTGTCATACGATTTCCGGGTAGCCGATCACCGTAGTATCGTCGGCGTGCTGTCTAACATAGCCAGGGAGAGCATCCGCGATCCTGAATACATCGATTCCGCTGCGCAAACTTTTTTGCATGTCTTGGCACATTCCGAAAAGAGTCCACCTAAAAGAGTCGCACCTTCCTTGGCAAACTAGCGAATTTTGAAAACTGAAATCGACTAAGAGAGCGGCTTTGAGAAAATTTACAAAATATCGTACGCTTGCGCTGAATAACCACTACGTCAGGCTCAATTATGAGTTCAAGCGAGTCAGCCATCGATGCTTCCCGTCATATTTACGAGGGATTCAGTCCAAACTCACGTCGCATCCGAAGACTTTTTGGAAGCACGTAAACGAGCAACGCAGAGAGTCTGGCCTACCATCTTCAATTGATATGCCGCCTGTTTCCCGAAAATTTTCGAGTGTTTTCTCCGGCGAGAGATTGACTGATGAACACGTTCCATCAGCATCTAACAATGTGCCACTATACGGTCAAGGTCTGCGTACAACCGATATCAACGTCGACATGATTTCAACCGCCGCAAAACAACTCAATTCGTCTTAAAATCCTGGACCCGATGATGTTCCGTCAGTATTCCTGAAGACACACATTACCTGCTTACTGACACCGTTGCTTCGTTGCTTTTCTCGTCGTCCATCACCACCGCCACGTCACGATTCGCGGGGAAAATCGAGTTGACCATCTTATTCAGCCGCTGCCGCTGCGTCAATTCCTCCGAAACCAGTGGACGCGACTTCCACTTCCTGACATGTATGTTCACCATCTCCAGGTACTTTTAACTGTTTGGCCGGTTGAAAGCGATGTAGCAACTTTTCCCTCGGTCTTCCTTTTCAGCGTCCTTTGGAGCTTCTTGTTGCTCAGGGTCGTCGGCCGTCCAGAATCGGGCTTTCTTTCGATGCTCTGATTGTTGTCTAATAGTGCCAGTCGTATCCGGCGTCCACAAAGTGCCGCACGATGTCCGTTTTCGACGCGGCGGGATGCCTTTCTTTGAACGCACACACTTCTGACTTCTGCTTCACTGGTTTTGCCATCACGGTAAGAACTCTATTGATAGAGCTGTCAATTTTTGTCTGCTGGCTTATGGGTTACTATGATTGATGCTTGCATGGGTAGATTTGTCAGTGCGGGTGCAGGTAAACCTTTGAAAAATCGGCAATTTTTGTCCATTTTTTTTAATGCAAACGTTACCCCTTGTTCTGTCTGACGCATCTCGATAGGAGGAGTTTGGTTTCCGGCCGAGAACCCCGAATACCCGCTTGTGTTCCTTAGCATGGTATGAACGACTTTTTTCTCCAAATATTCAATAACGATCGGTAGTGAGACGTTCTTCGAACCATTTTATAACACCTGAAGCTGTAGATTGTATGGCTCTCGATTTTCTTTCGACGTCACGATTTTTGTTTTCGAAGGACGTGTGCAGATTTTTTTCGAATTCGAACCGTTATATCGTTAAAACTTATTTGATACTTGTGCAAACTGATGATAAAACCTACACATTGTAAGGAAAAAGCATTGAACAAGTTTTACACAAGATCTCAATATATTAACAATTTTATCGTGGACACCCTTTATTTATGAATCAATGAAAAATTATAAGTTCATAGTTCAGTATTTATTTATTTTGTGTATTGAGCATTCGGAATTGAAGAAGTATCTGAGACGCAGACGAAATATGCCTATCTGTCAAAAAATAAGCTCCCAAGTAACACCAAACACACCTTCTTTGATAAGAACATAAGAACATTGTTATAATAAAGTCGTGAGGATGAAATACCAAAATGTCTGGCCCACAAAGAGTATTGAGGATGTTTTTTCCAAACATATTGGATTAAAACGTGGTACCAGAACAGCAAACACATTTTTTTTCTATTTGTGTTCGATCAACTTAAATTTCTTTACTAAACATCTGGTATGACTTTAAAGAAGATCAAAAATACCACATTTATTGCGCTTTTCGGTTCTATGCGTGTCTGAAATTAAGTTATTGACGTTAGAAAAAAAATATATGTTTTGTTCAAAAGAAGTGTTTTAAACATTAATATAACAAGTAGCGTAAAAAGGGTTTTTTTTCTAGTGGAATTTAACTATTAGTAGTCTAAAAAAATGTTTAAGTGTTTTTATTTTTCTAATAGCGATAGAGTGAAGAGTCAGTTTGAATTTTCTTTGTTTTCCAACTATTGTCTTTTTTTGGGGCGAAGAACCACTGCATCCTCTGAGTTGAATTTTGAGGTTAACCGTTTGTGTATTGTTTATTGTTTATTGTTTATTGTCTTTTGTCTATTGTCTATTGTCTATTGTCTATTGTCTATTGTCTATTGTCCATTGTCTATTGTCTATTGTCTATTGTCTATTGTCTATTGTCTATTGTCTATTGTCTATTGTCTATTGTCTATTGTCTATTGTCTATTGTCTATTGTCTATTGTCTATTGTCTATTGTCTATTGTCTATTGTCTATTGTCTATTGTCTATTGTCTATTGTCTATTGTCTATTGTCTATTGTCTATTGTCTATTGTCTATTGTCTATTGTCTATTGTCTATTGTCTATTGTCTATTGTCTATTGTCTATTGTCTATTGTCTCATTGTCTATTGTCTATTGTCTATTGTCTATTGTCTATTGTCTATTGTCTATTGTCTATTGTCTATTGTCTATTGTCTATTGTCTATTGTCTATTGTCTATTGTCTATTGTCTATTGTCTATTGTCTATTGTCTATTGTCTATTGTCTATTGTCTATTGTCTATTGTCTATTGTCTATTGTCTATTGTCTATTGTCTATTGTCTATTGTCTATTGTCTCATTGTCTATTGTCTATTGTCTATTGTCTATTGTCTATTGCTGTTCTATTGTCTATTGTCTATTGTCTATTGTCTATTGTCTATTGTCTATTGTCTATTGTCTATTGTCTATTGTCTATTGTCTATTGTCTATTGTCTATTGTCTATTGTCTATTGTCTATTGTCTATTGTCTATTGTCTATTGTCTATTGTATATTGTTTATTGTTGATTGTTTATTGTTTATTGTTTATTGTTTATTGTTTATTGTTTATTGTTTATTGTTTATTGTTTATTGTTTATTGTTGATTGTTTATTGTTTATTGTTTATTGTTGATTGTTGATTGTTGATTGTTGATTGTTGATTGTTGATTGTTGATTGTTGATTGTTGATTGTTGATTGTTGATTGTTGATTGTTGATTGTTGATTGTTGATTGTTGATTGTTGATTGTTGATTGTTGATTGTTGTATTGTTTATTATTGATTGTTGATTGTTGATTGTTGATTGTTGATTATTGATTGTTGTTATTGTTGATTGTTGATTGTTGATTATTGATTGTTGATTGTTGATTATTGATTGTTGATTGTTGATTATTGATTATTGATTATTGATTGTTGATTGTTGATTGTTGATTGTTGATTGTTGATTGTTGATTGTTGATTGTTGATTGTTGATTGTTGATTGTTGATTGTTGATTGTTGATTGTTGATTGTTGATTGTTGATTGTTGATTGTTGATTGTTGTATTGTTGTATTGTTTGATTGTTTATTGTTTATTGTTTATTGATTTATTGTTTATTGTTTATTGTTTATTGTTTATTGTTTATTGTTTATTGTTTATTGTTTATTGTTTATTGTTTATTGTTTATTGTTTATTGTTTATTGTTTATTGTTTATTGTTTATTGTTTATTGTTTATTGTTTATTGTTTATTGTTTATTGTTTATTGTTTATTGTTTATTGTTTATTGTTTATTGTTTATTGTTTATTGTTTATTGTTTATTGTTTATTGTTTATTGTTTATTGTTTATTGTTTATTGTTTATTGTTTATTGTTTATTGTTTATTGTTTATTGTTTATTGTTTATTGTTTATTGTTTATTGTTTATTGTTGTTATTGTTTATTGTTTATTGTTTATTGTTTATTGTTTATTGTTTATTGTTTATTGTTTATTGTTTATTGTTTATTGTTTATTGTTTATTGTTTATTGTTTATTGTTTATTATTGTGTTTATTGTTTATTGTTTATTGTTTATTGTTTATTGTTTATTGTTTATTGTTTATTGTTTATTGTTTATTGTTTATTGTTTATTGTTTATTGTTTATTGTTTATTGTTTATTGTTTATTGTTTATTGTTTATTGATTATTGTTAATTGTTAATTGTTAATTGTTTATTGTTTATTGTTTATTGTTTATTGTTTATTGTTTATTGTTTATTGTTTATTGTTTATTGTTTATTGTTTATTGTTTATTGTTTATTGTTTATTGTTTATTGTTTATTGTTTATTGTTTATTGTTTATTGTTTATTGTTTATTGTTTATTGTTTATTGTTTATTGTTAATTGTTATTGTTAATTGTTTATTGTTTATTGTTTATTGTTTATTGTTTATTGTTTATTGTTTATTGTTTATTGTTTATTGTTTATTGTTATTGTTTATTGTTTATTGTTTATTGTTTATTGTTTATTGTTTATTGTTTATTGTTTATTGTTTATTGTTTATTGTTTATTGTTTATTGTTTATTGTTTATTGTTTATTGTTTATTGTTTATTGTTTATTGTTTGTTTATTGTTTATTGTTTATTGTTTATTGTTTATTGTTTATTGTTTATTGTTTATTGTTTATTGTTGATTGTTTATTGTTGATTGTTGATTGTTGATTGTTTATTGTTTATTGTTTATTGTTTATTGTTTATTGTTTATTGTTTATTGTTTATTGTTTATTGTTGATTGTTTATTGTTTATTGTTTATTGTTTATTGTTTATTGTTTATTGTTTATTGTTTATTGTTTATTGTTTATTGTTTATTGTTTATTGTTTATTGTTTATTGTTCATTGTTTATTGTTTATTGTTTATTGTTTATTGTTTATTGTTTATTGTTTATTGTTTATTGTTTATTTTGTTGTTTATTGTTTATTGTTTATTGTTGATTGTTGATTGTTGATTGTTTATTGTTGATTGTTGATTGTTGATTGTTATTGATTGTTGTTTATTGTTGATTGTATTGTTTATTGTTTATTGTTTATTGTTTATTGTTTATTGTTGTATTGTTTATTGTTTATTGTTTATTGTTTATTGTTTATTGTTTATTGTTTATTGTTTATTGTTTATTGTTTATTGTTTATTGTTTATTGTTTATTGTTTATTGTTTATTGTTTATTGTTTATTGTTTATTGTTTATTGTTTATTGTTTATTGTTTATTGTTTATTGTTTATTGTTTATTGTTTATTGTTTATTGTTTATTGTTTATTGTTTATTGTTTATTGTTTATTGTTTATTGTTTATTGTTTATTGTTTGTGTTTATTGTTTATTGTTTATTGTTTATTGTTTATTGTTTATTGTTTATTGTTTATTGTTTATTGTTTATTGTTTATTGTTTATTGTTTATTGTTTATTGTTTATTGTTTATTGTTTATTGTTGATTGTTTAATTGTTGATTGTTGATTGATTTGATTGTTGATTGTTGATTGTTGATTGTTTGATTGTTTGATTGTTGATTGTTGATTGTTTATTGTTGTATTGTTGATTGTTGATTGTTGATTGTTTGATTGTTGATTGTTGTATTGTTTGATTGTTGATTGTTGATTGTTGATTGTTGATTGTTTATTGTTTGATTGTTGATTGTTTATTGTTTATTGTTTATTGTTTATTGTTTATTGTTTATTGTTTATTGTTTATTGTTTATTGTTTATTGTTTATTGTTTATTGTTTATTGTTTATTGTTTATTGTTTATTGTTTTATTGTTTATTGTTTATTGTTTATTGTTTATTGTTTATTGTTTATTGTTTATTGTTTATTGTTTATTGTTTATTGTTTATTGTTTATTGTTTATTGTTTATTGTTTATTGTTTATTGTTTATTGTTTATTGTTTATTGTTTATTGTTTATTGTTTATTGTTTATTGTTTATTGTTTATTGTTTATTGTTTATTGTTTATTGTTTATTGTTTATTGTTTATTGTTTATTGTTTATTGTTTATTGTTTATTGTTTATTGTTTATTGTTTATTGTTTATTGTTTATTGTTTATTGTTTATTGTTTATTGTTTATTGTTTATTGTTTATTGTTTATTGTTTATTGTTTATTGTTTATTGTTTATTGTTTATTGTTTATTGTTTGTTTATTAGTTTATTGTTTATTGTTTATTGTTTATTGTTCTTTGTTTTGTTTTGTTTATACCTAAGGAGAATACCATAAAGTTTTTCCCACAATGTCATGCGAATACCGAATTGAGGTAAGACAATACCAAAATAGTACCTCTCAAGATACCCAGGTATCTGAAATAACAATTTTTATAAAATATTATTTTTGATTTTTTGCCTTTAATTCTTAGGTATTTTACCTCTCAATCTGAGCTCTTAATTAACAAGGCCAGTAATCAAGATCAAAATTAGGTATTCATATATTGTTGTCTTGTAGATTTGCGAATTAATCAGACCTCTTCCGGAACACTGAAGGAATTTTCCACATACTCACCCAGTGGTGTAAATGTACCCGAAAAAGCATGTTTCTATCACATATTTTCTTGAGATTAACTCAACCAACCGATTATAAAAAAATGTGTTCTATATTACAAATTCTAGACAAAATTTCCAACAGGTCGAGAGTAACAATTGTAAACAATGACTGAAAACGTAAATATCCTGGGAATACCAGGTTGCTAACGTCTATATTCACTACCGACGGGAAGGTAATAGCTCCCAGTATCTGTTCCTGGTGCTATTTTGTTTGTGGGAGCAAGCAGATCCCAGAAAAATACGCTAAAAGTCATTGTTTACAAATGTTACTGGCGACCTTTTGACTATTTTGGATAGAATTATGGTTGAGCCACCCGAAGAATGAACTTTACAAAAACAACAAACGTCTGCGAATAACCGTAAAACATCTAGAGCAACTATTCCACTGCATCACTGTGCAATAACAAAATAAATTTCCGTCAGCTTCAGTAAACCTGTCGGAAGCATGCAGAAGATATCTTCGTTTCTTATCATCTGCATGTACACACGGAAAGATCACTCCGGGAAAGTTTGTTCATTTTCACATTGCATTTGCATTTGCACCATTGAGCGTGTCAGCAGCTAGGTTTTTCTTAGTCGCTTTACTTTAATTCCAGCGCACTTGCACGAGACAACCAAACCGGTACCGATGCGATACTAATTTTATAATCGCATCTAAATAGGCAGCTTCCCAGAAAGGTCTGCACTGAGAATGAATGTGATGTCGAAAGGTGTGGATGTAAGCTTACGCAGCACTCGTCAAATTGAGGCTCCGCGGACAGTCCACTGCGATGCTCTCGAGGGATTGCACTTATTGCAGTGCAGCTGTTTGGACGGCAATAGTCATCATGTACCTACTCACCTACTTTGAGATGTTCTGCAACTCGTCAAGTACATCGTCTTGCTTATTGCACTACCAGAAGGGCTATTCGTTGTAGTTTTTTTCTTCTGCTAGCTGTGATACTTCTTATGGAATTTCAAAACTTAAGTAGTTCAAATTATGTTAGCAGTAGGGGAGAATAAACACACTGTTTATATGAAAACATTCCAACTTACTGAGAGCTTACTCAAACTCATTATGTGGAATATAGAACACGTAAGTTAGCCAATAAAACTACAGTAAACTCTCCATGTTTCGATATCATACTGATGTTCAAATGAAACGAGATTGTACGCGGTTGGTCTAACTGAAAGTAGCAGTACCTTGATGATTGACTACAATTCATAGGGATCCATGAAATACAATTCATGCAATTCATGAGGGATCCAAAATTGTTGGAGTAGATCTTAGCTGGGGGACGTTAGGCGGGTTCACCGACTTGGGTACCACATCCATATTCAGCCGCTCCATTTCCTCCCACGATCGCTTCGAGTAATGGGCCGAAGCCAGATCCGACCAGAACACCGCGTCTTCGCCTTCATGGTATTTCTTGATGAACGACGCATCTTCCGGTATGTATTTTGAACTATAAATTTCCCCTTCCTCGGCCAGTTCGGAGCGAAAGAAGAGCGGCTTTGACATCCCCTTCTCGCTTGCCACAGGTCAGCCACAGCAGCACCTTCTTGGGGAACTTGGTGTGTGAAATGAACTTCACCTCGTAGCTCACTTCCTTCGTGGGGGAAGTAAAATACAAAGTGCCCTGCCAGTCGTTGCCATCCAGGATGAGATAGGTCTCGTCGTCCATCACCACCACCACTTCGCGATTTGCAGGGAAAATCGAGTAGATCAATTTATTCAGCCGCTGCCGCTGCGTCATTGTCTGCAGCTCCGAAACCAGTGGACGCGACTTCCGCCTCCTGACATGTATGTTCATGTTTGCAAGTACTTTTTCACTGTTTGGCCGGTTGAACCGACCTCCCGGACAAGCGCACTAAGCGATGTAGCCACTTTTCCCTTGGTCTTCCTTTTCAGCATCCTTTGGAGTTTCTTGTCACTCAGGGTTGCCGGCCGTCAGGAACCGGGCTTTCTTCCGATGCTCTGATTGTTGTCTAATAGTGCCAAGATGTTGTAGATGCTAGAACGGACGTATCCGGCGTCCACAGAGTGGCGCACGATGTCCGTTTTCGACGCGGCGGGGTGCCGTTCTTTGAATGCGCACACTTTTGAACGGAGTTGCTTCAATGTATTTGCCATCACGGTTAGAGTTCAACTGATAGAGCTGTCAAATTTTGTCTGCTGACTCATGAGTTACTATGATTGATGCTGCATGGGTAGTTTCTTCAGTGCGGGGAAGGTAAACCCATGAAAAATCGGCAATTTTTGTCATTTTGTTAAGGAAACTGATAGTCCTCTTCTAGCCTTGATATGGTGCAATGACCATATAGGCCATTCCGGGACAATCCGGATGCCCGGGGGAACCGACTAGGAAAGGACAAACATGGCTTTTCGCCGAAACCTGCCTTTCGAAGGCTCAAACTTCATAATTTTTCATAAATAATCTGTTCCGATGAAAATTTGCATCTGTCACGGATCGTGGCAAAACATGCCCTCTTCCGACAATGATTCGTTGTGGCCAATCGGGTCAAAATGGCAGTGAAATATTTTTACTCAATTAGTCACCAAACACAACGAATAGAGTATAAACGATACACGCGAATTGACGGTTATTGTTGTTAATGTTTATTTTCACCATAACTGAACAAAAACTGCATATCAACGTTAGGCCATCTTCAGTGGTGGTCTATTTTTGGAACAACTTTATACTTGATTTGCATCAGAAAAACTTGCATAGAACCAGCTAAAATAGACAAACTTTGCGTTCGTCCGGCCATTTCCCGGAATGACATTTTTTTCGGGAGATGATTGCGTTTCCGAATCCATTTCACAAAGGTTAAATTTGATTGCACAGTCAGGGAGGCAGTCGCCCCCACCTGCCCTCTCCCTGGCTACGCCTATGAACCTAGATATCGTTCGGGGTACAAGAGTTTACCAGATCAAAATCGAAATTAGAACGCAGAGGGCCCACTTAGAAATGCACAGGCATGTGCACAAAACTAGTATATCGCGGTGTTTTTTGTAAAAAGTTGATTTATCAATTCCATTTAGTTTTTGTTGTTCACTTAGTAGGTATTTGAAAAAATATTTCCCTCTTAGTTTCAATTCTATTAATATTAAAACGTCAATCTAACTAAAATAATAGGTACGGTAAAATTCTGACCCTGTTAGGTTGAAACATAAGATTCGAAACACTTGTCTGTGTTCGTATTTTAATTTTGTTTTTCAAGAAGGTTTTACAATAATTAATTTTGTTTAAAAGCGCATTTTAAATTCACAATATCGTACTCTCGCACAATATCACACTCTCGTACGAAAATTTAAGTAAAGTATATATACCCCAGATTGATTAGAAATTTCGAAACTAACGAATGTAAATAAGCCAAATATGGAGATAGGAGTTTATTCATTAACGATAATATTTTCAAAAATGTAGTTTTAGAAGTAAGGTTAACATACCATCAGGTAAATTTCTGTAATCATAATATTTGTTGGGGTTGACTTCAGTACCACTAGTTGTCAACATACACTGCATTATGGGCCTGTGTGTCATCCCCAAAAGGTAATTGTAATAATTGAACTATTCACAACACAGTATTGATGAAATGCATATAGTAATTTAAGAGTTATTGCTGGAGGAAACTTCAGCACTGTCAACATAGACAGTATTCTGAACGGCGTTCCAAGTGTTCTAAATAATTATATAATAGTCTACTTAGACATCTTTATTTAGAAATTGATTCAAAGTTGTTGGGTGCAATATTGCAGGGATGGGTACTATAACATGGGAAATTCTACATCTTTTATAAAATACGAAGACAAAATATCTAAAACTTCAAATGGTGCTCACGCGGTTGACATATGCTAGTGTAACTATGGTATTCGTCCTAGTAATAGGGAATGTTGTGCAAGGGTCCAGCCTTGACAAACAAGCTGTCATGCAGCTCCACACAAGAAAAAAACTCAGTACATACTATGCTCACCACGCTACCAATGAAAATAATTAAACATCATTGTTCATGATATTTTATGTATTTAAATTTCCTGAATTTGGTTATAAAAAATGTTTATCAAAGTTTTTAAATTTAATCATTTCTTCGACTTTTTTGTAAAATGTTATTCATTAATATAGGGGGAAATCTTGCCTCACATGAGGCTAACTTTTATTGAAAATATTGTTAACCTGTTAAAACTATTATTTATCTATTCTTTTCAACAAATATTAAAAAAAAATATTTTAATTAAGTAGTACCGCAATGCAGGACCCGTCGGATTTTTTTTTAATTTTCTAAGAATTGTAACAGCTTGTGTGTTCCCAGTGTATTCCCATCTGCATTCACTTAGTAGAGACAGAGTTCAGATTATAATTTAAAAATGCTTTTCAATATTTTCTTTGGAATTTTATCAAAATTCCCTTCACATTTCTTATAACAGTTGAAAATTTATTCTTAAAGTTTCTTTAAAAGATTTGATTTTCAATCAAAAGCTTCTATTTTGGCTTTATTTGTGTTGGCTAGTTTTGGTTATTGATGGCGAAAATATTAAACACATCTACAGCTTTACATACAAAATTGACATATTTGACATTTTCTATGTCACAACTCAAAAGATGAATTGAGCAGAAATTTTTAAAGCAGCTCAGAAGTAACCTGATTTTTAAACTGTCTTAAGTTTATAAATTTTGAAACACAGTTTTCAAAATTACCTCTGATCCAACATTTTAGAAAATTTTAAAAATATTTATTTTCTTTTATAAAACACAAAAATTTCATAAGAATGAATAATTTTTCCAAACAATTCATTGTTGTATAACTTTTCAATTTTATATTATTTAAAAACTAAATATTTGCCAAACCTTATAACATGGCCAGTATGATGCCATTTTGAAGACTGTACATGATAATTTATAAATTCAATACAGTTCGAAACGGTAGATGCATTTGTTTATTTAGCCTATACTGTAGTTGTTTATATTCTTTTTCCATATCTTCAAAAAAATTCGAAAAATGTCCATGGAATTTCGATGCCCTGGAATACTATCAAAGTCGATCCAATTCTTAAGTTTAACCTCAAATTACCCATGGATGTTGCTTTCGAACTGAATCAGTATCAACCGACACAATATTGAATATATATAAAAAACGCGCAATGCAAACCAATCAAAATTTTGCTCGATTCTCTTCAGTAATCTCGACTCACTGAGGCACAGCATTGATCTAATTATTGGATTCAACCTGTTCTGATTCTTCAATAAAAATGACATGCCCTAAACAATTACGCTACTTTCATCACTCTTTTCAATATTCCTATATACGAAAAAAAAATCTTCGGGCAGGCCCCCTCCAGGCCCCCTCCAGACTAATTGCCCAGTTCCGCCAATGGCCTTGGCCATCGTGGTTGGGCAGCGGTACAACGGATCAATAAGGAGCATTTGGCAACCGGAGTGAACGTCGTTGATTGTGGCTAAAAGCTGGTGTCTGAATGTTGCATGGAGGGCAAGTCAGCTGGCTTGAGGAACGGAAGTCCAAGAAGATCCTGTACATTGTCCTCACAGACCTCTGTGGGCCAATGAGGAACACGACGCCGAACGGACACAGGTATGTGATGAATATTATAGACGACTTCAGCAGATTTACCGTTACCTACTTATTGAAATCTAAGACGGAAGCCATTGAGTGCTTTAAAGAGTACGTACGGTAGGCCGAGACCCAATTCAACCGGAAGCCTACAATAATCCGCTCGGATGGGGGTGGGAAATTTAATAACAACGATTTACACCGGTTCTATAAACAGGAAGGAATCAAGCCCCAGTTAACCACGCCGTACTCACCCCAGCCGAACGGCGTGGTTGAACGGAAGAATAGAGCGCTTTCGGAGATGGCTCCATGCATGCTCATAGATACGGGCATGGAAAAACGATTCTGAGGCGAGGCCATCCCTACGGCTATGTTTCTCCAGAACAGGTTGCCTTCTCAGTCGCTTCAAAAGACTTCTTTCGAGTTGGGGTGAGGTAGGAAGTCCGACCTGAGCCACATTCGAATTTTTGGAAGTGAGACATTCGTGCACGTGCCAAACGTCAAAAGAGCAAAGGTTGACAGCAAGGCGCGTAAGCTGAAGTTCGTCGGATATTGGATGGATCAAAAAGGTTATCGCTTCCTGGTGCCTGAAATGGACAACGTCATCATGAGTCGTGAGTTGGTAACGACTCTACATCCGTGAAAGTTATTCAGTCGAGTGATCACCTCACAATTTTCACCTCGTATGTGAGAGCGAGTCGTCTCGACTCACACGTCACGCAGAATAAGGTTGAAGGTTGTCTAGCCTTTGTCAGGACAGAACGAAGCAATAGGCATGCAAAGCACATCAGCACTCGGGAACGCTTTATTCAGGAGTTATGTCTTCAAGGGCAGGTAGTATTGGAGTACTGCCCCACAGACCAAATGCTAGCTAACATCTTTATGCAGCCTCTAGGGCCCCAGAAGCATCAGACGTTCCTAGAGATGCTGAGACTTGGTGCCTAGCAGTGAGGACATCGCATTGAGGAGGAGTGTGGAACTGGTAGCACTGCTTGCCGCTACCTGCTATTCACTCTTCCTTGCACCCAGCATTACGCATCTGGATACTTTTTTTCGTGAGTATACCTTGGCAACAGGTCTTTTTTGACAGCAACAACGATTGCATCATCCAAAACGTGCTTTCTTATAAGTGACAAGTGTTTAAATAAAACTGCCATTTTTTTAATCGAATATTCGCGAGTTTAATAGTTGTTGTATCCGTGTCCAAATCTTCCACTGGTGCTTCCACTTGTCCGCCTGTACTTTGCCGTCAAAACTCGTACATTTAATGTCACTTTAAATGATAAGAACATGAGCTCTATTGGGCTAATGATTCGATGTATAAATCATGATTGATTACCAATTTATAACTGTCACTTTGAAGATTTAAAATACATCATCTGGAAAACTGCTGAAGAAATTCGCTAAAATTTTGCATTTGTATATTTTGCATTTGTTCGCGTGCACCGGAGCGAATGTCTTCATCAGCTGTTTCTCACATCGAGGCTTGTTGCCAGAATGTGATGTTGAACATTGAATTAAATTTATTTCAAATTCTGAAATCACTATTTATTTTACGTTTCTTCCAGTTATTTGAGGTTGATCTATGCTTATGATTATATTGTCCATCATATGGCACTATCAAGTACTCATATAATGCTTCGCTGTTGAGCGGCAGCTATGGCATCACTGTTGCTTTTGAGCGAGCCCATGTGCGGAGCTGAAGAAAACATTTACTTGATCGGGAAGTAATCCGCATGCTTTTATTTAAGTTCCTGCAGTTGGAAACAGCGCTGTTGTTTTTCTCACCAGTCGCTTTTTGATGAGTTTGCCTGGAAATGTCACAGCTATGTCACGCAACACGATAAAAGCTCACATGCAACCACCATGCACTCATCAATCCACCTTAAGGTGGATCACGATGAGCTGTTGAGTTGTGAAGTGGAGCAAAAGGAAGAAGGCAAATGTGTATTTTGACAGTTCTAATAAGACCAAAAACAAGCTGATGGAGAAAAAAGTTATGTGCTTGTTAGTAATTTTGATTTATTATATTACGTTACGTTTTACCCTTCTTACATCAATAGAAGGGTATTAAGATCGCTTGAAAACTCGACTTTTTATCAAAGGCCCACAGGGCCGAGTGTCATATACCATTCGACTCAGCTCGACGAACTGAGCACATGTCTGTGTGTGTGGGTGTGTGTGTGGGTGTGTGTGTGTGTGTGTGTGTGTGTGTGTGTGTGTGTGTGTGTGTGTGTGTGTGTGTGTGTGTGTGTGTGTGTGTGTGTGTGTGTTTTTGCGTTACAAATAATGTCACATCGGTTTCTCAGCCATCTGTGAACCGATTTCAGTTCTGTTGACGGCAAATGGAAGCTACAAGATTCCCATAGAACGCTATTGATTTATTTTTTCATTCGCACATTTCGTTACGAAGATATGAACGAAACAGTACTTGAAGGCCTATTATAATAGTAATCAAACAGTTTAGTCTCCGATTACATACTGAGCTATTTGTGTTCCGATTTTAGTTTTGTTGGTGCCAAATCAAAGCCAAATAACTGGTCAAAATTTCATTATGATTGGATAATCCTTCATGGAGATATGACCGAAACAATACCTGAGAGAACGAGAGCAACGAATTGTGAGATGAAAATATACTCGTTGCAGTTCAAAACCAAACAGTACCACTCACACCCATCGATGCCGCTTGCATTCTATTGTGTCAAATCTGGGGCATTGTATAGCACATACAGCGGACTAGCCACACTAAGCGACTCTATAGAATTCAGGATCGATTAGCTCGAGTGGTTTTGAATTGCAACGAGTATATTCGAAAATTACACAAAGTTTCCATTTACTATAACTACACAATTTTGACGATTAAGTATTAAGTATTCATTACACACAAAGAATAATAATTAGTAGAATTAAAAAAACCATTGCTAAAATTGAAAAGTTGCGTTGGTTCTTTTTCGTAGAAAGCGATTTGCTTTCACAACAATAACGTTCAAAGTGTCAAATCAAAATTTTCCTGCTTGGCATATTTAAAAGTTGAAACTTTCAAAACGAATTGTAGAACTGTCAAATCGAAACCATGGCATTGTTGAAAATGGAAGCAAATTATTTTCATTCCAAAACAAACTTTCAACGAGAAAGTGTCGTGCGATCAAAATAAAAATATGCCATTTGCATTCAAATAAAAAATAGTTTTAACATTAAGAGGTTTATTTTTCAGATAAATTGTAAAATTTTCAAACCCAAAGCGTAGCATGAAAGCAAATTATTTTTTTTCCAAAATAAACTTTCAAGATGAAATTGTTGTGCTATTAAAATATAAATTTATTCATTTCCTAATGAATTGAAATAAAAATTGTTATAACATAAAAAGGTTGTTTTTAGATGGAATCTTTCACACTTTTATATAATGCCTCAAACAAACTGTAGGTAGTCTGTCTGACCGATTCTTTCTAGCCCATAATTGATAAGGATTCTTATATGTAAGGCGTAGTATATTTTCCACATTTGTCCACTCAAATGGCAATCAGCATTCGTCCATCCTCACTCAGTTCTGACAAAAACTCGGCTAAAAGGCTCTGAATGTACTCCGAAATCACGAACGAATTTCTTCAATGTTTAATTCCATTATCATCGTTCGCCTGGATATATAAGAAGCAAAATAATTACTCACTTTCCGGAACTACTAGAATCAAAAACACAGCCGACGTACTTTTTTTTATAGAAACACGAACGGAAAATTTTCCTCGGACGAAAGCGGACGAGAGCAACGATGATCGTAGTAGCTGCGTACGCGGACAACAACATTAAACAACTGCAAACCACAACTAAGACGACGACTTGCTTTGTGTTGGTGGATTTGACAGTTCTACAATTTTCATTGTAAAAGAATACACTTTTAAATGTACACACTGAACCGAAACATAACACTTTCAAATCAAACGAAGAACTTTCGTTGTAGGTAATTTTACTTTCAATTCAATGAAAAATAAACACTTTTCAGAAGTAAAGTGCAAAACTTTTGATAAAACAAGATTTATATTTTGTGTGTAAGCATCTTGATTCCGTATTGATAATCAAAATTCATTCTGTGGACTAAATATACGAAATTTCTAATATTTGTGTAAATTATTCTTTTCTATAATAGGTCGTTAAACACTATTAATGTCAATATTTTAATCACTTCGATAAACAATATGTTCAGGATTGACAAATAGTTCATTTTATAAACTAAATGTTTGGATATTCCTGGATCTTCTTGGAATTTCTGATGAAAATATGTATCCAGTACCATATTGGCCACATTTGAGTTCGTAATTCTGGTGAAATGTAAGAAGGGTTCAGTCTCACCATCGGTGGATTAATGCGGGTTTTTATTTATTATATTACTCAAAATGGTTGATGTTAGCCATTTTTGTAGAAAATCTAAGAGCAAGATAAGAGAGACGGAGAGATGGATTTTCTTCGACGAATGTACCATTGGGTGGTTAGCAAAATACCGGTGAAGTGGAGTGAAGTGAATTATGTTGCTCTCAGTAAAAATAATGTTTTATACTATGCGTTGTTGTTATTCTTGCTGTGATCCAATGATTATACTTAAAACTATCAAGGTTAGTTGTTTTTATTGATGCAATATTCAATCGGTTGTGAGAATCATAACTATCATATTTTACAGGTGCGTATCAGTGTTTATTCAAACGAAGAGTTACAAGATGTGTACTAGAAATGGAGGAATGAACACAAAATCTACGATGAAACTTGTCATGGTTATTGTGAATTGTGAAAATATAGACCATAAGAAAGATTAGAATACAAACAGCATGATGGCGACGTGATTCGACTACGAACCAGTGCCAACCGCTGAATTAAAGTATTCTTCTTCAAGGTGATGGAATTTCAGTTGCAGCACTGATTTGGTATGTTACTTGAGAGGACGCAACCGAAGTCAAATCAATGTGTAATGTCTTCATGACAAATTATGCAAACAAAGTAGTAGTAACTATGGAAATAAACTGAGAAACCTTAATATTTCTTTTAACTAATCATGCTTTGTGTTGTTGCATGAAGCACGTAATCAATTATAATGTTTGAAAATTGGAAATATCCTTCTTATAAACATGCAACCCTAGGAATGGACAGCAATTTCTGTTAGAACCAAATATGAGAAGTGAAAGTGTGGATAGGTTCGATAGAGCTAGGCAATTTGAAAATTGAATAGAAATCGTTTTGAAATTGAGCGTAGGGCTTTTGTTAGGCAGTGTTTCGAAGCAAACGTATGCATTTATGCTACACATCTTCATGCGGGGTAGGTCAAGGTCAGAACAAATTCGCCACCTTGTTATTAATATTTCTACTGGAATGGCATTAAACATTCCAAAGTGAACTGACTGCTCATATTCGTTTCGCAAATTTTATATAAATTTTGATCGAACTTTCGGGTCGGCCTTTAATGTTGATCATCTATACATCTATAAATGTACAAAAAAAACTATATTTCTTTTTACTATGCCTGTGGATATTTTTTAGGCTCAAAATTTGTAGCCAATCAAATAAATCTAGTTAAAACAATTGCCAATTCTATTTGCTTGGTTAACATTAAACAAAAATGTAACTCTTGGATTAACTGCATAGGTTCGTTTCCTAAATAAACAAAAAACATTTGCTCAGATTTACAATTTGCATGAGCATGAGCATGATTGACCGCCCACGCATGCAATTCCGTTATTGCCAGATCAGCTGTATGTACACAAAGAACCAACAGATGATGTTTGGGACTAACATACATCTTCAATGTTTAAAAACTGGTGACCCATTATAAAGCAATACCGGCGCCAGCCGTACCCGAATGCTGGTCAAGTAGGGAATGGGAAGGCATGTGTTGACATGATACTCGCTTTGGAGGAAGCCAAGAAATCCTCGGCACTTCCACTAGAAATCACTAGGATGTTGGATAGTTGGGGAAAGGTTAGCAGTCACTTTTTCCACAGCTACTACGTTGCAACCGGACTGAAAAATATCACCAATCGATGATGGAGAAAAAACAGAACATGTTAAAGAAAAGTGCCAACGAAGGTGCATCATCTGGAGGAGCAATAACCAAGGGAAAAAAAAGCTAAGTGAAATTAATTCATATTTATTATAAACAACATCACTCACCTCATATTGTACACTCTACATTTTCACAACTGAAACTGACATGAATGCATCCGATGGATGTAAAATGTCATTAATAAAAAACAACAACAACAACAACCAATCGACTCCGAACGACTGTAACTTTATACTTTTAATCCTTTAACCCAATTTTTGTGGTTTTTCGGCGTTAAAATTTCACTTCATTTCACTGCCACCGAGAACCGTGAATCTAGACTTCAGTTTTTTTCGATTCCTCCTCTTGCTAATAATCATCGATTCATTCGCGACAAAGTGGAATAAAACACTTAAACCTCATAATTTATGTCTTTGTGTCACAATACTACCACTAATTCAACATTTGCTTGGATTTACAATTTGCAGAGAAACTAATAAACTTGTGATTTTATATAATATATAAAATATAATTCAATATATACAGAATAAATAAACAAAATCTAACAAATAAATTAAACAAATTTAATCAATATTATAATTATTAGTTATTTTATATACATGATCATGTATCAACAAATTAATTATTACAGTTAACCGTATATATTTTATACATGTAGCATGTGCTTAAGATTTTTATAAGTATTAACCCAACTTAATTAAGAGGCTATGTATAGTGGGAGACATTCCATTTATTTCAAGATTTTTCCTTCGTTCTACAGTTTGAAAATAATTTTTAATCCATACGAAACTATATCAGCTCATGAAAATATATTTCAATATGTTTCAAAATCTAAATGTACTGTATAGAATTCAGAAAAAAACTGAGATAAACTCAAATACGATTGGAGCAAAGCCTACTGAGATATTTACTCCAAGTTGATTTCAAATTTAGTTTATTTGTATTTTGTCTTAAGTTCCCACTATCATGTGTGAGTGTGTACGAAAACAATACATTTATTTCAGTACACGCACACCCTCAAATATATGTGCAACAAAAACTGTGTATCAAACTCATGAATCATGTGTCACGGTTGCACGATATGATACAAACAGCCTTATTCTGCGTGGCGGGTGAGTCGACACGACTCGCTCTCACATGCGAGGTGACAATTGTCGCCTCGTGTGAGGTGACTCTTCATTTGATTTGCACGGAGAGTCACCTCACACGAGGCGACAATTGTCACCTCGTATGTGAGAGCGAGTCGTCTTGACTCACCCGCCACGCAGAATAAGGCTGAAAAACTGACAGCGCAACTCATCCAATTCAGTCACCAAAGGCAATTGGTGAATTTAACAACACAGCTATTCAGTCACCAAAGGCAATTGGTGAATTTAACAACACAGCTTATATCATGGCTATGAAATTTTCTAATGCCTTGTTCAGACTACAGAGGTATAACATGTTATAACGGTTGTCAATCATTTCAACGAGAAATTCGTCATCAAGATAGGCTTATAACATGTTATAACTCTGTAGTCTGAACCAGGCAATACTTTGAGCATGCTGATGGGAGACGGAACCTGGAGGAGACGAAGGCACCATGAATTGCATCAGTTGCTTGGAGAACCTCCCATCGTTTACACCGCAAAAATCGGTCGACTCAGGTGGGCTGGGCAAGTCATAAGAATGTCGGACCACAGCTAAGTTAAAATGATTCTCAATAAAGATCCAACGGGCACAAGAAGAAGAGGCACCCAACGAACAAGGTGGATCAATCAAGTAGAAAAACAAAATTGGTTCTTTGGAAAGTTGAGTGTGAGTAATTTGCAGTCGATTATGAACGTCACGGAAAAAGCAGCTATTCCGAAAATCACCTCACTGTCACTTTCTTGGTCACTTTCACTTTACGGTGTTCATTTGATCACTTCACTAAACCAGGAGTAAAAACGTGACAATTTATATTTTCAGCGAGAAGTAACTACCGTAAAATTGGTTTTAACGATGGAGGAGTTTTTTGTCTTATTATTGATTTTTACAAGATGCAAGGTATTTCTCTTTTTTTTTCCCATCGATGTTCCATTTGACAAAATCTACAGGATCGTCTACTTTATCCAGTTATGTAACATTACGCGGATCAATAACTTAGTTCGGCAATCGATTCTTGATTAAGTTCTCTATCTTCCTAATCCTACCCTTGTCCATCAGGGAGTCTCCCAAGGCAATAATACTGGACCCTGCGCCACTTATGGCCGTCGCTGCCATTGCCGCTGCCTGTTGCGATTGACTTATCGGGGCATCTCCTCCTCCGCTAGACGCCAGCATCGCGTTCCCATCGCCTGACCCGGCGGACTGCGTCGATTGATTGGGACAGGATCGTTTGTAAAGCTCCACCAACTGTTGCTGTTCGATCTTCTTGACACTTTTCATCTCCAAAATCTTGTGGAACTCGACCACGGTGCTCTCGGGTAGGAGTTTCAAGTACTGTTCTAAGTAGAGTGTAGATGGATAGATCGGTTGCATCACTACCTTGATGATCATTTCCGCTTTGGCCATACCCTTGACTACCACTTTCGTATAACTAGCCGGTGGTTTCCGCTGCACTTGTGATCCGATCGATGGAAGATCCATGAGGACCGTTTTCAAGCTATGCGTGTCGAGGAGCAGCTGCTCGCAGCCCAGAATGTTCCCTCCCGGATTGCTAGAGGGATTGTTTGCTCCTTCAGATAAGCTCGAACCAGAAGCGCTATTCACCATTGAAGAGGACGATCCCGAGCCGGAGGTCGTCGGACGCAGTCTGTACAACGTGTTGATGTACTTCGGAATGAATGAATTGACAAACTTCAGGCAGAATTGCGTGTAGTACTTTCGACTGGAGGCCAGATTGTCCCGTATCACTGGAACTGACTGCTTTAAGTTGGTGACGATTTGATTAACGAAGCCACTCTGATCGCCAACATTGCTAATATTGTGCCAGGAAATTTTTGTCATCATGCTTAAGGACTGCTCGCAGCCAGTGTCCAGATCTTGAACCAGCAGTTGAATACAGTTGGAGATGATTCGATGGAAGACGTCTTTCTCATCGGACAGATCCACTCGACTAACGTAGCTCTTTTCGATCTTTTCCTTCAGCTTGTCTTCCAGCTGTTGAACTGTTTCCAGGCAGTACTCAGCCGTCGCCAGGACAAAGCAAATTTTTCTGGTATCGTCCATACTAAATCTGAAAAAAAAGAAGGCTTCATCATAGGATTCGACACTCATACTGTTACCAAACGAACCTAGGAGCTTCTCCTTCTTTGAGAAAATTGTGAATAACCTGCCCGGCAGCTGTGGAGAGATTCTGCAAATCCTTTGTCAGTAGAGACATGCTGTTGCTAATCGAAGTAGCTGAGCTATTCTGCTGCAATTTCGGTATTCTAGCATCCAGAACCTTGTTAGAATACTCCCGTAAGTACTTTTTAAAAATAAGCGTCAAGTCATACATGGGTTTTTCGTTGCTCAGCTGAGTGCACTGGACCATACATTTTTTGTAGAATACAAACAGTTCGGCGCAACTGAAATAAAAGAAAAGATCTCCTTCAGATTTCCATACAAACCTTCCCTTGTTGTAACATACTTCGGAAATACGGAAGAGTTCCCCTCCTTGGGCAGCAATTGCTGTGGGTTTTGCTGAGCAAACTGATCAATCAACTCCGCCAAACTCCGATCAATACTGTCCGTGTAGATGTCCAGATACGACTTAAAACACACTCCGATCAAGTCCATGAACGATGGCTTCTCGTTTGCCGCGACTTCCACCGGTTTTGTTTCTCCCAAGGTTGTTCCGTTGAATCGCTTATCCAGCAGCTGCTCGAAGGCGTTAGTCTTCTGTATGGCAAACAGCAACAGCTTTACGTCAATTTCGGTCCTTCGACGGCCCATGATTTTCATCAGTTCCTCCCGAGTGATGGTACAGAATTGTACGGTAATTCGCTCGGAGATCTCCCAATCATGAGGGAAAATACTTCCATACTTTTCTTCGAAATCCAACAAATGACGCTTCAGCCACGCGTATCGCTTATCAATCTTATCCAACCAGGCGATGTCCTGGTTCTCGTGAAATAGCTGAACGTACTCCTGCAGTTGTAAATCTGAAAGGAAAGTCAAATTTAAAATTTCTACCATTCCTCAAGACAAATCCTCCGATACTCACTGATGTACCACTTCAAGATATTCTTCTTCACGGGTTTATCCAACACGGAAGCAACTTGGCAAGCATCCTTCAGCTGTGTTATGGTCATTCGATTGCCATGCTGACCACCCGGAGCCGGTGCAAAAAAGTGCATGAAGTCGTCCGTAATCTGCGTTGCCAGTTCGGTTTGAATCTGCTGTACCTGCGACGACAGTGTCTGGATTTGCGATATCTCCGAGTACTGCTGAAAGTGCTGATTCACTTCAATAATCGCCTGCAGCGGGTTCAATATCTCGCCATACTGGCGTCGTTCCGCCAAACGTTTCAAGTTCTCTACCCCTCCCACCAGCATATGGAGATGGTTCAGGGTCGTAATTGCGTATGTCAGATTATTTTTCGCGGAATCCAGCTGCTGGATGTCCCTAATTATCTCCTTAACCATGTCCTCGGTCTTTTCCGCCCTCGACTTGATATCCGTGATCAGAGCAAACAGCTGGGTAATCGATTGCTGCGCTTCCTTCAGAGCAGCTCTCCCATTCTCTCCGGTATTTACCTGTCCACGCACCACACTCCTTATATTGTCGTCAATCAGCCCTATGTCGTATTCCATCTTTGCGATAACATCGTCAATATTGGACAGCGACTGCTCGTTCGGAAAGAGCTGGTTCACGTAATCCGTGGGATCGAAATCGGGATGGTCCAGAGGATCAGTGCTTTGCAAAACCTGTTCGATTGCCTGTTGTACCTCGTCCGAGAGGACGATTTTGTTGATGTGGTCTTTCTTAGTGTCCGGTTCCTCCTCGGCCGTGCTCATTTTTGTCCTGTTTGCACGATTTGCACTGTTTTAACGAACAAAATGTTAAATTGCATTCCAAAACAACTGCAAATATGAAAATCTTTCACACGTCGTCATCAAAACAAATCGCTGTCAAAATCCGTGAAAACCGAACCTGAACCTGAACGCACGCTCGAACATATTTACTCCAAAGTCAAGAATTTCTACACTGATTTCGGTGACAACATTCTAAAAGGTTGAAACAATACTGACATTTTTTTTAATTTTCGATAGTTTAATAAGTTCCCGCATAGAGGCTGGTTTACAGCTTGGTTTACAGTTCGGGAAAAGCGTCACGGAATTTTGTAACTTTCGAGCACTCGACACTGAAGAAGTCTGTAAGTAGCAGACGAAATAAGCCTATCTGTCAAAAGATAAGCTCGTACACAGAAAGAAAACTTGTAGTAAAAACTACCATTTTACCCGACTACGCCTATCTTTAAAACTACCATGGAATTTCAGTCAAATTTACTACGTTTTCGGTCATATCTTCAACGTTTGTGGTAAATTTGACAAACCTCATATTGATATCAACCGCACCATGGTTGATCTAATCGCAGGCATAGTAAAATCAAACGCATTTATAGTCAGCTGAAAATTGTTGGTGATTGCGCTTACACACAAAAAAGGGAAATTGTTTTATTAAAAGTTTTGCGCTTTTCTTCTAAAAAGTGTTTATTTTTCATTAAATTAAAAGTAA
The DNA here is from genome assembly GCA_034211315.2 of Aedes japonicus. Lineage (NCBI taxonomy): Eukaryota > Metazoa > Arthropoda > Insecta > Diptera > Culicidae > Aedes > Aedes japonicus. The sequence continues at coordinate 400,024 of JASCZW010000240.1, read as the reverse complement.
AATTATCCACTGCAAAAGTTATGTATTTGATTTGAATGTGGGTTTTTTCGATTCAGCGTGTAAATTTAAAAGTTTTTTCTTTTACCGTGAAAATTGTAGAACTGTCATATCCACCAACACAAAGCAAGTCATTGTCCTCGTCTTCGTCGTCGTTTGGATTTTTTCATAATAGTTGTCCGCGTTCTCGTCTACTGTGTGGTGTGGTTTTTTGTTCATGACCGCTTTCGTACGCATTGCGTGATAAACGCGTTTCGTGAAAAAAAACTTCGATATTGTTAGCACAATCACCGAAATACAAAACCAACAATCTCTGTCTGAAGGATGGGTAAGTTTTAATTGTTTAAAAGTATATATTGAATTAATCAACCCCCTTTTTTGCAGCGGTGCCACAAGCGATTACGAACGGCAGCAGATGCCATAAGTTGTTAAATTTTACATGGAGAACATTGCTTGAAAGTTTATGTTACAATAAAAATATTATGTTTTCAATTTTAACGATGCCACTGTTTCATTACGAATTTCCTATTAATCTGAAAAAAAATCTTTTAGTGAAGAAATATTTTTTATTTCAATCAAAATAGCCCATTTTTATTTTTATTGCTTGACACTTTCTGGCTAAAAGTTTATTTTGAAATAAAAATAATTTACTTTCCTTTTCAACGATGCCACAGTTTCGATTTGACAGTTCTACAATTTATTTTGAAAATTTCAACTTTTAAATGTACAGAGCAGCAAAATTTTGAATTGATGGTTTGAGGGTTTTTGTTTTGAAAGCAAACCGCTTTCTACGAAAAAGAACCAACGCAACTTTTCAATTTTGGCAATGGTTTTTTTAATTTTAATAATCATTATTCTTTGTGTGTAATTAAACCCTCGAAATGGTAGTTTCTACTGCGGCTTTTTTTTGCGTGTAGTGGAATTTAAAGGAATTTGCTCGCGTTTACTAGCGAAAATTTGAAAAAGTGTTTCAATGTTTTATTTTTTTATTTTTTAAAAAGTGATCAAATGAAGTGTTAATTTTAAATTCTCCTAGTTCCCCTATCACATATCATCTCATTCACGTATAAATAAAAATACTCAATGCCCATATGTTGCAAAGAATTCAAAGTAACTGCAATGTGACTCAATAGGGGGTTTGAATTTTTTTAAAAAAACATGTTTTTTTCTATCTGTATCGATGATGGGTGTTCTTCCTAGCACAAAATTTTTTTTTATTAATCTCAGCTATTTTTCCTCGATTTTTAACAAGAAAAATCTAATCATTTATATTTTCACAAACCGACATGCAGTTTCACAAAGTGACATTTACTTTCAGTTACAGGGGGCTCCTGGCACTAAATTATCAGTCACAGGGGCTCCCATTATGACATAAATGTCAACTTATGTATGCTAGAAATCAATGGTTGGTTCGTTGGTTTAGGTAGTCTGTTTTTTGTAGCGTGTTTCATTGTGAAATAGGATATTGTTGTCTTGCAATTGTTTTGAAATTGTTTTTTCAATAGTTACGCTCGTCAAAATTAAAAAATAAATTAACTGCCGGTATATTATTATATTTGCTATCAAACAATGTTATAATCCACATACCCCTATAATACCCTATTAAGTCACAATCAAGTTTCTGCAACCAATCATGACAGAGTTGTGTTGCTTGAGTGGTTGACATCATAAACTTACTATTGAGTTGGTACCATGCATTCGATCTATCGATGTTGTAAAAAACGAATAAAGAAACACAACCAACACGCTCAAATTACTGTCTCTTGTTATCCCTTTTCCTCTCGAAGAGATAATAAGAGACAGTAATTTTAGCGTGTAGCATTAAACCTTGTTCACATTGCTACCTATATTACGATCGTAATATCAAATGCCACGAAAATTATTTTTGGTGATAACTAAAGCCTGTCAACGTTTATTTCGGACACTTTTATTTCTGTGTAGATTTTGAATTATTTCACGGATCGCCAAAACGTTTCACTCATGTGACAGTTGAAACGCTCCACTTTATTTCATGGTACAACATATTTACATTCTTGTTACATTCAGTAAAATGGCGTCAAATCAAGTGGACACCAAGGGGTCGGTCAATCTGGTCAATTTAAAATTTTCAAAGGATTTCAAATCTTTCAAAAAGATCGGCCGCTGATCGTGCAATCTTGGTAAAACAACATACACTTTTACTTCAGTCTATTTTTTTCAGCCGTTTAGGCTTTTTGACGTTTAATCACCTTTCCCTTTCTAGCACATGCAGAGGAACGATGGTTTGTTTTCGTCCACAAGGCACAAGATTTTCTTTCTTACTTGCACTCCTTTGATCTAAACGGCGCTGTAGTGTGCGTGCGTTAGACAACTCTAAGCCTAATAACTATTCATTATTTATGTTTTCACCGTCAAAAACGGAAATTTTTCCTTGCATGTTGCTCAGGAAAATGGCCAAGTGACGGTCAATCGCGAATGGACCAGCGATTTGATACAAACGAATTTGACGGAAGTGGCAGCATTACTGTGAATTATCGGAATCATGAAATTAACTTGAATAGCCCGGAAAAGAAGGCTCGAAAAGTAACGAGGAATCCACTAGAAGGCACCCGAAATGTGTTCATGCGCTGTCGGTATGATCTCATCGAAGGACAATCATCGATTATTCACGTTGGCCAATCCATTTTCGAAATCTGGCAGAGCCAAAGGTTTGCTCCAGTATTGGGATCCGGTTGTTGGCTGATTGAGTCGCGATGTGGAGATCCATGAATCGCTGGCTGTCTTGTGGGGGGCGCACCGTAGCCGTTGAAATGAGGTTCAGTGAATTGGCGTGGATCTACTTTGCATTTATCCAGCAGCAGGTGCTGCACGATCCGATTGCTCATGCAATGTTTGTGACAGGAACTGAGTTGTGACACTGAGGAACTGACAAGAACCTGACTCGATAGTGAGCGTTCAACGTTTGCAGTATGGACGTAAAATTTTTCTTGATTGTCTAGTCATTTATCGTATATTCTCTTTTCAGGTTCACTCCCTGCGTAGGATTCAATATTCGCGATATAGGCTATTAATTACGTTTTGCTCCTGTTCGAGCATTGGACTGTAGTTGTTGGACCGCGAATGCATCGTTATCTTTTTGTTAAAGAAGGAAGTTTATGTTGGTAGATTATACTTTGTACAGTCATGAGAAAAGAGATGATGAGAAAAGGTGATTAATAAATGCTTTAACATAACGTTTCACTAATGTGCACTTTGCATCTCGTAAGATATTAAGTTGTTCTAATAAATTGTGGTAGTTTGGGATGATACACGGATACAAAATTGAGAAAAACCCGTTGTTTTTCACACATAGTGAGAAAGCATAACTGGTGATGAACTTGGGAGGGATCGAGACTAGAAGATGATAATATATAAATTATTCGTCCCTGCACCGTCAATGATTGCCTTCGAAAACAGCATACCGAAATCGTCAGCTCACGGGGGACGAATTTATTACGAAAACTTCGATAAGGAGCGCCACAGAATGGCTCGGCTCCTTGGCCACTCGTTCACTCGTCGAAATTTGTCTGCATCGAGACGAGGTTTCTTAAGTTTTTCTTCGTGTGTTATCGGGATTTCTCCTGTCGGAACATCGGGAGAGCTTGAGGCATTTTAATGTATGTCGTTTCGATCAATTTTGTGTTTTTTTTTTTTTCATATGACCACGAACAATACCAAGTTTGGCCCCGCTAATGCTGCGTTTTTCACCGTACAGACGCGAATGATGTCGATTCTGCAGCCGTTTCACCGTATGTGTATACATTTGCACCTTTCTGTCCATTGGAAAGTTAATCTGTCAGCATCATGATATCGCTCGAACTCTAGCCATTTCATAAGAATGGTATCCAAACCTTTTGAAGAAGTTTTTTTCCCCACAGGTTCAGAGTTTCATTGGCGGCTCGGTGACTAGAATATGTCCAGCGTGGGAGAACAGAATCTATAGAATCTATAGTCACTGGTTTTGGGATGTGGTTTTCTGCCCAAGTACCTAGTAGAAATCAATTTTAGCTCTCCCAAAAAAAACGCGGTTTAAAATATAATATGGTCATAATATGTAAGAGAAAAGCCTCACGAAGCCTCCGAAGCCTCACGTAACCGATCATGAGGCGTAATAGGAAAACAAATACAAATAATTCTAGACGTCAGAAGGTCGAAAGTAACAATTGTAAACAATGAATTAAAACGTAAATTTCTTGGAAATTCCAGGTTGATAACATCTACATCCACAACCGACGGTAAGATAATAACTCCCTGCATCTGTTTATTGTGCTATTTTGTTTGTGGGAGCAAGCAGATCCCAGAAAACGACGCAAGAAGTCAATGTTACTTTCGACCTTTTGACTATTTTGTCTAGAATTAGGCATGTTTTTGTTTTTATGTTGATACACTGAAGTAAAATAGCGACCTGGGTCAAACTGTCATAAAAGATTTTAAATCTTTAGAACATCATCTGATCTTTTCAAAGATCGCAATCAAAATTAGAAAGATCTGATCAAATGATCAGGAAGTCTGACCCCTTGCCTTAAATACTCCTCAATTACAATTATATACCTTGAATGCTATGAAACACATATCTATAACAATTTAAATACTTAAAGTTCAGCTAAATCAATTTTGAATATAGTAGAATAATTTAAAAACTTATAAGTACTGATTTTGATTACAACTGCAGATTTTAATATTTAAAATACATTTTTATTACAATGAAATGCTTTGAGTAGCATAACATACACATTAAATACTTTTCAATACTTTGAGTCCAATTAAATACACTATAAACCCAATTCAATACTTCGAGTACCATGTAATACATGTTATGTTTTTAAAATCCCCTTAAATATATTTTGACTACAATTTACATTCCAAATAACAAATAAATATATTTTATTACAGTTTAAATACCTCGAGTACATATGAACACATTTTAATTACCTAAAATATCGAACACCCCAAGTAACATTTTTAATTAGATAAACGCTTCATTGGCAATACGTATACAACTTTAAACTGAGTAATGGTTAAGTAGTGGTTGCACAAGCGCCCAGCCAATATTTTCACAAGCAAATCTGGCGAATCTACCCAGCTTCATGAAAATGAAAAAAATGTCAAGCAGAATATGTAATCGGTTTATAGCCTAAGAAGCTTTTATCCAAAAATTATACAACTTATTACGTAACTGTTCTTTTGAAACGCATATTCAGCATATTTATTTGTTCATCGCAATTGCTATTTTTAGAACTGTGGCAAACAGCTTTTTATTGGTAGTCTTAACACGTTGATATAAACGCTTAAACATAGTCACTCTGCACCAATCGAAAAAATATGTATGTCAAACATTGTTTACAATGCTCGTGGACGATATTACGGCAATGGTGTTGTTTTATCGTTGTAATGCGTAATTAACATCTAACTATATGAACTTTGTATTATAATAGTATATATTTAAATATCACTTACCAGTGTACTTACCCCAGATTTGAACTCTGTACCTTCACCTTAAGAACGGTGACTGTATCCTCAGATCCATATCAGCTTTAAGGAATTCCAGTACCCGTATTCAAAGTGTTCAAAACATATTTTAGTTCTAATAATGTTGAACAACAATAATTGCTGAAGCTCTTTACGAACAGGTTTGTACTGTTTTGAAAATCAGTGTGACCGAGATTCTTATAATCTAAACATGATCACCATCCAATTTACGTTGTTAGCTGTGCCGCGCTTGGATTCATTTGTTATAATTTTTTATACGACAATTTCATTTATAACAGTTGTTATAGATTGCTTTATTAATCATTGCTATATTAATGGTACAATGATGCATAGAATGACAGTACTTGCCTATAAAAAATATTTGCACATTGTACAAACAGTTTCTCCCGAGTAAATCCTAACAAATAATGCAAATAATGCGTCCGGAGTCGACTAGACTAACAAATAAATGACAATCGTCAACACCGCCGACGGTTGCTACGATTTTCAAGCAAAATTAAGTTGAAAATACTCAACCGTTCATTGCGCGAAGAGAACGTGATGATTGAGTAGCTTCAACTTAAAATTGAATTGTTTTAATCATCAAATTAAAATATATACAAGTAAGGTTTGGAAATACCAGTTAACAATAGCTAGATGGGTGAATTCTACCGACATCAATTTTTGTATTCACCCAACTGCTAACCTCACTTGACAGAAATCAACGTTGAGTTTTTTTTTACTTAATTTTGGGTACTTTTTTCTTAGCGTGTACACTTTCGATTTACATCACTTATCACGCGTGTATAGTCTCGTGGGATTGTGGCTCGGCTCTGGATGCCGAGGTTCATGGTTCGAATCCCGATTGCAACTTTTTTTTCATGTGAGGAAAATATTCATACGATCGTCATATGAACTTCTTTCTATTAGGAAATCGTATAAAACTAGCAATAATGTCTTCTGGCAAATTTCCAGACAATATTCTAATGAGTTCCTCTCGATTTGTTCGCTCAGTGTACTTATGCAACAATTTATACAGCTATAATCACTAAGCTGTATAGCGGCTAAGGTATTTCTAATATAAAGGCTATTGAAAAGCTATAACGAAGCCAACAAATAAAACTGTGTAAGAGAACACAGAATGATCATTCAAAAGCTTAACCGACTAATTCTTAGCTACATAAACAAGCTGTGTAAACGTACACAAACATTGTTCGCATAAGAACTTTCTTTTCAAAGTATGCAACCTAGAGTTAAATGTTGTGTTAAAGCTGTGTTACATTACGCATAAGTACTGTATTGATTTTTTAATTCTGCTTATTGCTTATTCAGCTTCACTTGCTTTTATACAATTATAAAACAGCTAATAAGTTCTTAGCTTCGGCTTAGGCAACTAAAAATGTTAGTTGGGACACAACACACTTTAACAAGAACAATCATTTCTACAGAAAACAACTCAGTTGTTCCATTACGATCCATTATACTCCAAATTTGTCAAATTTAGCGAGAAAGTGTAGTTAAAATTCATAACATGAAAAATTCACTGCATTTACAGAACTCCAAATGATTGTGGCCAATATTAAGTTTACCATATCTAATAAGGTTTCTCTTTTGACCTCGGGTTTGACCAAATAACATTTCAACTTAACATGAGTAGTCCTAATAATAGCGTGTAGGTAGAGCTTTTTAAACATTCTCTAAGAACACGCTCAAAACACCTCTTTTTAATATGTATTGCTCTCCTTTTTTTCTCACGGAAAATTAGATTCACTCTTTACGAACATAATGTGACATTATTTCCCTGTGAGTAAAAGAGAAAGGGATACAACTATTCTCAGTTACTGAGTAGAATGGAACGAGAGTTTAAAGCTCTTAAATCAATCTCAAGTATTTTAAATATATTTGAGTCCTTTCAAATTTCATTAAATACTTATAGGTACTCAAAATACTCATGAAATACTTTTCAGAACTTTGTATACTTTTCAAATACTCTTTGAGAAGGTAAAATGTTTTCCAAATACATTTGGTTACTTTGAGTCCTTTAAAAATACTGTTGATTACTTTGAATTCTCTAAAATATTTGTAAATACTCTGTAAATTGAATGATAACCGGAGGTATTTTTAATACGACACACTCAGTAGAATGCTCTGCGTGCCCCTCGACCGGCACTTTCAATATGGATGTGTTCGAGAAAGAATGTCTGCAAACACGGTTGCTACCGTCTCGGCTACCGTTTGTCAGAAGCCTCGACTCTACAGCTCTGTTTTAGCCTCTTTTCACCGAGCTTTTCACTATGCGAAATCCGTCCTAGAATGGTATGAGGTACAAGAGGTTAAATACGTACCAAAAACAGGCCAATCCACCAAGCTGTCCAGAACTTCGCGAAATAGAAAAGTACTGGCCTCTAGTTAAGCGGAAACTCTTCAAAACTAAGAAGAGAAGATGGAGAATCGTCAACCTAACCTAATTATTTTTGCATATGTTTTTCTTAGCGTGAAAAAGTGTAACAAGCGTAACTGAAGCGTCACTGCAGCGTTGGTTATCATCATCAGAATAATAATCAAAACAGAAAACGAAACAAAACAAGGAAACCGATTATGCATTTTTGCATGTTTATTTTAACCATTTTCACATGGCTTGCCGGGTTACGTATGGTTCTAGACAATGTTCCAGTTCATAAACGCCATTCAAACCACTAAAATAGTAAAACTTTACAAATCAATAATTATTTTAAGTCCCCTAAAGAACCCCATCAGATGTTGCAGTACCAAGCGAGGTAATTATGAGCAAGATTTAATGTCCAGCGTAATTAATTTGATAAATTTCCTCAGTTCTGGAGGCGGCCTACAAGCCAGCACATGTTCAAGCTAGAAACCAAAGAGGTGTCGGGGGAAAGTCGACGCTACGAGCTGATGGAGAAAAATTCAGTTTGCTGCTTCCCCCGCCGAACGTAACGGGAGAGCTCCATCTAGGTCATGCTTTGACGTGTACCCTTCAGGACGTTCTGGTGCGATGGAAGGAGAAGCAGGGCTGCCTAGGCCTATGGATTCCGGGAATGGATCATGCTGGCATCGCAACACAGGTTGTGGTGGAAAAGAAGCTGCAGAAGGAACGGAAGTTGACCAGACATGATTTGGGGAGGGAGCAGTTTTTGCGGGAGATATGGGCTTGGAAGGAGGCAAATGGGGAAAGTATTAGGGGGGATTTGAAGAGTATGGGTTGTCGAATGGATTGGGACAGAGAGTACTTTACCATGGATGAACGGCAGACGAAGGCGGTGAAGGAGGCGTTCGTGAAATTGTTCGATAGAGGTTTGATTTACAGAGACAAATCGTTGGTGAATTGGTCGTGCTCGTTGGAATCGGCTATATCGGATATTGAGGTGGAGAATGTAGAGATTAATGGACCGACGCCGGTGGATGTTCCTGGGTACAGTGAAAAGGTGACGTTTGGAGAAATGGTCGATATTGCATACAAGGTGCAAGATTCCAAAGAGGAGATTGTGATTTCGACGACCAGACCGGAGACGTTATTGGGAGATGTGGCAGTTGCTGTGAATCCAAACGATGGTCGCTATAGCCACTTGAAGAATAACCGGACAATGCTTTGGCATCCAGTGAGGAAGGAGGAGATTCCATTGATTTTCGATGAAAGCGTTGACCCTGAATTTGGCACGGGAGCGGTGAAGATTACTCCGGCTCACGATCGATATGACTATGATATGGCTAAAAAGCATCGACTGCCGCTTGTGGAAGTTATTGATAGTAGGGGAACGGTTCTAGAGGATTTTGGAACGTTTTCAAATCTTCCGCGGTATCAAGCTCGTACGAAAATGATGAATTATCTGGCAAACATTTCACTATTGAGAGGAAGCAAGCCACATTCTATGATACTTCCGGTATGCTCTCGCTCGAAGGATGTAATCGAGTTTCTTCTGAGGCCACAATGGTTCGTTCGGTGCGATGAGATGGCCCGACGAGCGGTCGAGGCAGTTCACAGCGGACAGCTGAAGATTATTCCGAATAACTTCGAAAAAGATTGGTTCCGTTGGTTGGAGAATTGCCACGATTGGTGCATTTCTCGGCAACTTTGGTGGGGTCATCAAATACCAGCGTATGAGGTGAAGTCTGGTTCAAAGGCCACCTGGATCGCAGCGAGATCCCTGGAGGAAGCCCAACAGAAGGCTCAATTGGAGATGAATTCTAAAGATTTTGAAATCCGTCAAGATCCGGATGTATTGGACACTTGGTTCTCTTCTTCACTGCTTCCGTTTTCCACATTAGGATGGCCTGAGAATTCCGATGATCAAAAGCGATTCTACCCGTTAGATTTGATGGAAACTGGTCACGATATCCTATTTTTCTGGGTCGCTCGGATGGTGATGATGGGCCAGGAATTAACTGGTCAGCTTCCTTTCAAGGAGATTTTACTACACGGCATCATATGTGATGAAAATGGAAGGAAAATGTCCAAAAGCTTGGGCAATGTTATAAAGCCGGAACAGGTTGTACAGGGCATGTCACTTGAGAAATTGAACCAAGAAGTTGAGGCTTCACACAAGTTGGGAATTCTTTCAGCTTCGGAACTGAAAAAATCCATTGCCGGTCAGAGAAGAATGTTTCCCAATGGAATTCCGGAATGTGGGACGGATGCACTTCGATTTACGCTGTGCTCGAGTAATGTGAAGCATCACTTCATCAACTTTAACGTCCAAGAATGCTACACAAACAAGTTGTTCTTCAACAAGATCTGGCAAGCGACCCGTTACACACTAGGCTGTGCGGAGAAGTTCGCTCCGAAAGAGATGCAGCTTTGTAAAAATAATCTAACAGAATTCGATCGATGGATTCTAAGTCGGTTGGGCAATACTATTGTAAGTTTCAGACACGCGTTAGAATCCTACAACTTTCATCTAGCCACTGCAGCCCTAAAGACATTCTTCTATAGCAACTTCTGTGATGTATACTTAGAAACAACGAAAGTACTCATGAAGGAAGATCACTACTCTATAGCAACCAATCACTGCCTAGTCTTGCAACAGTGCCTCGCCCTCGGTCTTTACCACCTGGAAGTCTTTACCCCGTATCTAGTCGCCGAACTGAAACCCCACTTACCTTCTCCAAACCCCAGTTTTTCACCAGAAGATTGGATTGACACGACCCTAGAATCGGAAATCGACCAGATGCTAGAAATTTGCCAAAGTATTCGCCAAACAAAGAGTGACTCCCTCATTCCGATCGCACGAAAACACAACCCCATTATCCACATCCTATCCAAGTCGGAACAGCTTACCTCGCTTCTCCAACGACAGGCTGCAAACATCCGCCAATTAACTCTATGCAATGGAGTTGTTCTGCATCGGAGTGAAGATGCATTCAACGCTGAAAAATTCACTGCGAAATCAACCGCCAGTCATGTGTGTTCATTCGGAATTGTCACGAATCTGCAGCCCCAACAGAAGCAAGCCGATACCGGAAACAGTAAAAAACTTACCAAGCTGGAGACGGAATTGGAGCGGCTTTTGGTTACGGTGGACAACGAAGGTTATCGGAAATCGGCCAGCGAGGCGGTGCAGAAGAAGCATGCCGACAGGGTAAGTTGAAGCATGGTCAGAACGTGCTTAAAACACTAATTTAATCTTGGGGTTCTTTTTTTAGATACAACAACTGAGGGTACAAATCGAAGACATGCGAAGGATTGTGATTCAGAATTAGAATACTTGAACAGAGGTAAATTATCGAACATTTATGTTTGTGTTGAGTTCTCTCTAAAGCTATTCGAAAGCGCCTTGTCAGCTTCAGATATGGTTATATCGCCTATACTGCCGTTATACATATAACTGTCTTATATTCTATGCAATCCTTATTGGCGGTGGGACGCTTATGCGTATAATGGCAGTATATGCAATTGTCTGTTATATCACCATGGCAACGAACGCGAGCTCTGGAAGCTTCGTATGGAGCTAGTGTTAGTCAGCGATTACGTCTTTTAGCCAGGGTCGTTTTCGAAACATTTGTTTTTTCCTAGTTTTGGACGGAGTCTTTACCAAATAAAAGAGTATCCGGTCGAAGTGTGAGAAAGGATATAAAGGAGTGTATATTTTACGGGGATAGAATAAGTGATTTATAGAGAAAAAGTAGTTATAAGTTTTACAAGAGAAACATACGCCATATTTTGGCAAAGAAAAAGAAGTGGTAAAGCGGTGGAGGATGCCGGAGGAAGAAGACCCGGGTGGTGGCGCCGTCAGCGGAACCATACGGAAAGACACATGGCAAAGTACAGATGGAATGACCGTCGACGACACACCACGAAGCACAAATGCCGGCAATAAGGAAACCAAGAAATACGTGGACATAACCTACAACAACAGCGACAGCGGACCGTATCGCATCTACTGTGAACTACGAGACAACAGAGGTGGAACAGTGAAAATCAACAAGTTCTCACTTGGATCAGAGCTGCGGAAGATGGATGGACTTAAAAAGTTCATCACGGATATGAAGTATGTCGGTCGCCACAAAATAATTGTGTTTATGAGCAGTTTCGTTCGAGCGAACCTAATGAAAGAAGCCATCAACAGTTGGCAGTTGGTTAGTGTAACCGGTGTAGTTCCGGGTATACCAACGGACCTCGACATAGAAGACATAAAGAGAGATTTGGATTGCGATGTACCGATCATGGACGTCAAGCGTATGACCCGAATAGGAGACAATGATGAAAGGATACCTATTAGCCGCATAAGCGTCACTTTCAGAGCTAGCGAACTTCCGGAGAAAGTGAGATTCTTCTGCTGCGTAAGCAAGGTCGTCCCGTTTATTCCACGGGTTGTCCTATGTATGAAATGCCTTCGATTTGGACACCGTCAAGCTAATTGCAAGGGTGTTAAGAGATGTGAGAGATGCGCGGAGCGACACGAAGGCGAAACAGATTTTCCGGTTTGTCGGAAACAAGTGACCTGCGCACACTGTAAAAGCAACGAACACAACTCGCTGGACGAATGCTGCCCCGAACGCAAAAGGCAATTGGATATCAAGACATTGATGACCAAACGGAGCCTTACATACACAGAAGCATCTCTGCAGGTTCCAGTCATCACTCGGAATATGTACGAGCCACTGAGCATGGATGTCGGAGATTTTCCAGATCTGGAGGAGAGTTTTGCAGCCATGACGAAAGGAAGATTCACCTGGAAGGACCCAATGAAGGAGCAATGGATTAAAACCAACACTGAGCGGAAGGCGATCCAAGCAGCGGTGCAGTTGCCAAAGGAACAGTCTAAACCAAATAACCAAAAACGGCCCCGGGTGGCAATACCAACAATAGCGTCAAAGACTTCCGATCAACGCAACACTTTGGTCAGTGGCTATGAAAATGTTATAGCAAATGGGACAGCTTTAACTAACCCGCACAGTGTTTCGGAATTAGAACGCTGGGAGGAGATGTTGAAGGAAGCCCGGAAAGAGGCACAAGCGACAACCCAGAGAACACTACAAGAGACGATGATGAGTTTCTACTCCGTCTTCATCGGCATGTTGGGCCCCAAAGAAGACATCAAAAATATGTTTAAGAAGTGCACCGAAAAACACTTCAATTTGGCGAACACCGTGGTGCTGAACAGTCATGTGTTCATACCAACCCATAAAACTCCAGAAATGGCGACTCAAAAGTTTACAATTTTTCAGGCAAACATACAGAGCTTATTCAAAAATAAAACCAAAGTACATCGAATACTAACAGCTAACAACTATTCGGCTGCTTTCTTATCAGAAACGTGGACGAATGCAAACATGGAAGACAGCAACAGGTATCGAATCTCCAATTTCCACTTTATACCACATTCCAGGGGTGGAACAGGAATCTACCTAAACACATACTGGAATTACCAAAAACTACCAACTCCAACGATTTCAGATCACACACAAATAATCATCATCAAGATTATCCAGTACGACCTACATCTTTGCTCTATCTACATTAACCCATCAATCACCATGATGGAGTATGACAATGACATCAAACAAATTTTTACAACCATTGAAGGTTTCAAAAAAGTGATTATTGGGGGGGATTTCAATTCCCATCACTTAACGTGGGGAGACACCACCTGTGATAGAAAAGGACAATCCCTAATGGACGCTATAAACAACAGCAGCTTTCTCATCATCAACGATGGTTCTCCGACATTTATCCCACTACAATTGAATCGCCGAGCTACAGCGATAGACCTTACCTTATGCTCAACGGACCTGTTCGGCAGCGTTGATTCGAACGTTCTCGATTACGGTGTCGGCGGAGACCATCTAGGAATCAATATTGAACTACACCGTATCAATGTACAAAACCAAAAATACTACTTTGATAAAAAGCAAATTGCGGATGAAGTCGGCAAGTTGACCTCGACCCAGATTCAAAACATCGACGATCTTGGAAGTTGTATCAATAAGATACAAAAAAAAAAATAGGAGGAAGGATTCCAAAGAACCAAAATTCTGGTGGTCCACTGAAGTGGATGAAGCTTGGCGTGAAAAAACAGCAGCGAGAAGAGAATTCAATCGGGTTTCAAATCAACAAAATCTACTGGAGTTCAAACGGAAGGCAGCCTCTTTTCAAAAGAAAAAACGAGAGGAAATCAGAAAACATTCGAGCAGCTACCGAGTGACGTTGGACCCTTCACGGACTCTAAAGAACTGTGGTACAAGATCGGAAAGCTAACAGGTAAATGAATCCATAGAAAAGAGAACAACATTATGTATGAGGACGAAACGACGGCGCGTTCCTGGACACACATTTTGGAAGACACGATCCCCGATACGAACCTACCCCTGTCACACCCTGTGAACCTGTCGCACACGACAACTTGTTGTGCAAGGATGATTGGACGGATATTCTCAACTCTAAAAGGAAAACATCAGCACCAGGTGAGGATGGGGTGTCGTATGAGATACTCCGCGCCCTCAACCCGGAAATAGTGAGTAGATTAATCGAACTATTGAATGGAATGTGGCAGCGAAGCTGTTTGGAGGATTCGTTAAAAAAAATAAAGATCGTGGCCATTCCAAAGCCAGGCAGAGACCAAAATCTACCCACAAGCAAAAGACCCATCTCATTGGTACCCACGCTCACCAAAATAGCCAACACCGCTGTACAAAGAAGGTTGGTCAACTACCTAGAGCACCACAACATTCTACCAGAAACATCCTTCGGCTTTCGAAAAAACCTGTCTACGCAGACATGCACCTCGTACGTCGTGAACTGGATCAAACAGAGTAAAAGGGAAAACTATGTGACTACAATGATTTGCATAGATCTATCCAATGCATTCAATGCAGTCAAGGTCGACATACTAGAGGAAACTCTTTCAACCATACGCATCCCTCAAGAAATCTGTGCGTGGATATCATCTTTTTTACGGAATAGGCAACTATGCCTGCACATTAGAAATAAAACCATCACGCGTACAATCAGCGACGGTCTTCCACAAGGGGATGTACTCTCACCAACACTTTTCAACATATACACACTACCTCTACATGAATTAAAGCGACCAGATGTTGTTCTTGTGCAGTATGCGGATGATTTTGGCGTCCTGATTAGAGCGAGAAACTTGGAGATGCTGAAAACGCTGGCCAAAGAATACATGAACGAATTTATGGAAACTGCGAAAGCGCTTAACTTCGAAATTAACGCCGACAAAACGAAGACTATCCTGTTCCAAAACAATGACAAACATCTGAACCTGACAATAAATGGAACTGCAGTGGAATCGGTACGGAATCATAAATACCTGGGCATAGTAGTTGATAGATACCTAAGCTTCGGGGTACATATCAAGGAAGTTCGCTGCAAGATGCAAGATAGACTGAACATGATTAAAGTCCTTAGTGGAATTAAAAACGGTGCCCATCCGGAGACGCTCACCCTTATATATAAAGCTCTTTTTCGAAGTGTATTGGAGTACGGCTGTATGATCCACTGTAACGCGAAAGCAAGCAATCGTCAGATGCTTGCCGTAGTTAATAATCAATGCCTCAGGAAGATAACAGGATCAACGCGAACAACACCTTTGAACGTCCTAACAGCTTTAAGCGGTCAGGAACCAATTGAACTAAGGCAACAATATGTGTCTTTCAAGGAACTGGTTCGATGCTTCGCAAGAAACAATATCATCGCCAAACAGCTAAAACAAATTGCTTTACCTATTAACAAAGACCAATGGGACCGCTTCTCTTATACGGAACAGCTTTTCTGGAGTAACCGAACAATCTTCAACAAAATCTGTAAAGAAAAGACACTGCAGATCAACGGAGACGTGGGAATCGCATCGCACATAGAGGGTTTAACTGATTCAAAGAGTAACACGAATCCAATGAAGCTGAAACAGATGGCCCTTTTTGTCATGAATGGGCAACACAGAGGCAGAGGTCGCATATTCACGGATGCGTCTAAGGAGGATAATACATGTGGGATCGGAATTTTCATCGAAAGCACCAGACAAAGGTTCCACTATCGCCTATCGAACGAGACAAGCATCACGTCAGCAGAACTATTGGCCATACAGGAGGCAACAAGGCTAATAGAGTCCCTGCAACTGAAAAGCTTCGTCATATACACTGACTCAAGATCAGCGTTCGTTATGCTAGAAAACGCTTTAGATGACAAACGAGGTGAGGACATAGTGATAGATATACTCAAGGTCTGCTCGACGTGGAACACCTTTGTTCAATGGGTGCCGAGTCATGTTGCAATTCATGGAAACGAGATCGCAGACCAACTGGCGAAAGGAGGACTATCGTCTGAGAATACTTTGGAAAACAAACTATTAAAAAAAGATGCATTTATGTACTTTAGCCGACTTTTGGAAGAACGGACCTCAGAATGTTATGAAAAATACTCAATAAATAAAGGTAAATCGTTCTACAAAATACAACACACTTTTCTCGACAACTCCGGTACAACAAGAAGCAGCTCAAGGGTCAAGATGTCCGGTTAATCAACCGTCTGATGTCTGGACACGATTATTCAACATTTGGTTAGCACGAATGAAAATCATTACGGATCCAGATTGTGATTGGTGCCTAGAAGCCGAGACAGCAGAACTGGCAACACCACTGCTTAAACCTGGAATTATAGGGTAAATACAGCGCAGCAATAAAATGGATCACTGACAAACGGTGAATAAACATTATCTACCAGAAATAGTGAAATTTGTACAGGACAACAAATTGAACCTGTGAAAAAATTACCGGCCCGGGTAAACACGAACGCAGGGCATATAGTCGGTGCGACTGGCCCTTCAAACTGAACTGTCAGGATGAGGCAGTTCGAAAAGAGAGAAGAAGAAGAAGAAGAAGCTAGTGTTATTTTTGTTTATTTATTTGAGGTTAGCCATGAACAGACCAAGCTCAGGTCCTAATGATGTTGGCTTAAAATAAAGAACGAGGTGATTCGATTGGGAAAAACGTGTTTCGGTTTCGCGGATTTCGCGTGAAAGATTTCTATAACCAGTCTAAAATACCGTTAAAATTACTGTAAATTGAAAGTTAACGCAAAAAACCTTTGTTTTTTTCTCAAAATTTCGATCGCGAGAGTGAATTTTAAACTGAGAAGCGATAAAAGTAAAGTGTCTTGAGAAGAAAGAAAACCATAACCTATAAATTGCGAACCAGAAAAGAAAAGATACATAAAAAGATGGAAAAAAGAGGAAAGAAACAGTGGCTTATAAATGGGCGAATAACAACCAGATCACAAACGAGTGTGGCTCAACTGAAACCCATCAGAGAGTTAAATACCACGAAGACCACGACAAGGACAGAAATCAGTATGGAAAGAGGCAGACTACAAATGGAACCAAAAGCGTTGACCGTGAACAAATGACATCGACAAAAACATCCATTTTCTTGGAGCCAGTTCACTACGAGAGGCCATTCCCCATGCAACCAATCTCAGTGGGACGTATCCTGCATAATGTCGGCTTTTCGGATTTCGTGGAAATACGAAAGCTGGGTAAATTTCGTTTCAGGTTGGAGCCTAGATCTCCCAAAGCGCTGGAGAAACTAATGGATGCAGACCTCAAGCCCCACAATATGAAAGTTTTCCAGCTCCCGGCCTAAAAAAACATCAAAGTGTTTGTTCGTGGAGTTCCTCTTGACTTCGGAAACGATAAGCTGCTGCAGAACACAGTCTCAGATTGCCCGGTAATTCAGGTTGAAAGATTAAAACGCCGTGAAACAGGAGATGATGACTCCTTGGAGAACACTACGAACCTCAAAGTCACCGTGGACAGCCCGAAAATACCAAAAAATGGTTAGTATCTATGGCTGTCTCTTAAAGTGTGAGTTGTACGTGTTCCCCATAAGACAATGTCAGAACTGCTGGCGATACGGGCACAAAACCACCACATGCAGCTCTGCTCCTAGAGGCAAAACCTGCTCAGTAAAACACAAACAAGCAGAATGCTCGCTATCCAAGAGATGTGCAAATTGCAGAAATGACCATTGTGCGGATGATGGGGACTGTGAAGAAAGGGAGCGAAGGTAAAACATTCTACAGGCGATGAGAGAGAAAAAAATGCGGAAAAGGGGTATCAGAAATTACAAAACCGTTATGAACTGCTGGAAGAAGACCCAGGATACACCACGGCGAGGGAAGAGCAAACTTTTATCGACCGCTTACACAACTGGCGGCAATCACCCAGAAGAAGGACCTCTGAAACGCTACCGTAACCGAGGACCAACAAACGAGCGGCATCCTTCGCGTTTGACCAAGACGAAGGCATGTCAACGGGAAACCATCCCAGAATCAACAACGGAAGTGTACTCGAACCAAACCCCTTCACAACAACAGCATTTGAACGGCTTAGCTCAAAACTAAGACAGTTTATCCTTTTCCTCATCGAGTTGAGATCCCTCAACTGGCTAGGTTCGCTAAACGCGCTGCAGAACAAAATCACCACAAGCCTCCAGGTGGAGAGAAGAGATATCGACACAGATCAGCTCCTGATTGAAGTAGGGAATGACATTCTGAGAATAATTGTGAACTACAGCTGGAAAATAAACCAATCTATGACTAGAACCGAAAGAGGTAACAGTGGCGTGTAAAAAGCTTGTAATATTTCAACATAACGTGCAAAGTTTGCGACCAATGGACACAAAAGCAGAGATGCAAAAATACCTCACAGATATTAATCAAAGTCGACAGTGTTGTATTACAATAAATATGGCTCAAACCTGTCGAAACATTCAAGCCGAAAGAACACAACCTCTACTCAAAGAGAAAAGATGAAGGATATGGAGGTGTGGGAGTTCTGGTTAATCAAGATCCTACAGGTACATTCAACCCATAGAAGAAGTTGCTGTTAAAATTATATTGGTTTCAAACCTGTGACCATCATATCTGCATACGTTCCACCGAATCATCCCCTCAAAAGGGAATGCTGTCAGAATCTGAAAAATCTGTTCGAAATTGTTGGGAAAATATAAGGAGAGCTGATTCAGGCTGGAGATGTCAACTCACACCATGACTTGTGGGATCCAGGAGCGCTAAGTTGCGACAAAGGAACGGTTCTTTTCAACGAATTAGGTAGATCTCACATGGTTTCTCTGAACAACGAAGACAAAACCACTGTGGCAGCACCGGCTAGAAACGCCTCAGCCATCGACCTCACACTTGCCACACCGGGAATAGCGAGGAAAATCAAGTGGTCCGTCGATGAACAAGATTTCGGTAGCAGTCACCTCATCATTCGAATAGAAATCGACAGGGACATCGAGATTCTTAAAAGAACCACCAATAAGGATCAAGCAATGGCAAATATCAACTCGATTCGGCCACAATACATAAACTCACCACATGCAAGATATACTTGAGTCCAACGCAGCCGCAACCTACATAGTGATAGATAAAAAAAACAAATTACTTGAAGGAGTGGTGGTCTCCAGAGCTGGAAGAAGTATACAACATAAAAAGAAGCTCTTTACGAATATACAACAGGGACAAGACGGTAAGCAACTTCACAAAACTCCAAAAGAATCGAGCAGTTTGCAGTTTAAACGACTATCGAGAGCAGCGAAAAGAAACTACAACAAAGAGGTATCTGCTATGATCTCTATCACGACGCCCCCACGACATCGTAAAAGGCATAGACACTGCACTTACGGACCAGGTGAGGTACAAAAACTTTCTAAGCAAATAACTAGGTGACGATTTCATGCAGCTATACTATGGCAATAAGTGGGACAGAAACCTCTCAGAACCCCCCACTATCAGGACACAGAAGGAACTGGAAGAAGGAAGGATGGCACTAACCGACGATGAGCTGCTTTCGGTTTTAAAAACTGGGAAAACCCACTCTGCCCCTGGACCTGACAATGTGTCGTACGCCATACTAAAAGGTCTAAAACCGAACATCCAACAAAAAATATTTGAAATGCTCAGCTGAGTATTCGTCGAAGAGGACATCCTGGAAAGCTGGAGAACAGTCACGGTGAAACCGATCCCAAAACCGAACGCAGATCCGCTTCTAGCGTCTTCGAAACGTCCTATCGTCCTGATGAACTGCAATCTAAAGCTGATAAACTCGGTAGTGAAGAATCGGCTCGACGAGATACATAACGTTGAAACTCCGGCCACATGCGTAAACTAAGTCGTCAATTCCATCAAAGAGGCTGATGGGGAAGGTTAAATATCGATGGTAATATTTTTGGACCTATCTAAGACGTTTGACTCAGTCAGAACACAACTGTAACTCGACAAGATGACAGAGCCGGGTATTCCAAATAAGCTGATATCCTGATCTACACGATTCTTGTAAAGATTCGCAATCCTATAAACGGATGAAGGTGACATTAAACTCCAGATATATAACGCCGCACTACACAACATCTCGACGAAAGCTTGTCAACTGGTGCAATATGACGCCGATGACTTCGCGTTGGTCATAAAGGAAAAAACCTTGGAAGAAGTAGAATCCAAGGGAAATGCTTTCCTAATGGACATCGTTAGTCAACTAGTCGTACTAGGACTCTCAACGAACACTTACAAAAGTAGAAACTGACATCACCAAATATCTAGGTTATACGCTAGATAGGACTCTGAGCCACAGGAAGCACATTCAGGAAATACGAAACAATGCGGCAAAGAAACTCAACCTCATCAAACTGCTGGGTGGAAAACTCTCCTTCTGCGACAGAGAAATTCTGATCAACATAGAAAACGCAGTCATCCGAAGTCGAATGGATTATGGCGCGGCTATCTACGGATCAGCAGCAAAAACTCACCTGCATACTCTTCAAACACTACAAAATGTATTCCTGAGATGTGGTCTAGGGCTCCTCAAGGACACCCCAATCAATGTTCTCCTCGCAGAGTTAGGTCAGATACCGATGGAGTTCCGGATGGAATGGCTGACCAAAAAGGAAATTATGCGTGTATCACTCAAATAGCTAAGTAAATTCATCGTGAAAACACTCAACGCTGATGAACATAACGGATTAAAGTGGACCAAGATTGCCCACAAACACATCAACCTGGTGGCTGAAATACAGCCTCCAAGACAAGGAACGGCCCTTCACGTCTAGGAGAAAGTACCTGGAGCTGCCGGTCGAAGCGAAGATCAGCGATCAATTCTCCCCAGACCAAGGACGCACGAACAACGTTACCTCAGCGGTATGGATTCAACTATTCAAACATAAAATATCGTGCTCGTTCGATGGATACTATGTAATCTACACCGATGGATCGAAGACTTCACAAGATACGGTTTTCGCTGTCTACGACAATGTCGATGGATGCACAATTTCGCAGAAGCTCAACACCAACTACTCAATCACAAAAGCCGAATTGTACGCAATCAACGTAGCAGTGCAGATAGCAGTATCAAGGAACTACCGGAAGGTGGTCATCCTCACTGACTCTAACAGCATCTGCAAAATTCTACAAAACCGGAAGAAATGGGAGCAGAACGTTTTGGCCTGGGAAATAACTAAAAACATGCATTATTCGACCACTAAAAGAATATGCATACAGTGGATACCAAGCCATATGGGGATTCAAGGTAACGAAACAGCAGATATAGCCGCAGTGATAGTAAAGGCCGAGATTTTTGCAGACTGGAACAAAAAATTCCAACAGCAAATTCCAAAAACATGTTTAAAACCGACTATGGTGCAAGGGACTATACCACAGAGAACAGACATCCAAGCTGGATCCGTGTATAAATTTCTGTAACTGCCAATTTAAAATTACAGCTCGTTTCCGTTAGTTTTGGTGAATCATATGTTGATGGCGCCACTTGCCCGCCTCGAGATTTGATAGTCTGTCAATTTTAGTTTGGCGAAACCTAAACTAGGCGGCGTTGTTTTTCCAACGGTTTGCTTTAAAAAAATTTACACAGTAAAATGAGAGAAAAATTTCGAGCATGGATGTCTGTTCTCTGTGATTATACCTCAATCCGGAAGAAAAAAGGGTAATTTAGAGAATCCGGTCTGGACACACACTCACCAAGGAACGCGCATACCGATGGGGGAATATATCGATGAGTGTGACTACGGCGAAGAAGTAGAAGATTTAAATGCTGTACATTTGTCCACGATTCAACATCCAAAGAAGCACCTTCCAAAACCTCGAATACTGCAAACCACTGGAGCAAATACAGGAGGAAAATAATGACAACGATCTGCAACAGATAGTTGCATACCTGAAAGTTATCAAAATCATAGTATGAAACATAAACAGTTCCACCCATCTTCATTCACCATGACAACATAAACATGCGAATCTACATCGCCGTAAACGTACCTTCTTCACACACAGCCAGACAAGGCGAGATGGATCATACTATAGTCACTAGATTCATAGTCTGGCGGATACAACAACGAACCAATTTGAACTGTCACTTGGCGGAGCCAATTGGGCATAGTCTCGAGTAATTCATGTTCAGGGCCTAAACGCCATTTGTAAACAGTGACTTTAAACGTTGATTTCTTACGAATCACGAGAATCCTGGTTACTCTCTATGGTAGAACTAATATTCTTCACCAAATGCTACTTTCATTTCTGGAGAATGATTTTAGATTCAAGAGAAATCGATATTTAAACTCATTGCTTACAAATGGCTTTAGGCCTGACATAATTATAAAGATATATGATTGGCTCCGCCAAGTGACAGTTCAAATCGCTATTATTGTATCATGACTATGATCTAGTATTCTCGATCATATGAACCAACCGTCAGTTTTGACACCAACAAAAAAAAAAAAAAAAATGATCGAAGTGATCATCGGCGTTTCTCTTGTTCTGTGAATAATAATCGGAAAGGTTTCGGAATTACGTTACGCAGATCAAATTTAATTTAGCATAGCATTTTTTTTCATCAACAGCATGACGTCGCTTAATACGGAAGTAGTAAGTTGTATGTATGGGTAATCAGGAAAACTATACAAACAATAATCAACTTTCAGAAGTTAAACCAACTGATCCAAACAGTTCTGCTTCCTCCAATGGCAAAAAGCTTCTATCAGTAGCAATAGGACTCAGCATCAGCAGTTGTTGGAGTTGGAAAAACCAGGCATTGGTCAACAATATTGAAGCGTGCCTTTGCCACCTTTGCAATAAGATGACGCTCGCCGGAAGGGTGTGGTACTGGTAAATTGTTTGCATACCTTCTGCACCGGGTGCCTCAAGGCGTTTTCTTCTGAAAGCAGCACGGTACGGTGTCCTTTCCCCGATGGGCGGAGAGAATGTGAAGGCAATCTGGAGAGAGCGTGAACCGAATGCACTGTTGAGTCAGCAAGAGTACAGCGATTTGATGGAACGTCAATTTGCAGCGATTAAGGACGACTCGCTGAACAAGCGGGTCTTGAACACAGGCGCAGTAAGTCGTTCTGGATTTACTTTGGTAACATTAACGGATGCCAGTGTGGTTCCAAATCCGGAACCATTCGAGTGTCCCATTTGTTTTGTACCGTACAAGGCCCATGAAGGAGTGATTCTTCGTGACTGCTTTCCGCACGTTTTGTCGTGACTGCCTTGGCAACTCCATCAAACACGCAGAGGGATGTGGTCGTTCAATGCCCATATAGCGACGACCAAAAATTCTTGTGAAACCATAATACAGGATCGCGGGAAGTCTGCCTCTCTTGGCGCTGATGACTATAGCGCATGTTTGGAACGATCGCTGAAGAAAAGCCGAGTGCACGACAAAAAATGCTTTCCACTGTGCGAGACTCCAGACTGCGAGCTGGATGGTGTGTGTTCGAGGACAGTGTCGCTTTTTTTCCATTGTCCACGTATGTAATGCGGAGAACTGTTTTGAAATGCAAGGTGAGTGAATTTTGTTTGATTCGAGTGTTTACTATTGCTAAGTTGACCTATTTCTGAACAGGCTTTACACCCTCATATGAGCTGGCGAAGATTACCAGGACAGACTAGCGTGGCCATAACTGCGAGTCCCGGCGCTCGGAACGAGCACATAGAAAACATGGTGGCTTGCGGGAGGAATGCATTGTCCGAAGTGCAACGCCCTCTTGGTGAAAAAGAACGGGCTGTGATTATATACGTTGCAGTATGTGTCAAACTGATGTGTGTTGGGTTACACGCGGCCCTCGTTGGGGTCCTTGCGGCGTCGGTGATACTAGTGGGGGATGTAAGTGTGATGTCAACGGCCGCAAATGCCACCTGAACTGCCGCAACTGTCATTAATCTTGTTTTTATGCTGCGCACACCGCCAGTGTAGTACTTCTCGTCAATTTCAATTCCTACTAAAACTGCTGGATAATTTGTTCTGGCTTGCATTCCCTAATCTATATATTGCAAATAAATGAGAACTAACCACTTAATTCAGAAGTATGTAGCTTTTTAGTAACATAAATATTGAGATGGATTTTCGGTGCAAACACATTGTTGAATTAAGAGAAACGTTGCATTAACTTCGTGGACACTTCACATACACTTTGCCTAACATTATAATGTTCGTAATCAGCTAGAAACCAAAGAGACATACTAAATGATTGTGTGCTTCATTCTTTTAGTATGCAATCTGACGCCTTAGATATTAAAGTTAACATCGCACTCTTAGACAACATTGTAGACAAAAACATGCCCTCAAATTCATTCAACATCATATTTTAATATTCAGCTTGTGTTATGAGTTAGTGAATAAATGAGTCAATCTCATACTAAATGAGTCTTCATATGCCTGCTGATAATCAGAATCTTACTGAACAAAAAGTACTAACAAACTTACATTGCTTAGTCGTTGAAGACTTCGTAATTAGTTTTTCGCAAATCAATGACTGAATTGTCCTTTGTATTGGTAAATCTATATGAACATACGTGTGAGAAATGAAAATCAAATAGTCTTAAACACGATTACATATGTATCCGTATTTGAGACATGCGTTTTCGTGGGAAGTATTGAAATTTTCTGTCACCTTTAATAACTTACCGGCCAATCACAATGATAACCGGAAACGGAACGAAGCAGCAATTTTGACAGTTGCTGTCAGCTTCGATATGTCAAATCGGCTTGGATCTAGCTTGTTTTCTTTCCGACAACCAGGCATACTCAGATCGGGCTTTGCCGTTTTCCGTTTCCGTTATCATTGTGTTTGGGCCATTACGAGGTGAAATTGCTTGCGTGTCGCTTTTTGATAAATGGGTTTGGCATGTCACTTATGCTGAAGTTAATAGTAAAATTTATTATGGATTACGGTAGTCTCATTATAAGCAAACCCATATCGGGTACACATCAAAAGAACAGGTACTAACATTGGTCAATAAATATATTCGTTGAATTGAAATCATGTCCGGTTACTGTTTTTACGAGCTGTAGAAGTCGGCCCGACAATACGTCTGCACCTGTCGGATGTGGTCTCCACGTTGTGGCCCGGAGTAAAATCAAATTACATTTTTTTCCACGTCTGTAGAACCAATCACATTTGAGGAAATCGTTCGGGTTGAAATTTTCTCGACTTCCTTGGGCATAGAGCATTATTGTGCTTATCACACAATATACAAATTCATGAATTGTGTTGGTATCGAAAGCTCTCAATTAACAACTGTGAAAGTGCATCTAGAACATTAGTTGTGAGTGGCAATAAGCTAATTGTGAAAGCAATAGATACGACAAGTCAAGAGAAAAGGAAAAGGTCAGAAAAAAGCATCGAAAATTTTGTTTGTACCCTTATTTGCACGAACAAAACATCTTCCATAGTGTACTGAGGAAACAACTAACGACTGAGAATGTACTCTTCTATGAGGCGGAGAGAGTCTCAAACCACCATAGAAACATTTCTTGCGTTCAAAAACCTCCACCTGCCAAATTTGGTTCCGTTTGCTTGATTGGTTCTCGAGTTATGGTAGAAGTTGTGTTTCATTTGTGCGGGATCCCTCCCCTTTCCAGAATGGGGTGGGTCTCGGAACTACCATTGGAGACATATTTTTACTCTCAAAGAACCCCAATTTGGTTTCATTTGCTTGATTAGTTCTCGAGTTATTGAAAAAAAATGTGTTTCATTTGTATGGGAGCCCCCCTTTCCAGAGATGGAGGGGTCTCAAACCATCATGAGAACCTTCTCCAGCCCAAAAACCACCTGCATACAAATTTTTACGCCAAACGTGAATGAAATGATGAAAATTTGTTCACTAAATAATTCCCCAGTTGATAATGGTGCACAATTCCATTTAACATTTTCATCTTCACGAGAGCTGTGAATCCCTATAAAAGCTGTGAAAATGTGGAAATCAACCAGAATGATTTATGGAAAAATAAAGTGATGGGTCGTTGTAATAGTGTGAGTTTCAGAAGCAAATGGCGAGTTTGTGTGGGTGTATTGGGTTAGCGAACCAAGTTTTTGAAAACTACCAGATTAAAGTGAATTCATAGTGTTTTGTTTAATAAAATTTCCTTTAAAAAGTGAGAAAACAAAATTCTACTCAGCGAACATATACAGGAAAATTTAAGTCATGATTTATTACCGAAAAAAAGGTTAAAAAGAATTTTTGACAGGAAGAAGAAGAAGCAGGCAATCATCATCCTTGCCCGAATTAATTACGACTTCTTCAACCTTAAAGCCTCAACTGTAAGGCAAGATCATATTGAAGTTGCCTTCGATTCCCGGTCTTGAAGCTGTTGACACATCTCCGACCCAGTCAGTATATGAACTCTGCTTTCAAGGCCAGAATCGTTCGATTTGAGGACCAGAACTAGATTCCATTTACTTGTCACCTTTAGATATATCAATATGCGCTTTGCTGCAGCGCAATCCGGTTGAGGAAACTGCCTATCTACCGTGTTTTCCAGCAGGGTTAGCCTCATCCGGATGATGACTGTATGGTCGGAATGGACAAAACTGCTCCAATCAATATCAGATTCGTCTTTTATCGGGGTCGGAACTAAACCGAACTTCAAGTCAGTACGAATCTTCAACTGAGTAGGTTTCAAACACATACAAATGAACTGACGTTTGCCAAAACATAGACAGACCCAATTTAGAACTGGATCAAAAACGACGTTCCGGTACATTCCGAGATTTTTTCTAATCATCGATAGTTTAAAAAGTTTCATCATTTACATATTTCAAGTTTAAACTAAACGAGCATAGTCGTCATTTATACCAAGCTATTGGTCCATTCGCTGTTCATTCTTTTAAAAGGCGATATTGCTATAACGAGGCTTGTGAATTTATCGATTGGTTTTTCCCTGGTTCCTTGGTAAATTCGTCGATTAGTTTTTCCCCGAGAAATTTTAATAATGTACTGTGAATATTGGTGAACATAAAATAGTGTCAAGATTTTTATTAGTATATGTAAGTAAGTAAGCATCTGCATTTTTATATTGTTATTTGCAATTTGAGAGAAAATTTGGAAACTCGGACGGATACAGGTGGGAGCAAAATAGGTACTGGCAATGCAAATTGATAACGAGCATGGATGATATGGTGACGTTCCATTGAATGATTTACCGTTCTAACAGAGAAAAAGGGCATAAAAAGAAATTTGACGCGTTGTTATCCAGGGACCTTATTTCATCAGGTCAACCGAAACAAACTGCGTGTTACTGCACCTACGTATAAAACTGCAAATGAAATTTCCAGCGACGTAGGTTACAATGCCGAGTACTACGTCTACATCCCATCTTGAGATGTGGAGATAGATGATGTGGTTTCTGCAGCGAGCCTGGCGTGTGAAGACGTTATTATAAGGTTATGAAGCGCCTTCAAAAGTCTATTTCATCTACCATTGAAATTGAACCATTGAAACAATTGCATGCAGCAACAACGGTAGATATAAGAACTACGTATTCACCGACGGACAAGTTCGCCGGATCAATTCACCTTAAAATTTGTTGAAATTGATAACGTTTTTTTAGAGTGCGCCTTTTTCTACCAAGGGTATTTAATTGCATCAAGTGCAAACAGTTGTTGGAATATACGACTACTTTTGCGACGACAAGCCCCGTTGTCACAAATGCAGTCAAAGATATCTAGAGGATGAATCCTAGAGGGTTTGAGCTGTTTAGTGGAATACCTGTAACTAGAAATTAGAAGAAAAATTAGTATCTTCCATTGAAGTCTGCACATTGTAGACGAAATACGCGTATCTGTCGAAGATAAGCAAATCTAGAGGATGCTTGCCAACAGGAAGCAACAAAGTGTGCCTACTGTGGCAAAGAACCCCAGTAAAAGGACGTCCAATAGTTCCCCGGAAGCGCCCATGTATCGGCAATGCAAACAAAGCCAAACGGTTCAGGTTTGCTATTGAGCATCCTGATAAGTCCGTGGAGTTCTGGAAAACTATGTTGAAGCCCTGAAGCGCGCCTGGGAAGAGCTTGATCCACAGCACCAAAAGAACCTGATGGAGAGCATGCCGAAGCGCCTGCAGCTGGTGCTGAAGGTTAAACTGCTTCAATTTAATTCCAACTACCTTTGCTTATCTTTACAGATACGCGTATTTCGTCTACAATGCACTATGGTCCAGATCACGAATTTACGAGGAAACATGCTCCCAGCGCCTAAACTTGAAACTTTACAGCAAAGTGATGTTGTACAATATGGTTTGTGCCATCAAGGCCCATTTTTTGATGTTGATTAAAATTAGGGTGGTCCCCATTTTCACGGAAATACAAAAACTAACTTTTTTATTTGCAGAAATAAATGTTTACATTCTTTGGCAAAATTGTAGCGCAAAAAATTTCATGGAATTTTTTTAAGAAATTTTTGTACTGTAAAAATTGACCGATTTGAAGCAATTTTTCTCATCAACTCAGGGTGTACCATAAAAAATTGATTTTTGCCCTTTCTTTTTATTTCAATTCCCACCGTAAAGATGCGTTTGGACGAGTTTTAGAACTTTTTAAGACGCGTACTTTGGTATTACAATTTTGCCGATAGCTTCAATAAATCAATAGTTATTGAAGTTTTCTTCAAAAAATACGCCCTTTTTAAATGTTGATTCTCATGATTGGGGCAAATACAAAAAAATTAAAGACGTCATTTAAAAGGACAATTTATATTGTTTAACATATGTGAAAACTGAGATATGTTATTTCTGTATCTTGAGAAAATTACATTTGAATCTGGAATGGTTTAGGAAGAAAAACGTCAATAACTATTGATTGGTTGAATCTAACGGCAAATTAAATACACCAAAATACGCGCCTTTAAAAGTTCTACAACTCGTCTAAACACAACTTAACGATTTTTTTTATGGCTCACCCTAAGTTGACGAGGGAAAAGTTGCTCTAAATCGGTCAATTATTAACCTTAAAAAAAATGGTGGTGTAACTTGAAATAAAAACGTATTCCTATTTTTTTAATGTTGATTTAAATTAGGGTGGTCCCCATTTTTACGGAAATGCAAAAACTAACTTTTTTATTTGCAGAAATAGACGTTTACATTCTTTGGCAAAATTGTAGCGCAAAAGATTTCATAAAATTTTTATTAAACTTTTTTTTTTGTAGCTTGAAAATTGACCGATTTAGAGCAACTTTTCCCTCGTCAACTTAGGGTGAGCCATAAAAAAAAGTTTTTCTGTCCTAACTTATTTGTTTCAATTTTCATCGTTAAGTTGTGTTTAGACGAGTTGTAGAACTTTTAAAGGCGCGTATTTTGATGTATTTAATTTGCCGTTAGATTCAACCAATCAATAGTTATTGTCGTTTTTCTTCCTAAACCATTCCAGATTCAAATGTAATTTTCTCAAGATACAGAAATAACATATCTCTAGTTTTCACATATGTTAAACAATATAAATTGTCCTTTCAAATGACGTCTTTAATTTTTTTTTGTATTTGCCCCAATCATGAGAATCAACATTTAAAAAGGGCATATTTTTTTAAGAAAAACTTCAATAACTATTGACTTATTGAAGCTAGCGGCAAAATTTGTATACCAAAGTACGCGTCTTAAAAAGTTCTAAAACTCGTCCAAACACATCTTTACGGTGGAAATTGAAATAAAAAAGAAAGGGCAAAAAAATCAATTTTTTATGGTACACCCTGAGTTGATGAGAAAAAATTGCTCTAAATCGGTCAATTTTTAAGGTACAAAAAAAATTTCTTAAAAAAAATTCCATGAAATTTTTTGCGCTACAATTTTGCCAAAGGATGTAAACGTTTATTTCTGCAAATAAAAAAGTTAGTTTTTGTATTTCCGTGAAAATGGGGACCACCCTAATTTGAATCAACATCAAAAAATGGGCCTTGATGATACAAACCATATTGTAGAACATTACTTTGCTGTAAAGTTTCAAGTTTAGGCGCTGGGAGCATGTTTCCTCGTAAATTCGTGATCTGGACCATAGTGCAATGTGCATACTTCTTCAGTGTCTCGTACTAATAACTCGACAAGTTGAGTTATTAGTACGAGACACTGAAGAAGTCTGCACATTGTAAAGATAAGCAAAGGTAGTTGCAATTAAATGGAAAATACTAATTTTTCTTCTAATTTCTAGTTACAGGTATTCCACTAAACAGCTCAAACCTTCTAGGATTCTTTCTGTTGTTGTTTTCGTTCATCTGACATTTCTCCTCTACCGCCGAAGCTCTGACGGATCAGACAACATGACAGCTGCTGTTATGCTTGACATGAAAAATAAGATATAAAAAAAGATAAGTTTTTTTACTTTAATTTGAACCAAATAAATAGGAGAAATTTAAAAAAAATGATGAGGTGGGCACTTTATTTTGCTTATCAGTGTAAATTACTTCCATCCCCAGTTCTGATTCTGGGCGATCTAAACTCCCTTGGTACTGCTCGGGAAGTACAATACAATAAGAACAGAGCGGGTATTTTCTATGACTTACGTAACGATTTCAACTTGACCGTCTTGAACACTGGGGAAGCGACAAGAATAGCAAAACCTCCTGCCAGGGAGAGTCGACTTGACATATATTTGAGCTCTAATTCACTATCATTAGATTGTCTGTGGAAGATAATCGATGATCCCCATGGTAGTGATCACTTACCAATTATTATCTGAATCACAAATGATTGTCAAAAAAACAGACCAATCAAACCATGTTACTTATGACCTAACGAAGCTTATTGATTGGCAACATTATGCATCGGGGGTAACCCTTGGTATTGATTCTACCGATCCTCTTCCACCGTTTCCTTTCCGAAATAATATACCAAAGTGCATTAGAAGCTCAGAGACGACGTGTTCCAAGTGCATCCTTCAAAAGAAGACCCGCCATCCCGAATGCACTAAGTTGTATCTTGAGAAATCCGATGCGTTTTAAAGATCATGTGAGCTTTTTGGTCGTAGTACCTAAAACTGAAAAAAGCCTAAAAACTTACTCAAATCAAAGAAACGTTATTACTGGTGTTTGTAGAGGGACTATCTAGAGAAACCTCGATGACAAGAAGAAAAGCTCGCTACATGCGAAACCGCTCATCCTTCAATGAGAGTGAAGAATACGCCATGCAGTTGATATTCGACTTTGCTAAAAAGTTTGTCCAGACTCTGTCCCAACACAAACGAATTTACCGGATATATACTGCCGTTCTACGCATAACTGTCCCATGTTGCTTTTGGTCAAATTGCAGCTTTTTCAATATTTGCTTAATTTTTTAACTATACTATTGGATACAAACAAAAAATTATATACTTTGTTCTGTTGTTTGTATAGAAAAAAAAATATCAAGTTGGATTGTTCCATGTTGTAATTCTAGGCATAAAAGTCCCACTACGACATTTCTTAAGAGATCTTAGAAAACAAAATTGATTTAAGTTTACAACATTCTTTGTAGGAACTACTCGACACTCAGCGTTGATTAGGGGCTTATATGTAAACTTAAACAATGACTTTGACATGAAAACATTGAAATTAAATTGTCTATATAAGCCACCATTTGCATTTGAAAAAACTATGTTTTTAATGATGATATGGTGATAAAAAATAATCAGAATCATGGTAGGAGCATAAACAATAATGCACATGGCATGTGTATTTGAAAACGTAAATTTTTTCGCCAACGATCCATCAATACATCATGCAGTGCGACTGGTACGCTTAGAACTTTCTGATGCAAGGCAAGATTCTACGCATATCAGTCCCACTGAATATTTTACCTCGTATTTTACATACAAAAATAATCTTATTGTTTGTAATACCACAGATTACATCGAAACTCAGCCACATCTTCAAATGCCACTCATAAATTTGTGGGTTTTACCACGAATCTTACCAGCCCTTCACAACAAACCACGAATCTTACCAGCCCTTCACGCTTTTTTATCAACTACATCTTTTACAACATGGGGCAGTTATGCGTAGAACGGCAGTATACCACCCGAAGTAACGGTTTTCTGGACGAACCATTCACAATGGCACTTTTTTCATCGAATAACTCTGCTCCGGGATGTGATATGATTATATTCAACCTTCCAATACATCTTCTCGATATCGCTAAAAGACGGTTATTTAACCTCAATTCAAGAGGTCCAGAGCATTGCAAAATTTCCTAGATAATCTGTCCATCTGGGCCAGAAATTTGGTTATCGAGGTTTCACCACAAAAGAAAACGAATTGGTAGTGTTTATTTAAAAGCGGTTCCCAGCCCAACTGCGTCTCAAGCTATTGGGAAGAGACATTACCCAATCTTTGACCTTCAAATACCTTGGAGTCATGTTTGGTTCTAAACGCACTCGTATTTGAAACAGAAATGTCAACAAAGGATCAATTTTCTAAGATCTATTTCCGCGACATGGCGGGCTGCTCACCCGGAAGACCTCATTAAACTCTATAAAACAACTATTCTTTCAATTCTCGATTATGGCTCTTTTTGCTTCCTCTCGGCAAAAAACAGCCACCTCATTAAATTGGAACGCATTCAATATCGTTGTTTACGTATTGCCGTATTGCTGTATGCAGAATTGAGTACCTAGTCAAGATTCTTGCGAATCTATATTAACTATACTGCCGTTATACGCATAATTCATAATCCAATGTTCTATGGGATTCCCTATATACATGGGACAGTTATGCTTATAACGGCAGTATATGTCATTCGATATTAGTCTTAGTACCTTTTACCAAAAGGAGAAAGCTCAATTTAAAACAGCATACTCTCAATGGAGTTCAAGTTCAGTTTGCGGAAGAAGTTAAATACCTTGGTGTTACTTTGGATAAAAAACTGAATTGGAACTCTCATTTTGACAAGGTTATTACTAAGGGTACAAACGCCCTATGGGTATGTAGTAAAGCAGTGGGTAAAACATGGGGACTGCGACCAAAAACTGTCTATTGGATTTATTCTGCAATAGTTCGTCCGAAAATCCCATATGCATTGCTTATATGGTGGCCTAAACTTAATGAGGTAACCACCCAAGTGAAGCTAAGCAAACTACAGAGACTTGCCTGTGTATCAATAACTGGAGCAATGAAAAGTACACCATCTGTTGCTTTCGATGCCCTTCTTAACATGTTACCTTTACATCAATTTGTAAAGCAGCAGGCAGCTAAAAGTGCCCTGCAATTCAAAAGATACAATAAGATTTTAGATGGACATTTAAAGATCCTTAAGATTTTCAAGTTAAACTCAGATGTTAAAACAATAGAAGACTGGATGACAACGAAGACAAACTACGACGTTCCCTTTAAAGTGGTTAAATCAAGCCGCTATGTATGGGAGTCTGGTGGACCTAGTTTGCGTCCAGCCTCCATTGTGTTTTACACGGATGGGTCAAAAATGGGAAAATACTGGAGCCGGGGTTATGGCCCTGGAATCAGGAAAGCTATACCAATGGGACATGGTCCAACGGTATTTCAAGCAGAAATTTATGCCATTATTGAATGTGTGAATATTTGTTTAACGAGGAAATACAGATTTGCAAAGATCTGCATTTTTTCCGATAGTCAAGCAGCTCTCAATGCGCTTAAAGCTTTCACATGTAAATCTAAGCTAGTGTGGGAATGCATTCTATCTTTAAGACAATTGGCCAGTAGGAACGAAGTTACTTTATACTGGGTGCCCGGCCATTGTGGTATTGAAGGAAATGAAAAAGCTGACAGCCTAGCAAGAGAAGGTTCAGCATCAAATTTAATGGGTCCGGAACCATTTTGTGGAGTCCAAGAGTGTGCTCTGACGACTGAAATAAAAAATTGGGAAATGTATTTGGTAGAATCAAACTGGAACGCCACGGATACATGCAGACAAGCCAATAGATTTATAAGACCAAGTGCTGTAAAAGCCCGGATCTTACTAAATCTTAGAAAAAAAAGACCTTCAGGTAACTGGCCTGTTAACTGGTCACTGCCCGAGTAGGTATTACCTAAACAAAATGGGAAGAATTAGTTCTACAGAATGTCGGTTTTGCCAATTTCAAACTGAAACTGCAGAACATATACTCTGCAATTGTGGAGCATTATTCAATCAAAGGATGTCAATATTTGGAAAAGGGTTACTAGGGCCCTCCGAAATTTGACAAAACGATCCTGGTAGGGTATTGGACTTTATAAAACAAGTCGAGCCTAACTGGGATCAGGGGCTATGTCAATCAATGTCCATCACACCTTAATTGTGACAGGATGCACCAAATCAAATATGGGTCATGCAACAATAATCCTTATGAATGGATGCAGTTGTGTTTTGGCTCTACAGAAAAGGAAAAAAATGGGTTCCCTCATATTGCTTAATTCCAGGCAATGAGAAGGCGGACTCTCTAGCAAAGGTGAGCGCACATGAAGGCGAGATTTTTGAAAGAAGAATTTTACATGATGATTTTTTTCCCATTAGTACGTCAGAGTTCTTTTCAAAGTTGGCAAAACGATTGGACAAGTAATTCTCTTGGGCGGTGGTTACATTCCCTTATTCCACATGTTTCGTCGAGATCGTGGTTCAACGGTCTGGATGTAAGTCGGGCTTACATTCGTGTGATGACAAGACTTATGTCCAACCACTACTCGCTAGACGCACCTCGTCGAAAGCAATTTATGTAGGTGCGGAACCGGTTATGATGACATCGCTCACGCGATTTGGCTTTGCCCGGATAATGATGCCGCCAGAGCACGACTATTGGATACCCTAGTGGCGCTAGGTAGACAACCCTTCCGCGAGGTAAGAGATGTTTTGGGAATGCGTTAGGAATGCGCTTTACGAATTCCTTTGTTTGTCTGTCTAAGAGTGCAAGAGTGCAACCACTTCTGTTCTTACGGTAGTTTGTGATGTTAAATGAATTTTCTTAATAAACGAAATAAAGACGAATCCTAAAAAATCCCTCACAACAAGTATGACTAATACAACCAAGTCCGGCATTGTCGAAAATAATTCCAATAAGGGACAAACAGCAGCACAGCTCAGGGAAATAATAACAAGATAGTATGGATTACTTATTTTTAGTGTTTTATTCTTATCCTCTGTAGGAATTAAATTGTGTCCAATACGATTAAATTATGCACTACTTACTGACGAATTTTCATTCGTGAAAAAAAATCTGACGGTGCGTCGCACTTTGGTTACCGTCTAGAAACGCTATGTGTTGTGTGTTCAAGCTTACGGTTTTACAAAAACAGAAACATGACATGTTATCCACTACGAATTCTAGTTGCATTCATTCAGGATGTATATATTTAATTCATTTATTATCCACACAAAAGAGAAGCTTGCCACGTAAGATGATCAACGACTATGTGCACGACTTCGTTAGCACAGCGATGCGCCTAACTACACAGAGACAGAAAACCTTTCCGAGTTTGTTCCAATGATGATTTAGAGTGATGAGTCACTGGCTGTTTTGTTTCTGGATAGTTGAGTGATATTCCGATCCAACGTTGGTACCCAATCATTTCCGAGTACTCTGCATAAGTTGTCTGTTGGTTGATTTTAGCGACACAACCATGATCAAGAGTATCCAACAAGCAAAAAGAGTTACCAGTCAATGAATACTTTCGATTGAATTGATGACTGCATGTGCTTATGATATCTTCCGTCCTCCTCTAATATTGACATCGCCTTCATTTTGAACATAGACCCAGATCTGATTCAGTAGATTGGACATCGCTCACCGGTGGCAGTAGTGAAATAGGGCCACGGGTATCCCAAAGTACATGTGAGTGCCTTGTCTTCTCGAGTAAGTTCAGCTTCTGATAGAAATACACAATATACAGAAGAGAAGGTTGCTTATTGAGCTGTCATTTTTGGTGCTGGGTTGGTGATAAGGGTCTTGTTTTGCTGTCTCGATCAATGTGTAACTGCAACTCCTTTTTTTTTCTCAAGTTATCAAATCGGATTCCTGTCCCGGGATGAAGTTGAACTGCAGAACTAATCAAATTACTGCGCGGGCTGTACTATTCCTATCTATATACTTATAATTTCTTCATAAATTATAAAAAAAGTATCTTATTTCGAAGAAAAGTTATTAGTAAATTGTGAAATAGGTTCAGTTGATAAGAATGACGTATCGTAGCATATACTGTTTTGCTTCCAAAAACGAAACAATTGTTTGCTAGATTTGGAAAATCATCACCCTCAGGGCTAATGTCCTGCAATAAACTTAAAAATCAAAAAATTTTGGAAGTCAGATTTAACGGTAGAATTTGCAAAAAAAAACTGATAACGAATTTCAAAGCTTCGTATGAAAAGATTTGTTCAATTGACTGCAAAATAAAAAGGAGCATAGAACCAGAATGAAACT
The DNA here is from genome assembly GCA_034211315.2 of Aedes japonicus. Taxonomy (NCBI): domain Eukaryota; kingdom Metazoa; phylum Arthropoda; class Insecta; order Diptera; family Culicidae; genus Aedes; species Aedes japonicus. The sequence continues at coordinate 363,404 of JASCZW010000240.1, read as the reverse complement.
GGGAGCAAGAACCGGGAAACGCTAAAATTCTGGGGGTAAGAGGCAAGATTAAATGAAACAATAACATTCTGCACAGACCCTATTCGGATTCGTCGCTGGTCACAAGAAATGACGAACGGGATCTCCCAAAACATGTTTCTCCCTGTCTCTCTCACCGCTCGTTATCGGCAACTTCCATGATCCGTTCACGATATCTACTGGGCAAGGTATAAATTAGATTAATATGTCTTTTCCGACTCTCTTCAACATCGTAGTCGTATGTACCAGCAGTAGTTGGTTGGTTCTTTTACTCGCTTCATTTGCGCGGTGATGGCAGCCTGGCGTTTATCTGTGCCGGCGCCGACCATCGTCCCGCGATCGCGAACGACGACGACGATCACGCGAGTTAGAACGTGGACGCTCGCGGCGTTCACGATCACGTCGTTCGCGCTCTTTGCGGCGTTCTTCCTCCTGCTTGCGTGCCTCCTCCTGGCGGCGTTGATTCTCTGCTATATCCTTGCGGCGCTGCTCTTCCTTGGCAGCCATCTGGAAATAGCAAGAAGAAAGAATAGGATATAATACGAACGAGACACAGTAGTTTCTTGAGCTCTCTCCATCGCCTGTGTATCTTCATTGATAATCGGCAAGTTTACTGCCGTATTTATTTATTTAGTTTAGTCGTCACCAACAGGCTTAATGAAGCCCCGTTCTACGCATAATTGTCCCATATTGAAAAATAGACAACTGAGCAAAATGCAATTATAGTTAAAACATATTTTTATTATCGGGAAAGTAATGGCGTAATAAATAATGATTTTAAGACCAAAATTACGTTAGAAACCAACATTTCCAATGAATCCTGTCATTTTTTTTCGTTTGTAGATTCAATTTACAGGGTGGCCACACAATATAAATTTAAAAATTCCCGCATTTTTTACATTATTTTCCCGACTGGGAAGATGAGATAATATATATTGGATTAATAAATATTTTTAAAGTTTATGAAAGTTTTTTTTTCAAATAGTAGCCCCGGGCTTCTTGCGTATTGCATAATTAGCTTTGGTCTCTCATATTGCTATCGAGAACACTTAGCTTAATATAAGTCATTGACCTTTTAAGTTTCTAGAAGAATAAACATCGAAGAGAAATAGTAAAGCGATCGAGTTTTTCGACTACAACGTGCGTTGCGTGCATTTTGTACCAAGGATTTCATGTTCTCAACGTTGTATAGAGTGCGTAGACAAATCTCTGAGCTCTCATACTTCGCCCCCCTTTTTCTAGTTTGGTTCACCCTCAGACACTTTCCATTTATTGAAAATCCGCATTTTCGTGCGACACGATGAGCTTATTTTTAACAAATTTAGTCAAATTTGACAGCTTCTAGCCAAAATCTGTCCGATGTTCTTTTGAGTGCAATTAATGCAGATGACGTAACGCGTTAAAGGGAATGATAATGGAGATTTGTTTAGTAGCTTCAAAAAACCACAGTAAAAAGATCATAAGTCGTTGTGGGATGCCAAAACATCTTTGTCGCAAATTTAAGCAAATTCTATCGCTTTCTTAATTGGCGGTTTAGAGGCAAAACCAATTTCCACATTAAGGGCAAGTAGAAGATTCTATTTCAATTAACGATTTAGCTTTGACTGTCAGACGCTCGAGCTTAACAATTTTCTCCATAGCGACTCTAACAAGTCCCGTCAAATCGTCAAAAAGAAACGAAGTTACAGGACATTCGATCTGGGAAATGACTCGACCATTGCTGCATCAACCTTTACAGCGAACACTTTTAATTGGCACACCGACGAAATTCGGATTACTTTTATTCAGCTTTCTTTCTCAATTAGAACAACATTTGTAGTGCTCTTCTAGCACCTAGCTTCCTCGAACTCCTACCAGTCCTAAGATGTTCTGTATACTTTTAGATTGTTTCATGAAATTCTGAGAAGTTCTCTGAACCTCTAGGAAGATCCGTGCGTAGAGCTTCATGAATGTCTGGACAGTTCTCTGAATTTATGGGAAGTTTCTACTTTTCTGGAAAATTCCCTTGAACTTTTGGGAAGTTCCGTAAAATTCTGGGAAGTTCCCTGAACATCTTGAATAGTTCTATGAACTTCTGAGAAATACTGAAAACAAATCTGATAAGTTTTCTGAGCTTCTGGGAACCTCCCTGAATTTCTGGATAGTTGCCTGAACTTTCAACCTATTGGTTTGCAAATTTGTATGGCAACAAAAGTAGGTCATTTTGAATTGAAAAACTGAACTACTTATACTAATAGAATTTCTTTCAAATTTCAATCCGAAAAATTGGTGAGTTTTTCTGATCAAATGGCGTATGAATAAAGTCGTTCTATTCAGTCAAACAAGAGGTATACTGCCCCCACTCTCATAACAGTCCCATATGACTTTTCATCACTTTTGAGTTAACCATATGAATAGTATTCATTTTAAATGTACTTCTCAAAATCATACTAGAAATAGCGGATTTTTATGTCCATGTGTGAAAAATATGCCAAATCATGTGCCAAATTAATATAGGAGAAAGCACCCGCATAACAGTCCCATTAGCTATTTCTTAAGATACTGATGAAAATTTTCAGTTATTATAGCCTCTGTTGAAATAATCGTTAGTAATTCAAATGTATTTAAGAAAAAAGGTTTTCAAAATGTCATACACTTATTTTTGCCTAATAGGCAAGCTTTCCCAGAATATCTTCTTCTCCTCGCGGGTGAGAGGTGAAATCACACTTAGGTATCCATGCGAGCAGCATCCCATCCAACAGGGTTCTTTTGGGTTTTCAGCGTGTCTTCCAATTTGAAACCTTCTGCGGTAAGCTGATGCTGCTGCTTTTTAGAGAACAGTGAACGGCTTTGAATTTCACCTTCGTCAACAACAGAGTGACTGTAGTTGTTGCGTGCGCCCCACGTGCGACGCCGCACCTACTCATCTACATCATTGATGTCGCGGCGCTTCGCCGTCTCCATGAACTCCAAAGTGAAGCTGGTTGCGGTAGTCGACAGATGACAGAACTGTCACTCAATTCGTGATTGCGGAAATCGGCAAATGATAGAGAAAGTTAACAGTTGGTCGTGCAAGTGTGCGTTAATTAATAGATTACTAGCTTAAAGTCTACATTACTAGTTCTAACATGCTACAAGTATCTAAATTAGAGTAATTAAATTAGTGCTAAACATAATCGAAGAGGTAATATGATACGATAATTGAACTTAAAATAGAACTTGAAAATAACGAAGTGTACGGGTTTTTAGGTTAGTCAGTGATTGAGATCGGCTTTGTGGAGCTCAAATTTAGCTACTATGCCTTTATATACAAGTAAGTTAACTTTGTAACACTGTTCTAAAACTTAATCCTAACTAATTATCGTTGTATCAAACTAGATTTCCCAAATTTGTACGTAGCATCCGTCAATTGCATCTGTTCAAACGTTTAGGAAACGCACAAACGTAAGTACGCGAGAGTAGGGTGTAAACGGTAATAGTGTACCTAATGTGAACCTTTTACAGGAAAATTTTAATCGCAGTTCGCGAAAATAAACGATTGAAATTTTGGAAAAGCCGTTTGGTTGTTGCATGCGCAACAGTAGTGGAACTCAAAACTTCCCTTTCGTACAATGATCCGCTTGATCTTATCGATGTACGGGCGTTTCTTGAATTTATTTAAGGTGTATTGGCTGACGTTCATCGTTGGCTGGATAAAACTTGTTACCTCCATGTTCAATACATCGACTTTTTACTTCGCTCTTGAAACAGCATCAGTAAACAACGGAAATGTGATAGGCGGGGATTGACGCATAGCTTTCTTAACGGCAGCATGAAATGAATCTGCTGACATGAAGGTATGGCCAGATTAAAAAAATTTGAAGACTATTTCCTTCACGTGAACTGACGTGGAATGAATGATATTAAATGGAGGAACAGCCCCCAATTTTTGTTTTGCGCCGCGCAGTTGTCGAGCCAGAATGTAATTCGTTTCGATACGACGTTTCAATAAATGCCAAAAGCCTTTGCAAAAATACGATCTTTTTGAAGCCATCTAGACGAGGCAGCTGGATTACCTGTATAAATGACTTTATTAGAATTACGTATTATTATTTCGTGAAAATTAAATTATACCTTCTGTACATCAACAGAAAGCACTATTTCGTCCGGTTCGACTTTCCCTCCATCCGCCTGATACGCAACGCAAATCAACGCAAAAACAATGCCCATGCGCTGCGGGTGCCTTCCGGGAAATTCTCGTACTTTTCATTTGGATCCTGGTTAATCGATTCGTATCCTTGAAAATCTTCCTCTATATCAACACTGTCAACATCACTATCACCGTCATACAATTTAATCGTATCAAGAGACAGGTTTTCAACAATTAACAGCTATTACAAAAAAAAATGCGTATCCACTGTGATCACGAAGTTCAAATGATCAAGCAATAGAACGTAAACAAAACAAACGAGGGCGAGTGATGGGACTGGTTTACGAGTGTTTTTGCGTTTGTTGATGTGAGCACTCGCATAACGAGTCCCATATATAGACACTCAAGTAATAGAACGGCCAAAGTGAGTCTGGCACAGTTGATGTATCCAAAAAAACTGTCAAATCTTATGGGAAAATTCCACATTTAATGTTCATTTTAGATACAACATGGCGGCACGTTAGCCGGTCTATAATTTGAGTGTCTATAGTCCCATATGGTTTTATAATAATTTTCGCATGAAAAACAAGTTTTTAATAATATTCCATATATCAACGAAATATTTGTGTTGCTATGCAAATGTTTTACCGACTACTTCAAGATTTATTGCTTGCGAGAGCTACAAAAGATCACTTTATGAATCCTAACGGGTGGCAATTAAAATTTTGGAATTTTTTTGAGGCCTCTATGCTCAACACAAACGAGCTCAGAGAGAAATAAGAGTGTGTATGCGTTAGCTCTTTCTCTCCTCTTTCTGCTAGTATTTTCTGTTTTGTTTATGCTTGCTCAGTTTTGCTCAAAATGCCGTCGAAACAAGAAGTATTTCGCGAGCGCGCTGTACAGTTCTACGAACTGCACAGAAATCTCGGCAAAACGTATACGGTACAACATTTTAAAAGCAAAAATGTTGCGACTTCGACTGTTTACCATATCCTAAGATCCCCAACAACTGCTCGCAAGCAAGGTAGTGGAAGACCAGCCAAAATTATGGACGCAAAAGGACTTCGTTCTCTTTCTCGTGCCTTCAACAACAAGGATTCACTGAGCCAACGGAATGCCGCAAAAAAGTTCAACTGTTCTCACCAGTACATCTGCAAAACATTGAAAAGAGTCGGAATAAAGAGCCGAAAGAAGACACGAGCCCCGGAATATACTGATGCACAGATTTCAACGCTGAAATCCCAATGCCGTTGGTTGATTAAAAATTATTCCGGAAAAAGTTTTGTTTTGGACGACGAAAGCTACTTCCCTCTTTCGAAGACGCAGATTCCCGGAAACGATCGATACTATTCAACGGATAGTTCTACTACACCTCCAAACATAAAATATAAGTTTAAACATAAGTTTGAACAGAAAGTGATGCTGTACATTGCCATTTCCGAGAAAGGCATTTCTAAGCCATGGTTCAAGCCCTCTGGTTTGGCAATCAATCAAGATGTGTACCACAACGAATGTTTGAGGAAAATTTTGATCCCGTTTCTACAAAAACATCATGCTGATGGACAATATGTGTTTTGGCCGGATAAAGCGTCATCGCATTACGCCATAAAAACACAATCCTTCCTGAATATCCATTCGATCCCATTTGTACCCAAAAACCACAACCCGACAAATCTGCCTCAGTGTCGCCCAATCGAAGATTTCTTCGGGGTTTTGAGTTCCTTGGTGTACAAAAATAACTGGAGAGCCACGAATTGCAAACAGTTGATTGGTAGAATCAAGAGATGCATTCGCAAAGTTGACATGGAGGCCGTACAACGCTCCTGTTCCGACATCAAACGGAAGCTTCGCCGAACATCCGATTACGGACCGTTTTCAAATGTTCACTAACTTTTTTTTCAACAATGGACAATGTATCTTTTATTTGAATAAATCAGATCTTCTTCAACTATGTTTGTCTTTTTTTGACAGCTTGGGAAAGAAATTCCAAAATTTTAGTTGCCACCCGTTAGAGGGTTTCATCTGTTAATGTAAAAATGTTTGATTGCAATTTTCCAAATGGGACTGATATGCGAGTGGGGCAGTATAAGCGTTCAAAAACCTTTCACTTTTGCGTAAAGCTCTCATTTTTTTTTTAAATTTTGGAATGTCACCCGGTATAGAAAAGAGAAACGTAGCCCTACGCTAAAGCTTTCTAGCAAATATTGCCCGCTCTTCTGTGAAATTTTCGTGAGTGTCTGAACACTCGACGATGCGTTTTGCTCATTCTTTCTTCGTCGATTTGAAAATATCGAAATGTGGAAACTAACCCAGCTCCAGAACCGGATTATTTTCCACCGGAGGAGAAATCACTATCCAACAATCAAGCTTTAACCAAGAGTAGAAATGAAAACATCAGTTATTAAAACTTACCTGTTCAACAGTCAGCGGTAACCAATAGATGCAAGGTGTTGTTTTAGTTTTCCTGAAAAGATCATCCAACAATCTGATGGGCGGTTCATTCTCCTTTTTCTTGAACTTCCGCGCTGTATGAATGATCAGAAGAGTATTTCATCAGTATATACAGAATAATTCCATACCCTGTGAAACAAAAACCTACCTGGTGATACACTGGCACTACCACGTCTCCGGTCCCTGTCTCCCCGTCCGAATTCCCGCTCCATCGAACGCCGCCTGCCTCGATCTCCACGTCCCTCGTCGCCGCGATTACTGCGATCCCGTTCCCTGTCCCGGTCGCGGTCTCGTTCACGCTCTCGTTCCCTTTCGCGGCCAATCCTGTCCCCTTCTGCTACTCTATCGCGATCTTCGCGGTCGAAAGTATCCTTCTTTCCAAGATCCCACTCACGCACCGGTCGGACCTACGCAAACAAAAAGTTCATGGTATTTCAAGCTTTAACGATCGTTTGAACACCTTACTTCATCCTGCTTCACTGTATCGCGGCTCCATCCGAAGTCCTTGGCGTCCTTCGAATTGTCGATTGTAATTCGAGTAGTGCCGGCATCATCTAGTGTCGAAATGATTGCTTTCTCCATGGCCGCTTCGGTTCCGAAATCGACATGCAAACACTTCGGATTCGATGTCGGCCATCGAACGCCATGCAATGCGTGACGGGTTTCGACCGATTCACTGTAGTAAAATCAAATAATCAGACAATGTGTAAGGAATATTATGCATCAGTAGCGAATACTTACTCTACCGTTTCGTACTTTACGAAACACTTCGACTTGATCTTATCGATCCAAAAGCCATTCTCCACTATTTTACCGGTCCGGGCCAGCAAGCTTTTCAACTGCAGCACCGTGAACGGTCGTACAAGATTCGTTATGTACAATATGTTGCTGGAATGATGCTTCGCTGGACTCGGAGGCCTTACTATTGCTGTATTTCCATCATCACTGACGATGCTTATCTTACGATTGCCCAGCAATTTTTCAGCCGGTTTCGGTTTGTATTCTGGTTCCTCGATGTTTTCTTTTTCGGACAATTTGATTGATGGCTTGTCTTTGGAGCGCCGTCTTTCAACAGGTGATTGTTCCTCGTTGCTGTCAACGATTTCCTCCGGTTCTGGAGATGATTCCAGCTTAACGTCTGCCAGTGGAACTGGTTTCACCGGTTCGGAAATTATGTTTTTCAATGAATCAGTCGAGATTGTGATTACCGACGCTTTGACGTCCGTTTTTGATGATAACCAGCGTCTTTTTCGCTGCAATGCTCGTCGTATAGGTTTTTCATCATTGAGAGTTTTCTCAGGACTCCGCTTCGGAACTTCTTCATCCTTAATTTCTCCGGCCTCTAATTCTTCGTCATTTTTTTCATCACCATCATTTAGCTTTGTTTCTACTGTGTTGATGATTATTTTGGGGCATACAGGAGACTTCGAACGTGATCGAAAACGAGATTTACGCACCGGTTTCGGTGATTCCGATTTAAGATGCTCTTTTTCTGACGAGGATTCCTCCGAGGAAGCTTCCTTTTTAGGGGAAGCTTCTTTGGGGGTTTCCTCTGTCTTCGACGGTGCCTGTTGACTTTCATCTTCTTGAACACTCTCCGAATCCACTTCACCGGACTCTCGAGACTGTTCACAAATATCGGCTTTAGTACGTTCTTGATGTTCTTTTATATATTTCTGTTCGTTTTCCGGTTCACACTCTTTTGCAACATGGTTTTTTTCCTCAACAACTTCCGGTTCTAGTTCAAATTTTGTTTTTTCTTCTTCTTTTGGTTCTTCAACTTCTGAAGCTATTGTTTCAGCTACAACAGTTTCTTGAACCTCTTCGGGTTTTTCCTCTGGAATAGTGTCCATTACAGCAGTGTCTTTTTCAACTACATGTTCACCATTTTCCTCCCTTTCACTTTCTTCTTTATCAGATGGCTCTACTGATTGGGATTTACGTCTGGAACGTCTGGGTCGTGGAATAGTCTTCTCCTCAGATGTCTTCGCTCTAGTACCTCTGCGAGCACGATTTCTTTTCCTCACTTCCTCCTCCTCTTGCTCTGAGTCGCTATTGTCCGATTTGTGGACTTCAGCTTCCTGCAGTTCCTCTGGCTGTTCTTTACCCAACGCATCATCTCGTTCTGGACTTGCGGTCGACGCTTTGCGACCACGCCTTGAAGATCGCCGTGACACCTTTTCCGGAGAGCTTTTTGCTTTTTCTGAAGCCTTTCGCCGCGTCATTCTGCGGACAAAACATTTTTAATTATTTCAATGTCCAAGAAGAAATAATAATAATAATAGTATCATTCAAAGCAAAAACACTCCACTTCTTGATTTTAATGCCTAATACCGGCGGTATTTGTTATCTTATTACCCTCACTAGTCATGGAAGCCGGCATCCGCCACCCTAGCGCTCCTTCTTATACATGATTTTTTTTCTCTACTCTTGTTTCAATACCTGCTGCCACATTCGGCGACATCGCTATATGAACCAAACTTACCTCGCAAAATTTGGCCTTTTAACGTAGAGAACGACAGCTATCGATGTTCTATTTTGAATCAACCACTAAAATCGAAACGATTGCACTATACTTAAATCGGTTCCTATACGATAAAATTAGAAAATTTACCAAAAATCTTTACCACTAATCAAACGCGCGACGTTTCGACTGTCCACCATCGAGAAAAGTTTTCTTCAGTCGCTGCTGTTAAAAATTTTATACGTTCGTTCTGAACTGCACGAAAACAGTAGAGGCCCAAACGCCATACACGGTAATCTCAATTTACGCTATTCAAGAAAACGTTTCATTTTACCTATTTTTTTTAGTGAAGTGGATTTGCCAATTTTATCGTTATATGTTACTTAAATTTGGTTTAAAATACTCTCATTGGGTAACAATCAATGTCGGTAAGAGAACCGTAAAAAAAAGTAATTTTAGTAACGTCTGCTTTCCAACAATACCAAAATTTCGTTAAACCATGTTCACCGATTTTCAATATGTGCACTTTTGTGCAGTTTTCGGTATTTTTTATCGACTTTTCCGTATTCTTATCTTAGCTTGTAAGTATGCTTTTTCAAGAGAAATGGGACTACACACCAAAAATGAATATTTAACCGAGTTTATTAATTTTACTCCCTTTAGGCTAAGTAAGACAAATTATATTTTTTGTATTTAAGTAATCTAATGCTTCAAAAGTATGCTTCCAGATCGTAAAACGTTGACAATGGTTTTGTGTGCATGGAATATTGAGGAGCTTCCCTAATAAACACGTACCATACAGGAAAGATATTATAGATGGTGTGACTACACACAAAAAATTAATCGTGTTTTATTGAAAGTTCTGCGCTTTACTTCTGAGAAGTGTTTATTTTTCATAAAATTAAGAGTAAAATTATCTACAACGAAAGTTCCTCGTTTGATTTGAAAATTTTATGTTCCGGTTCAGTGTGTAAATTTAAAAGTAGTTTCTTTTACCATGAAAATGGCAGAACTGTCAAATCCACCAACACAAAAAGCAAGCCGTTGTCGTTTGAAAGAGAGAAAAAATGAATCGGAGTTATCTGTCAAAGTCGTCCTGTTCTTTTCATCCGTCCGGAAAAACAGTTAAGGTGCTCACGGATATTGTTGTTGTACTTCTTCTATGTGAAGGGATTTTAAGGTGAGTGTATTTTCTATGGAGATTGCATTCGAAATGTAAGCCTTATAGTAGTACTTCTTTCACCGATAGCACCAGCTCGCAGGACAACCTTATACCTTACATGAAGAAGCATAACACCCCAACGAACAATAGCAACATTCGACTTTCTTCCAATTACGAATCTCTAACCAGCAGTGAATTGGATCCGAACTACGAATCTGTCAAACCCCGTGGATGACCGGTCCATCATCCAACGATTCACTCTCGAAGTCCAATTCCTTGGCAACGCCAAGTGTGCACGAGGCATCCGCCACGACAACGACGAAGGTCACCGGGTCCGACACTCCACCGGTCGAAACAAAAGCGAAGACGCCTTCGATGTGCGAACTGGAAACCACCGGCGTCAGTGGCGTTCCAAGTCTGATTATTTCAAGGCAATTGTCAGAACCGTCGTGCAGTATAAGTTTAATTTTTTTTATGAGTGTTTGGGAATATTCATATGCTGTTTTATACAGACGGCGAGCGAAAAACGACTCCAGCATAGAATATTCAGATGATTAATATATGCCAAATACAGCTTTTGCGTGACAATTATGCTTAAGTTAGGAATTCGTTGTTTACCACATGTACCAGAAACAAGAAAAAATTTGTTAAAAATACGAAAAAAATATGTTTTATTAATCCAGACTTTTATTTAATATAAATGATTTTCAAAAAAATAGCTGTCTTATTAAAATGTATAATGATTATTCTGAAAAAAAAACCATGTTAAAATTGTGTTACATTTCAATCTTAGCAGCTTACTTTTATTTGAATTGCACGACACTTTCAGGTTGAAAGTGATGAGAAACACGATGGTAACAAGTCGAACGTTTATTGGAGAAAGAGACAGAGTGGGGTGACATGGGTGGTTATATAATAGAATTCAAATTTCCATGGCCTACTGCCAGATCATATTTATACTAGTCTACATAAATCTAATTCATTTCAACACCCCCTCTTAGACCTAGTGTGGATCGATGCTTCAGAAAAGCAGCAACAGGTAGGCCCTTCGTGAAGACGTCCGCCAGTTGGTCTCCTGTCGGAATATAGTTCACTCTGATGACGCCGTTTTGGATACACTCCCTAACAAAGTTGTAGCGAATGTCCAGGTGCTTCATCCGTTTCTGGTCTCGAGGTTCTTCGGCGATATGTATGCAGGACTGGTTGTCCTCGTAGATCACCAAAGGTGCGTTCAGGTTGACGCCGAATTCAGTGAGCAGATTCCGCAACCAAATCGCCTCGCAAGATGACTGGCTTAGCGAAACGTATTCCGCTTCCGTCGATGACAACGAAGTCGTCGCCTGCTTGCGTGTCGTCCACGAGATGGTATTGCCGTAGACTTGAAACACGTAGCCACTCGTTGAGCGACGGTCGTCCATGTCGCTACCCCAATCCGCATCCGCAAATCCAACGATTGGATCGGCACCAGGGTCGCGTCGATACTCCAAGCATAGATGCTTGGTTCCTTGGAGGTACCGCAACACGCGCTTGAGGTGGCTCCAGTGCACATCGGTTGCGCCACTCTGGAAGCGGCTCAGGAAGTTCACCGCTATGCTTATGTCAGGACGAGATGTCAGCATCAAGTAGGTCAAGCAACCTACAAGCTCCCGGTATGGATGCTGTGTCGATTCCTCACCATCCTTACCCTCTCCAGCTTGAGATTGGCGTCCAAAGGGTCGACGCCCGCTTGCAGTCTTGCATGCCGAAGCGCTTTAACAGAGCAGAAACATATTTAGTTTGATTCAGTAGCAACGTACCTTCTGCCATATTGTACTGAATCCGCATGCCCAGGAAGTTTTTCAGCTCCTGCATGTCGTCCATCTCGAACTCGTTCTTCAGCATCTCTTTAATCTTCCGTATTTCTTCCAGGGAACTTGATGCCAGCACAATGTCGTCGACGTACAGTACCAGGTACATCCACACGCCGTTGACCTTCCTCGTATACAGGCAGCTATCGTATGGTGAGCGCCGGAAACCAAGCTTCAGGACAAAATTGTTGAACCGCTCGTTCCAGCTACGCGGTGCCTGCTGCAGGCCATATAAGGATTTGTTCAACCTGAACACCTTGTTCCCCCTCTCAAATCCTGGTGGCTGCCGCACGTAGACGGTTTCCGATATCGTTCCGTTGAGGAACGCCGTGCGCACATCCATCTGGTGCAAATGGAGGTTTTTCTGCACCGCCACCGCCAGTAGAGTCCTGACGGTTGTCATACGCACCACGGGAGCATAGGTTTCCTGGTAATCGTAGCCTTGACGCTGAGAACATCCTTTGGCCACGAGCCTTGCCTTGTGCCTGTCGATTGAGCCGTTGTCCAGGTATTTGATTTTGAACACCCACTTGCAGGGCACTGTTCGAGCACCAGGAGGGAGGTTCACGAGGTCCCACGTGTGGTTCTTCTCGAGCGCCCGCATTTCGTCGCCGATCGCACGCTTCCATTCCGGCCAATCGTCGCGCTTCCGAAGCTCGTTGATGTTGTCCGGCAATGCTTCCACGTAATTTTCCGCATTCAACGCAAATGCCACACACATGTCGTAGTCGGAGTAACGAGCCGGCTGTTTGCGAGGCCGCTCGCTTCGCCGAACTGGAGCTTCGTCTTCATCAGTACTTTCTTCAGTCGTTGTTTCGTGCCCGCCAGCAGCTTCATCGTCAGATTTCTCAAGGATTGGCTCTGGATCAGGATCAGGATTCGGTTCACCTCGTTGTTCCGGTTCTTCTTCAAGCGTTTCCGGGCGGTCGGACACTAGGTGGTCATTCGTATACTCTTCCATACGACGTTTCGATGCTGGTTCTTCCACGACGACGTCCCGAGCGATGATGACCTTCCGTCGCACAGGATCCCACACGCGGTACCCGTTGATACCGTAGCCGACCAGTAGCACACTTGACTCTTCGCGTCAAGCTTCGTCCGCTTCTCCTTCGGAACGTGGCAAAATGCCTTGCTTCCAAAGACACGCAGCCGGGACACATTTGGCTTGTGCCCGAACCACATCTCGTACGGCGTTTTGTTCTCGGCTAGGGCAGTAGTGGGACTTCGGTTGATCAGATGGACAGCGGTCAGAACCGCCTCGTTCCACATCCATCGATTGCAGCCCGCGTCGTCCAACATCGATCGGGCTCGTTCCATGATGGTCCTGTTCATTCTTTCGGCGACGCCGTTCTGCTGCGGCGTATACGGCACGGATGGCTCCATCATGATTCCTGCCTCCTCACAAAAATGGATAAACTTCGCATTAATGTACTCACCGCCGTTGTCGCTTCTCAACCTGGCGATTCGAGTGCCAAAATGTGCGGTGGCCATTGCAGCATATTTCCGGAAAGCATCCAGCACGTCGCCCTTCGATTTGAGCGGATACACCGCCGTGAAGTGCGTGTAGTCGTCGATGAAACTGACGAAAATCTTCTGGCCATCCCATGAGGCTGGTGTGAACGGACCGCAGACGTCGGTGTGAATCAACTCCAACGGCCGAGATGAACGAGGTAGTACTGCTTCTTCGAAGGGTTGCCTCGTTTGCTTCCCCATCATACACGGCTCACAAACACCTGCATCCGGTTTGAAATTTCCAGCAACATCGATGCCTTCAACCATTTCGCTTCGGATGAGCTTCATCAGGCCAGCGTTCCCGATATGACCGTACCTACGATGCCACAACGTCAACTTACTTCCTTGATCAGCGGCCATGGCGGTTTCGATCTTCGGCACTTCCACATCCAACTCGTACAGCCGACCTTTCCGACTCGCAGTGCACACCACTTCGGAACCACGCGTGATTCGTGCACCATCCTGGCCAAAAGTCACTTCCATTCCACGCTCAGTGACTCGCTTAACGGAGAACAAATTAGCGTACAATCCTGGCACAAACAGAACGTCGTACATCGTGCAGGTTAGCTGCTTTCCTTGGACATTGGATACCATTTTCACTTCGCCGGCCACACGACTGGTCAGCGACACTCCCGACTTGGCGACGTTGATAACGATGGGCGAATCCAATGTGCGCACATTTTCCAAAAAGCTCTTGTCGCTTACCATGTGCTCCGATGCGCCGCTGTCCAAAATCCAACGAAATTTGCAACCGGTTGAGTCGCCACCAACGGTCATGAACGCCACATCGCTTCCCGGTTCCGCCACGTGCGCCTTGCTCTTCTTCTTCTTGTCCGTCTTCGGTGTATGGCGATCTTGTTTCGCATTTTCCGGACAATTCACGCGCTTGTGCCCGGGTTTTCCGCAAGCATGGCACTTGATCACGAACTTACCGCTTCTTCCAGCGAAAGCTGTGGTCGATTCCGGTCTGTCCCCGTTGTGCTGTCGCTTTACGTCCTCACTGAGCAGTCTCGACTTGACGAATTCCATCGAGCACTGTTCCACCGGTAGCGTCTCAAGCACCGTGATGATCTGGTCGTACGATTTCGGCATCGACTGTAGCAGGAAGAAAATTACCACCGGCATGTCGAACTTGATTTCCGCCGATTCTAGCTCTCGGATGGTCTTTTCGAAAGCCAGAATATGCTCCTCCAACGGTCGTCGCTCGTCGTACTTCATTCCAGCCAGCTGTTTCAGCAAATAGAATACGCCCGAGACTCCTTTTGCCTCGTAGTAATGCTGCAACGTGGTCCAAATCGCTCTTGGGGACTTTTGCAAACGGACGCGCTCCAACTGGGAATCCGCTATCTTGTGGATCAGGATCGACCTGCACTTCGCGTCTTCTTGCTTCCGCTTGGTCCGCTTGTCCTCCTTTTCTTTCTTCACCGCTGCCGTGTCCCCTGCATCATCCGGGAAAAAATCTTCTTCTTCCAGAGTCTTCTCGATGCAATGGAGCAAACCCAACTCTTCCAGGTACGACTCCATCCGGAAGCTCCAATTTGAGAAATTCGACCCGTCGAACAGGTACACGCGCTGCGTCCGCTCGTCCTCCATTTCCGTTTCCGCGAAAGATTACACCGTTTTTGTTCCGAAAAAATAACGCCGCTTCGCTACTGAACTTAACCGTCACGGGTGAAAATTTTCTTTGCCGAACACGTGCTTACTCGGGGTCGCAGTTGCTATGGTAACGCGGAGGGCCCATAACCTGATGAGAAACACGATGGTAACAAGTCGAACGTTTATTGGAGAAAGAGACAGAGTGGGGTGACATGGGTGGTTATATAATAGAATTCAAATTTCCATGGCCTACTGCCAGATCATATTTATACTAGTCTACATAAATCTAATTCATTTCAACAGAAAGTTTATTTTGAAATAAAAATAATTTGCTTTCATTTTCAACGATGGCATCGGTTTCGATTTGACAGTTCTACAATTCGTTTTGAAAGTTTCAACTTTTAAATGTACCGAGCAGGAAAATTTTTATTTGACAGTTTGAACGTTTTTGTTGTGAATGCAAACCACTTTCTACGAAAAAGAACCACCGCAACTTTTCAATTTAAGCAATAATTTTTTTATTTCTTACAATCATTATTCTTTGTGTGATATAACACTTACAGTCGGGATGATACCCCGAATTGGTGGTTAGGCACTTCTTATGGTTATTGTGTATGCGGGTTATAAAGAAGTCGAATCCATAATTACACCAGAAAAGGCATGAATAAAAACAATTTTAAAGAATAATTCTTTATATTGCAGGTCTAAAACGTCTAGTGCCCGGCTATGATGCCTTTATCCAATGTAACGTTGATGAGCTCAAAACTCATGTCAAACGATTGCTTTAAAACGGGCCGCAAGAATCCGGTCTAATTTATTCGTAAATTGTGTAGATTTAATAAAATGGTTGCTTACGATTTTTGTTTATACACAATTAAATTTTTTCACAGTATTCGGTTATTTTTTACCGAACTTTCATCAACTGAACGTTCGGTAATCCGATTTAACTGATTTTAGTAAAACTTTAAATTTTTTCGGTAATTTTTTTACAGATAACTGGAAAATTTCATAAAAATCCGGTAAGTCGGATTTCGGAACGCAAAGCTGTTGAAAATTCGGTAAAAAATGACCGAATACTGTAAATTTTTTTAAGTGTTAAGTTTTTTAAGTGTAGGAATTAATGGGTAAAATTTTACGCATTTAACAAAAAAAGAGATTATTAATAAACTTGATTGACCCATTATTACGTACACGCAAATAAAAATACGCAGTTATACCAATTCAAAATAGGAATCAATTCAACTAAAATTTTGTTTAAAATATGGACAAATAAAACTGATGAACTAATTCAACAAAAACTTTGAGTTGAAATAAAACTTCTTGTTTTATAGAATTGAACATCGTGTTTTATTGTTCAAAACAAAAGATTTTGTTAAATCAACTAAACGCATTTGTTTAAATAATAAACATCGACGAACCAATACAATAAAACCATTTGATTGAAATAAAACTTCATGCTTTATAAAACTGTGAATCGTGTTTTATTGTTTTAAAATAATTACCGCACTATATTCCGCCTGCCGAACGGTGTGTTGGAAAGCATGAATCGGACTTTGCAGGAGATGACATCGTGTATGTGGTTGGATGCAGGACTAGGGAAGAACTATTCCAGAGAGGAAGTCATAATGGCAGCTTATTTTCTAAATCGTCTTCCAAGTTGTGCTGTTTTTCCAGTTATCTGCAAAGAGAATAATTTGTTGATAATCTGTTTTACAAATTAACATGTTTATACATACACTAGAAAAACCAAGGCAGAGGCAGCAATATGGCAGCTATGAAATTTGCGGTCATACATATATTTTATGAAAACAATAAATTAATCATTTTAGTTTAAAACAACGTTTAAAATAAGTATGATTTCTTTGCGTGTATATTGCGTAAATGTCATATAATGGGTATTTATTTACCCATTTTCTACAAAAATTCATTTCCAGAGATGGGTAAAAACTACCCATTTCCTGATATTAATTCCATATACGCATAAATGGGTATGTCGAGCTTACCCCTTTAATAGGTTGACTCCTAGGGGGAGACAACTTAATCTTGCATTAATTTTAATGCCAATACTATGAGTATTAATGAAAATAATAAAATTATAATGTCATTATACGGTATTATGATATCATAAACTGTCAATACAATGCTATAATTTTATTAACAGTGTATAGTTATCACGCATGGTTTGCTTTTGTTTTAATTTGTTGACGTACGGCGGAGTCGTAACCAGGTGGCAAGTCAATATCGTTCAGCTTAGGTCCGGCACATCGAGCAGTTTACTTATGTTGGAAGCAAAAATATTTAAAACATTGCTGAGCACATGGGTGATTACGTCAAACTACCATAACATTCCATACTGTGAGCTGATAGTTTGAGATCACCATAAGGGAAGGTTCATTAATTACGTCACGCAGTAAGGGGGGAGGGGGGGTTTGGGAAAACGTGACGATCCATACAAAAAAATTTGAAGGTCCATACAAAAAACGTGACAAGGGGGGGGGGGGTTATTAAAAGTCATTTTTTGCGTGACGTAATTAATGGACGTTCCCTAATCAGCTGTTCCGTATAAAAAGGTAAACATTGAGACGAAACACAAACACACTATACATTTCCACATCTCAAGAATACCAATAAGCCACGGAAAATCTGTCAAACTAACATGTACACTCCAAAACGAATTTACTCTAAATCACATTATTGTCAAGATTCATATTTTAATCTTGAATTAGTGGTATTATAATACGATTTAATGCGAAAATTAAAGATGTCTCCCCCCTAGGTTGACTCCCTTTTTGGAGAAATGAGTGAAATTTTACAACTGAAGAAAATAGACCACCTGAGATATTAAATTCACCTTGCCGTGACTGACGAGCGACTGTCACGGCTCTATTCTCTGTATGCAGGTGTAGTAGAAAAAGGCCTTTGATGCGGTTAGCTGAAAAAATATGTAAACATTACCAGAACGTAGAACTCCAAAACCAAACCCGTTCTTTGAAACTCGGAGTGTTCTATGCTATGCCTGATCGTTATTAGTAAAGTTTTGCCATTTCTAAAACAATAGTTTGATGTTAAGAATGCATGAGTAAAAACATTCTGCTATTTACACACCTGTATATACTCATTGGTCACGGCTGTCACATGTGATAATTGTTTTGTTTTGTGAACAGCTTGTAATTGCAAAGAGAGGACCGTAATCTTTTGAATTTCTACATCAGGAATAACATCAAACAATACAGAGGTAGATGGGTTAAAGTGATAAAAAAATATCTGCATATTAATTATTTAAAATTCCAGTTTTCCTAGGATTTGGAAATTCCCCAGTTCTCCCCAGCTCGTTACATAAGGTTTGATGCCGGGCAAACCCTTCGCCGATTTTTTTAACAAATTAAAATTTGAAGAAAAGTGATACATATACAGTTTTAAAAAGCAGATGGCAAATATTAGCAGGATTATTGTTTACTGAAAAATAATACAAGTGCTCATGCTGATAAGATAACGACACTCGTCTCTTAGCACTTACTGGCAGTGACGAGCAAAAACTAGCATTCAACATTCAATCATTTTCTCTCGAGGACAACGCAAAATGATCCGTCTAAGTAAAAATGTATTTTACAATTCATGGAGACAGCGAGAACTGGCCTGTTATGCTAGAAAGTTTTCGTCTAAAACTGAAGGAAAAGATGGCAAAGGTTCGTATAAGCCCAGTCAGGTGGATGCCAATCGTGAGAACCCGTTGTCACGGACGGTAAAAATTTTGGGTAATGATATGAAAAGGGTAAAAGACTTCATTTTACCTAAAAAGAAAGCGGCAAAAGACGAGGACAATTATCTGGAGCGGTACAGGAGGGAAGATTTCCAGAGTCACTGCGATGTGCTCATCATAGGTGGTGGCGGGGTTGGATCCTCGATTGCATACTGGCTGAAGAAACGAGCCCGAACAGGACTGAATGTGGTAGTAGCGGAAAAGGATGCTACTTATCAAACCGCATCAACTTGTTTATCTGTAGGCGGATTAAGACAGCAGTTCTCCATTGTTGAGAATATTCAAATGAGCTTGTATGGAGCGGACTTCATGAGGAATGTAAATGAATACTTGGGCGATGATGTAGCTGTGAATTTCACTCCCTACGGATATTTGATGTTGGCTTCGGAAGCAGGAGCAGAGCAGTTGCAAGAAAATTCAAGGCTTCAAAATACGATAGGAGCCAAGAATGAGATTTTAACGGCTGCCAGATTGAAAGAACGTTTTCCATGGATGAATACCGAAGGGATAGCGCTTGGATGTCATGGTTTGGAAAAAGAGGGTTGGTTCGATCCGTGGGCGCTCCTCTCAGGGTTCAAAAAGCGGGCAATCGAGTATGGAGCACATTACACTGAAGCTGAACTAGTTGGATTCGAGTTTCGTCGGCATCAGGATATTCTGGCCGAAGGTGTAAATCCGGGAGAGTATGAAGGATTGGATAGAGCCTATTTGAAAATGAAAAATGGTGAAATCCGCGATGTGAAATTTTCTGTAGTAATCATTGCAGCCGGTGCCCAGTCGGGAGAGGTTGCGAAACTGGCTCGCATTGGAACAGGAAAAGGAATGCTTTCAATACCCTTGCCGGTGGAACCAAGAAAGCGGTACGTTTATGTATTCCAATGTGAAAATGATCGTGGTCCTGGAATAAACACCCCCTTGACTATTGACCCCACCGGAACATATTTCCGGCGCGATGGACTAGGTGGCAACTATCTCGCCGGAAAGAGTCCATTGGCTTCCGAAGAACCTTCGGTGGAAAATTTAGATGTTGATCACACATACTTCGATAGTCATGTTTGGCCAAATTTAGCTCATCTGGTGCCCAATTTCGAAGCAATAAAAGTAAAAAATGCTTGGGCAGGATTCTATGAATACAACACATTTGACGAAAATGGCATTATCGGACCGCATCCATACTACAACAACTTGTACATCGCAACAGGATTCAGCGGACACGGTAAGTGATCTGACAATTTTCTTGCGAATTGGCCCTTGATAAGCAATTCTCTATTCGTAGGCATCCAACAAACTCCAGCCGTTGGCCGAGCCATTTCCGAGATGATCATTGATGGTGAATTCCGAACGATAGACCTCACACGATTTGGTTTCGATAGAATTCTAGTGGATCAACCACTTTACGAAGCAAATATCGTGTGACAAAACAAATAAACTTGGGAATTAAACTAAAATTGGGCTTTATTTTCTATGTCTTTCATGTGTCCGCTATACAATGTACAATTTAATCATCTAGAAGTTGATTTCCACCTCAGTAGGACAAACTTCGCTCCAAAATTAGATTGTTAACTTTTGATGTTAGCACGGTCGTGATAATCACGACACAAATCGAAAAAGGTAAAGCCTTTATCTAGTCTAATAAATAATCGGATGAAGGCGGTTAGCCCGAGAAGAATCGATAAAAAAAATACCTCGCATCGAGAAACGTCCAACTTTCGATCTGTGGCTCTTATTTTTGGCAAACTTCTTACATAAAAAACAAACGAAATAACACATTGTAAACATTGAGCTGTATCTGCCGTTGGTAACTACTTGAACTGTCCTGGTGTGGGTCCAAATAGCCCTCCTGCCTGTTTACTGGCCGCTCGGGAGGGAGCAAAGCCCAGTAACTTCTGAATATTTTGGCGAATGGACATCGTACAGAGTATGTACAGGAAGATGAAGGAACACTCAGTGTAATCGTCCCCTGGTAGATTGCGATGACTGAGTCCTTGGATCCAGGAAATGGGAGTAAATGGTAAACGAGCCACTATGCGACCATCGAAACTAGAAAAAGATATATTCAAAGTTAGCATCTGATATCGTTGTAGCATCTTTGAAGCAACCTATACTGACATGCTATTAAACATGCTGAGTAGTGCTGTGAAGGCGAAACCGGTGGCAAACATCGATTTCATTTTAACCAGCGAAAGATCCCGATTGTTGTTTTTCAGCTTTTCTTCATCTCGTTCGATTTTCTTCTTGTGTGACTTGTCCAACGAATCACCGTGAGTTTCCTTGCGTTTTTCCACTGCAAAGTAATAAGAGGCTTGCAACTTGTTTGAAAATCTTAAATGTTATACTTTACTTACATTTCTTGCTCTGCTTTTCCACTTCGCCCTTAAGTTTCTGATACTTTTCTGTTCGGTAGACCATCAACCACGTTAATCCTGCGAAAAAAGCCCGATAATTTGTAGAATTTCTATAACTTACAATGGAAGGTCATACCTTCACCAAGGAACGCAGTGCACACGGATATAAATACGATTAACAATGTATCTGACCACATTTCGATCGGTGGGAATAGGTCTTCTGGAAGTAATCTAATTAATATAACTAGTCGACTGCAAGCTTGAAATGGAAAAATCGCAGAAATGCTTACTGCAAAATAGACCAGCTAATATAATCTGAGGTTTCCCTGATCTCCGCACGATTGACAGCACGATTTCACGTCATTCAAAGTTGCGGGCGAGAGAGAGAAATTTTTGACAGAAGCGTTAGCAAAAGCAGCGGTCCAGGAATCGAGCACCTGTTGTGTCTAGTTTCCAATGCAAAGCATAATAAATAAAAACGGACGAACTATTTAATATTAAAACTAAATAGTTTATTAGTGACATTTTCATGAATTATGTTTTCATATTCTGATTGTTTGAAGTATTTAGTCGTGAATGCTAAATAAGGATTCTGTTTGTCAGAAATTTGCAGGCAAATTCTGTTCGCAAGGCCGCAGATATATACCAAATAAAGGACAGATTTCTTATACTATGTTCAGTAATCCATGGGCTGTTCGATATTATACGACAAGATAAGCCAAGCATCTTGTTAAGGCCAGTATCGACCTAAAAAGTAAAGAAGTTACGGAATTTTGTTCAATATTACCAAGTGGAATTTTGACAATTGATCACGTTCACTTACGGAATAATCGAGTGGGAAATTTTTCCGAAAGTAAAAGTGACTGCTTCCCATTCTTCGATTTTTTTATTTTTCGTTTTTTTTCAGGTAGATACTGCTGCAGAAATTTCTATCGATTCTTTACTTTTCCGTTTCAGTAAACGGAATTTAACATGAGTTTGGGATAGAAAAAGAAATTTCTTTCTGTGTACTTGACACTTGGACTTTACTAGAGAAGCAAACTCAAAAGTTCACATTTGTTTCAAATTCAATTTCGTGAAACTAACTTGCTGAATAACATGACACTATGCATACACTCAGGTAAATAAACTTAAGAATTTCATAACGTTCAACTTATGACCGATGCTTTGGAATTTCATAAAGCTGACTTATGAATGGAATTTGTTCCACACGATGTTGTTCTTATATGCCTTAAAGCTTTCCTGATTACAATTGTTGCTTTATATACACACAAAGAATAATGATTGGTAGAATTTAAAAAAAAACCATTGCTAAAATTGCAATTCGTTGTGTTTGTTCTTTTTCGTAGAAAGCGGTTTGCTTTCACAACAAAATCGTTCAAACCATCAAATAAAAATGTTCCTGCTTGTTTCATTTAAAAGTTGAAACTTTCAGAACGAATTGTAGAACCACCTTTTATGTCCATCTTTTAAACTTTAACACAAACGTCTGTTGTTACAAGGACTATCACTTAACGAGTTGGGAGACAATAAAACAGATGTTGTTTGGTCTATAGTCAACAGATCACAAACGCGAGTCCCAGCTCGCTGTATTTATTAATTTCTCCATCACATACATGAGTTTTCGAGTGCTACACGCAAAGAAATCACTCTGCTTTGAATCAACAAAATATTTTGTTGGTATTCAAAACAAAGTTTCTATTTGTTTCAATTCATGAAAAAGTTTCAAATCAATTCAAAATTTCATTCAAATTAAACCAATAAAATTATTTAAAGTAATCACAGTTGTGTGATTCAGAACAATCACATTTGTTTTTAAACTCAAATTATTAATTTATTGCTTGAACAAAGTATTTTGTCACCCTAAGAAATCACTCTGTTTTGAATCAACAAAATATTTTGTTGGTATTCAATGCAAGCTTTCTGTTTGTTTCAATTCATAAAAAAGTTCCAAATTAATTAAAAATTTCATTCAAGTCAAACCAGTAAACCACATTTATCGTTTAACTCAAATGTTTAATTTATTGGTTGAACCAAATATTTTTTCACGGTAAGAAATCACTCTGTTTTGAATCAACAAAATGATTTGTTGATTATCAATACAAGATTTCTATTTGTTTCAATTCATGAAAAAGTTCTAAATCAATTCAAATTTTCATTCAAATCAAACCAATAAAGTTAATTAAAGTAATCACTACTGTGTGATATTAATTTAAATAATATTTGATTTATAATAATCGCATTTATTTTTAAACTCAATCGATTAATTTATTGTTATAAAATCGAAATATTTTTTCACCCTAAAATCCCCCTGTTTCGAATCAACAAAATATTTTGCTGCTATTCAATACATGGTTTCTATTTGTTTCAATTCTTAAAAAAAATCCAAATCTATTAAAAATTCAATTAAAATCAAACGAATCAAATTATTTAAAGTAGTCACCGCTGTGTGATATTCGTCTAAATAATATTTGATTTATAAAAATATCTTATTTTAAACATCGTTTAAACTAAAATGGTTAATTTATTATATTAATAAATTATTTGTATGAGTGCACATTTCATAGCAGCCATATTGCCGCCTCTGCCTCGGTTTTTCTAAAGTAAGTTTAAACAGTATAATTTGTAAAACAGATTATCAACTAATTATTCTCTTTGTAGATAGCTGGAAAAACTTCCGACTGAAGACGATTTTGAAAATAAGCTGCCATTATGACGACCTTTCCCTAATTGTTCTTCCCGAGTCCTGCATCCAACCACATGCACAAGGCCATTTTCTGCCATGTCCGATTCATGTTTTCCAACACGCCGGTCGGCTGGGGGAATATAGCGCGGTAATTATTTTAAAACAATAAAACACGAGTCTCAGTATTATAAAGCATGAAGTTTTATTTCAATCAAATGGTTTTATTGTATTAGTTCTTCGATGTTTATTATTTCAACAAATGCGTTTAGTTGATTTAACAAAATATTTGGTTTTGAACAATAAAACACGATGTTCAATTCTATAAAGCATGAAGTTTTATTTCAATTCAATGGGTTTCTTGAATTAGTTCATCACTGATAATTATTTCAACAAATGTGTTTAGTTGGCATAACAAAACATTTTGTTTTGAGCAATAAAACACGATGTTCAATTCTATAAAACATGAAGTTTTATTTCAACTCAAAGTTTTTGTTGAATTAGTTCATCAGTTATATTGGTCCATATACACACTTAGAAAATTTTACAGTATTCGGTAATTTTTTACCGAACTTTCAACAGCTGAACAGTTCGGTAATCAAATTTACCGGATTTCGGTAAAATTTGACAGGTTCCGGTAATTTTTTTACCGGAATACTTTAAAATTTCACCGAAATCCGGTAAATCGGATTACCGAACTGTTCAGCTGTTGAAAGTTCGGTAAAAATTACCGAATACTGTAAATTTTTCTAAGTGTGTATAAACCAAAATTTTAGTTGAATTGATTCCTATTTTGAATTGGTATAACTACGTATTTTTTTGCGTGTACACAATATCGTTAGCTTATCGTTTTCAGGGAGGCATACACCACCCCACCGACAAACCGACATGAATGATAATAGAAAATGTCTTAATATTTCTGTTCAAATCATATTAGTGACATCTATCTTCGTGTTCGCTGAGATCGTTTATTGAAGCCACGAACACGTTTGGGAACTTGATGAGATGGTTCATGTCTGAGCTATTCTGGGCACATTTATTTGATCTAGATCAAATTATTCTATGGATTTTGACAGATGGGATCGCTGCACAGTTGAATCGGTCGTTATGGATTCTTGATCAATAGTGAAGATTGAGTTTCATGTCGGTTTGTCAGTGGTAGAACTGTCAAATCGAAACCGTGACATCGTTGAAAATCAAAGCAAATAATTTCTATTCCAAAATAAACTGTCAACGAGAAAGTGTCGTGTGATAAAAATAAAAATATGTCATTTGCATTGGAATAGAAAATAGTTTTTTCATAAAGAGGTTTATTGTGAAGCTAAATTGTAGAATTTTCAACCCAAAAGCCTAGCATGGAAGCAAATAATTTTAATTTCAAAATGAACTTTCAAGATGTAATTGTCGTGCGATTAAAACGTAAATATGATGTTTGGAATGAAATAAAATTGTTGTAACATACAAAAGTTTTTTTTTAGATGAATCTTTCGCATTTTCACAACATGCTTCAGATAAAGCGCAGACAAACATTTTCCTCGTAATTTTCACCAAACGTGTACGAAAGCGGACGGGAGCAAAGAAGCACGCAGTAGATACGTACGCAGACAACAACATTGAAAAATTGCGAATGATAACGACGACGGCGAATTGCTTAGTGTTGGTGGAATTGACAGTTCTACAATTTTCATTGTAAAAAAAACCACTTTTAAATTAACACTCTGAACCGAAACATAACACTTTCAAATCAAACGAAAAACTTTCGTTATAGATAATTTAACTTTCATTTTAATGAAAAATAAACACTTTTCAGAAGTAAATTGTTCGGAGATTTTTTAAAGATATGCACCACCGTTTTCGAAGCAGCTTAAATGCAGCTCAAACTGCAATATTTAATTAGATTATTAATTCATGCTAAAGCCAATCATTCAACTTACAATTCAATAGTTTTCTCTTCCTCGTGCGACAAGTGGTTTTGTTTACCCGTTGGTATCTATTTCTGCACTAGTCTGTACCATATAATAATATTTAGCTCTAATTAATTCATTTGTACTTAATTTTGACTATACTTACAAAGCCAGGGATGTTCACTGACACTTCTAGCTACTAGTTTAGGAAACTACTATCAAATTAAGGATCACTAAATTTCACACTATCCTTTTCGATAAGCGATTATAGCTATTCTTACTTGCTGTTTGTTATTGTTTACCTTTTCCATCCTTCCATCCACAACGATATAATATATACGCTAGACCGGTATTTGGCCCAAACCGTGCTCCCAGTTTTCTTTACATAAATGGCAAAACTTTAAATAAAACATGATTTATTTTTTGTGCGTACTAGTGGGCAAGTCACTGGATCCATAACCTCAACGTTGAGGATTCAAATCCAGGCTGGTCCATATTTTTATTTTTTCAACATCATTATATTTCATAAGGCAAATTTATGAAATTCATACTGATTTCTTTAAATCATAATGCAATCTTTTGACTATCGAAAGTTCATTTCTAGATGCGCCACAGTTCAATAGTATAGAAAAGGAGTTAAATAGTTTGGTGCTAGTGGGTTATTCTGGTTTTCAGTTGCGACTATAGTTTCGTAACAGCTAATCAGAACTTAATTCTCTGTCAAGTACATCTTATATTTAATAAGAACTCTATAATTCGTGAACAGTTTCTATATACATCCCAATTGGTCTTTAAAGTTCGAAAATGTTTCTGAAGAATTTGCTGTGAACTCCAACTCCGACAGTAAGAAATATTATCACGATTCATGTTATTGTTATCGAGTAGTCAAATCTCGTTACCACCATGTAACCAGCGGGTAGTCATGAAGAAAATGAAAATATTTCGCGGCTCAGGAAGTACTAGCACACCTGTCCCAAGCTTAATGATTCGCCCCTAATAACGTAACTCTCACCAAGACACCCTCAAGTATTGTGTCAAAATAACATAGCGAATCAAAACAACAACAAAGGTACTACACACTTAGATTTTTTTTGCAGTATACTGTAATTTTTTACCGAATACAAAACAGCAGATCATTCGGTAATCGATTCGGTAGTTTTTTAACTTTACAATACGTTCAGTAAATTTAACTTCGCTACTGAGCTGTCAAAACTTACCGATATGTTCTGTAAATTTTGCTGAACGATTGGTAGTGCGAGCTGTCACATTTTTACCGAAAACAATGCAATAAATTTACAGTTGCTCAGCAAAATTTACAGATTCGTTTGTAAACGGGTTTTTATTGATTATCTCTCTTGATTTTTACATTAAAAATAATTAATGAGTTAAATTAATATTATTCCCTTTAAGTTCTTGTTCATTTTCCGTTTATTTAGATTTCAGTTTCAGATTTATGTGAGTGTTAATGAACATTTGGAAAAATGTGAAAAACCTGCATGCTTATCTATAATGCAAATAGAAAGACAATGTATCCACATACATTTTTTCAACGATGTTAAAAATATCTTACGAACTTCCCATCAAACGCTGCTGCAATCAGATGATCCCTGGGGAAAGCCAAAAAATTCCCTTACTGGCGAATGTGGCTACAGTTCCGGAAAGTTGTTGTCCATTCCTCCATTTTTGGCACTTATTTTTGGCTGCACCGCGAAGTTCAACAAAGCTGGTCAACATTCAACTTTAAAATGGCGGGAAAGAGTTGTGTTTGATAGCATGAAATAAATTAACAATCATTTCGGTACTTTTTTTTAGAGAATATTTTGCAAAAGATTAAATTTACAGTAACATTTGTAATTATTGTTACAGTGTTGCGGAACTGCAGTAATTTACAGTTTAGATCGGTAGTTTTTTTTTCAAATTTTTGGTAGTTTTCTGTAAATTACAGAATTGATTGGTGGAATTTAGTAAAATGTCATAATTTACAAAATGTTCGGTGAAATTTCTGTTTTACAGAACGAATTCCGCAAAATAAGTACCGAACAAGATTTTGGAAATTTGGTGTGTAGTACTGTTGGCATGAACCAACGTGAATGTGTTTCCGAAATTATAACTCCGAATAAAAAGCGATGGCGTAGTTTGTAGATGACGTTACAATTTTCCTGAGCAGGTAGTGTAGATACAATAGGCCGTATGAATAAAAACAAAACTAAACTTTACTTTAGCTGATTCGAGTAGTCGAGCAGTCAGATTAAGCATTTACTTTGATCGGTATGAATAAAAGTGACGGCCGAGTTTTTACTTTTCGAAAATGAATGTTTACTTGATTTCGTATGAATAAAGCAGCAATGATCAAGTTTTTACTTCGATATGACCAAGTATGCTCATAAGCATACTTCGTTTTGGAAAATCACTGTTATCATCCGGTAATCGATAAACCATTTTCGTTGCGCATAATATAAAATGTATTACGACGGAAACATCCCGTTTCCACTGGTTCCTGGCATTGGTCGTTACTTCGCGGAAAACCGGATTATTAAAATATATAGGCCCCGTAGAGAAGGTGATGACGACAACTTTAAAATGTTGTACAAATTCAACCAGGATAATGTTGAATTCTTATCCAGGTCGTTTCTACCCAATTATGGAGAAACCAGAGGTGGAGCTCTGCAAAACATTCAAAAAATACGAGGACAACGTCGCTGGAACGCAATTGCTTCTCATATTAAAAATGTTTTGTTAATCTAAAACATATATCTGATTTGGATATTTTCTTTAAATACATACAAGATGGATAAGCAAAATGAGACAGCTACTTGATTTATCTCTAAGATTTTCCATACGCACAAATCTTAAAATGCTCTAGGGTAGATGTCCCAGTAATAGTGGTACATTTGTGGCGTTATGTTCCTATTGAACGCCTCTAACGTAGCATTATTACTGTTCTACCCTACCTAGTTTGCCCACCTTACCGTACGTGAAATGTACTCTTATTTTATGGATAATATTTTAACCTCATGGCTGCATGTATTCTAGCTTTTATAGTTAGACTGTGATCTTTTCGTTTCAAGTGAATTCATGTAGTGAACAAATTTAAATCAACGTTTTAGTCTTTATTTGATAATATAGTAAATAGTTGTCTACTCGTTATAAAGAGTAAGCGTAACTTGCAATTTATAGGATGATTGTAATACAATCGCAGTGTTTCAAAATCCATCGAAAAGCATTCGTAAACATACAGATTTGAACGCGTTCATCTTAAACAAGTATTTAATCTTAGGCATTTTGATTTTCAAAACAGCAATTTCCTTTTTCAACGCCAGCAGTTCCATTTCCATTTGATGACGTTCTTCTTGATGCGCTTGTAATAACGCAGTCATCAAAAAAACAATCGTACTTGCAATCTTGATTCATTTTCCGTAGGAAACTTGGAAACATAGCTAGCAAAATTAATTAGGAGCGTAGCAAAACCAAAACAAAACTAGCAACTGACAGTTGTTTGACAAA
Organism: Aedes japonicus; assembly: GCA_034211315.2. Classification (NCBI taxonomy): domain Eukaryota; kingdom Metazoa; phylum Arthropoda; class Insecta; order Diptera; family Culicidae; genus Aedes; species Aedes japonicus. Next base: position 334,050 of record JASCZW010000240.1, on the reverse strand, counting down.
GTAAACGCCGTGTTCGAAATTCGAACACACTCTTGTGCGAAGCTAGTAAAGTATACTGTTTATCATACGGATTCAAGTAAATACTAGGGAAGTTTACTTTAGTCATAGTCGAGCAGAGTTAAGTAAATACTTTTTTTTATTCATACGACCTAATGGTTAAATCGGTTAAGTAGGTTTAGGTGGATACATTAGATTACGGTGAATCTGCTTTTGTAAACAATGGCTTTCGTTGTCATTTTCTCTTGAACAAAAGGTCACAAATACAAATTAAGCACTTGTTGCGAGAAATAAAGAGGTGTCCGAAACCGTTTCCTTAGCTAAACGCAAACTCCTTAAATTAGCAGACAAAGTGTTTGTTTACAAAAGCAGATTCGCTCTAATCAAATGTTGGCGCTGATATTTGCCCTCTTTTCGTGTAACGATTAGCAACCCTTCACGGTCGTGTTGCAAAAATCTATTAATGGGTGAAAAAACACCCATTTTCGCTAGAAGCGCCTCTCCCCATTTAATGGGTAAACTCGATTTACCCATTAATGGGTAAAAGCAGGTTACGCCACAAAATGGGTATTTATTCTGATGAGAAACACGATGGTAACAAGTCGAACGTTTATTGGAGAAAGAGACAGAGTGGGGTGACATGGGTGGTTATATAATAGAATTCAAATTTCCATGGCCTACTGCCAGATCATATTTATACTAGTCTACATAAATCTAATTCATTTCAACACCCCCTCTTAGACCTAGTGTGGATCGATGCTTCAGAAAAGCAGCAACAGGTAGGCCCTTCGTGAAGACGTCCGCCAGTTGGTCTCCTGTCGGAATATAGTTCACTCTGATGACGCCGTTTTGGATACACTCCCTAACAAAGTTGTAGCGAATGTCCAGGTGCTTCATCCGTTTCTGGTCTCGAGGTTCTTCGGCGATATGTATGCAGGACTGGTTGTCCTCGTAGATCACCAAAGGTGCGTTCAGGTTGACGCCGAATTCAGTGAGCAGATTCCGCAACCAAATCGCCTCGCAAGATGACTGGCTTAGCGAAACGTATTCCGCTTCCGTCGATGACAACGAAGTCGTCGCCTGCTTGCGTGTCGTCCACGAGATGGTATTGCCGTAGACTTGAAACACGTAGCCACTCGTTGAGCGACGGTCGTCCATGTCGCTACCCCAATCCGCATCCGCAAATCCAACGATTGGATCGGCACCAGGGTCGCGTCGATACTCCAAGCATAGATGCTTGGTTCCTTGGAGGTACCGCAACACGCGCTTGAGGTGGCTCCAGTGCACATCGGTTGCGCCACTCTGGAAGCGGCTCAGGAAGTTCACCGCTATGCTTATGTCAGGACGAGATGTCAGCATCAAGTAGGTCAAGCAACCTACAAGCTCCCGGTATGGATGCTGTGTCGATTCCTCACCATCCTTACCCTCTCCAGCTTGAGATTGGCGTCCAAAGGGTCGACGCCGGCTTGCAGTCTTGCATGCCGAAGCGCTTTAACAGAGCAGAAACATATTTAGTTTGATTCAGTAGCAACGTACCTTCTGCCATATTGTACTGAATCCGCATGCCCAGGAAGTTTTTCAGCTCCTGCATGTCGTCCATCTCGAACTCGTTCTTCAGCATCTCTTTAATCTTCCGTATTTCTTCCAGGGAACTTGATGCCAGCACGATGTCGTCGACGTACAGTACCAGGTACATCCACACGCCGTTGACCTTCCTCGTATACAGGCAGCTATCGTATGGTGAGCGCCGGAAACCAAGCTTCAGGACAAAATTGTTGAACCGCTCGTTCCAGCTACGCGGTGCCTGCTTCAGGCCATATAAGGATTTGTTCAACCTGAACACCTTGTTCCCCCTCTCAAATCCTGGTGGCTGCCGCACGTAGACGGTTTCCGATATCGTTCCGTTGAGGAACGCCGTGCGCACATCCATCTGGTGCAAATGGAGGTTTTTCTGCACCGCCACCGCCAGTAAAGTCCTGACGGTTGTCATACGCACCACGGGAGCATAGGTTTCCTGGTAATCGTAGCCTTGACGCTGAGAACATCCTTTGGCCACGAGCCTTGCCTTGTGCCTGTCGATTGAGCCGTTGTCCAGGTATTTGATTTTGAACACCCACTTGCAGGGCACTGCTCGAGCACCAGGAGGGAGGTTCACGAGGTCCCACGTGTGGTTCTTCTCGAGCGCCCGCATCTCGTCGCCGATCGCACGCTTCCATTCCGGCCAATCGTCGCGCTTCCGAAGCTCGTTGATGTTGTCCGGCAATGCTTCCACGTAATTTTCCGCATTCAACGCAAATGCCACACACATGTCGTAGTCGGAGTAACGAGCCGGCTGTTTGCGAGGCCGCTCGCTTCGCCGAACTGGAGCTTCGTCTTCATCAGTACTTTCTTCAGTCGTTGTTTCGTGCCCGCCAGCAGCTTCATCGTCAGATTTCTCAAGGATTGGCTCTGGATCAGGATCAGGATTCGGTTCACCTCGTTGTTCCGGTTCTTCTTCAAGCGTTTCCGGGCGGTCGGACACTAGGTGGTCATTCGTATACTCTTCCATACGACGTTTCGATGCTGGTTCTTCCACGACGACGTCCCGAGCGATGATGACCTTCCGTCGCACAGGATCCCACACGCGGTACCCGTTGATACCGTAGCCGACCAAGTAGCACACTTGACTCTTCGCGTCAAGCTTCGTCCGCTTCTCCTTCGGAACGTGGCAAAATGCCTTGCTTCCAAAGACACGCAGCCGGGACACATTTGGCTTGTGCCCGAACCACATCTCGTACGGCGTTTTGTTCTCGGCTAGGGCAGTAGTGGGACTTCGGTTGATCAGATGGACAGCGGTCAGAACCGCCTCGTTCCACATCCATCGATTGCAGCCCGCGTCGTCCAACATCGATCGGGCTCGTTCCATGATGGTCCTGTTCATTCTTTCGGCGACGCCGTTCTGCTGCGGCGTATACGGCACGGATGGCTCCATCATGATTCCTGCCTCCTCACAAAAATGGATAAACTTCGCATTAATGTACTCACCGCCGTTGTCGCTTCTCAACCTGGCGATTCGAGTGCCAAAATGTGCGGTGGCCATTGCAGCATATTTCCGGAAAGCATCCAGCACGTCGCCCTTCGATTTGAGCGGATACACCGCCGTGAAGTGCGTGTAGTCGTCGATGAAACTGACGAAAATCTTCTGGCCATCCCATGAGGCTGGTGTGAACGGACCGCAGACGTCGGTGTGAATCAACTCCAACGGCCGGGATGAACGAGGTAGAACTGCTTCTTCGAAGGGTTGCCTCGTTTGCTTCCCCATCATACACGGCTCACAAACACCTGCATCCGGTTTGAAATTTCCAGCAACATCGATGCCTTCAACCATTTCGCTTCGGATGAGCTTCATCAGGCCAGCGTTCCCGATATGACCGTACCTACGATGCCACAACGTCAACTTACTTCCTTGATCAGCGGCCATGGCGGTTTCGATCTTCGGCACTTCCACATCCAACTCGTACAGCCGACCTTTCCGACTCGCAGTGCACACCACTTCGGAACCACGCGTGATTCGTGCACCATCCTGGCCAAAGGTCACTTCCATTCCACGCTCAGCGACTCGCTTAACGGAGAACAAATTGGCGTACAATCCTGGCACATACAGAACGTCGTACATCGTGCAGGTTAGCTGCTTTCCTTGGACATTGGATACCATTTTCACTTCGCCGGCCACACGACTGGTCAGCGACACTCCCGACTTGGCGACGTTGATAACGATGGGCGAATCCAATGTGCGCACATTTTCCAAAAAGCTCTTGTCGCTTACCATGTGCTCCGATGCGCCGCTGTCCAAAATCCAACGAAATTTGCAACCGGTTGAGTCGCCACCAACGGTCATAAACGCCACATCGCTTCCCGGTTCCGCCACGTGCGCCTTGCTCTTCTTCTTCTTGTCCGTCTTCGGTGTATGGCGATCTTGTTTCGCATTTTCTGGACAATTCACGCGCTTGTGCCCGGGTTTTCCGCAAGCATGGCACTTGAACACGAACTTACCGCTTCTTCCAGCGAAAGCTGTGCTCGATTCCGGTCTGTCCCCGTTGTGCTGTCGCTTTACGTCCTCACTGAGCAGTCTCGATTTGACGAATTCCATCGAGCACTGTTCCACCGGTAGCGTCTCAAGCACCGTGATGATCTGGTCGTACGATTTCGGCATCGACTGTAGCAGGAAGAAAATTACCACCGGCATGTCGAACTTGATTTCCGCCGATTCTAGCTCTCGGATGGTCTTTTCGAAAGCCAGAATATGCTCCTCCAACGGTCGTCGCTCGTCGTACTTCATTCCAGCCAGCTGTTTCAGCAAATAGAATACGCCCGAGACTCCTTTTGCCTCGTAGTAATGCTGCAACGTGGTCCAAATCGCTCTTGGGGACTTTTGCAAACGGACGCGCTCCAACTGGGAATCCGCTATCTTGTGGATCAGGATCGACCTGCACTTCGCGTCTTCTTGCTTCCGCTTGGTCCGCTTGTCCTCCTTTTCTTTCTTCACCGCTGCCGTGTCCCCTGCATCATCCGGGAAAAATCTTCTTCTTCCAGAGTCTTCTCGATGCAATGGAGCAAACCCAACTCTTCCAGGTACGACTCCATCCGGAAGCTCCAATTCGAGAAATTCGATCCGTCGAACAGGTACACGCGCTGCGTCCGCTCGTCCTCCATTTCCGTTTCCGCGAAAGATTACACCGTTTTTGTTCCGAAAAAAATAACGCCGCTTCGCTACTGACGCCACTCGACCGAAAAACTTAACCGTCACGGGTGAAAATTTTCTTTGCCGAACACGTGCTTACTCGGGGTCGCAGTTGCTATGGTAACGCGGAGGGCCCATAACCTGATGAGAAACACGATGGTAACAAGTCGAACGTTTATTGGAGAAAGAGACAGAGTGGGGTGACATGGGTGGTTATATAATAGAATTCAAATTTCCATGGCCTACTGCCAGATCATATTTATACTAGTCTACATAAATCTAATTCATTTCAACATATTCAACCATTGCAAAGAAGCTGGGTTTCTCCAAAATGGGTCAAAAATCACCCATTATTCCATATAGCTTTCATGGTATTTATGGTACTTACCCTAATAAACATATACCATATAGGAACGATATTATAGATGGTTTAACCATACCGGTTACACTCGGGATTATACCCCGAATTGGTGGTTAGGCACTTCTTATGGTTATTGTTTATGCGGGTAATCAATAAATGCAAAATAAATAAGAAATGAAATACTGTTTCTTGTTTTTATTGATGACTTTTCTGGTATAGTTAGGGAAATGGAGAATACATCAATAAATCAATATTTCTGCTTTCAACTTCTTTCTCAGTTCCTCAATGTTCCGTGCACATGAAACGATTGTTAACACAAGTTCTACAATCGACGAGCTGGACGCATAGTTTTCAAGCATGAGATTACTTATATACAAACAAATATCATTTATCTTACTTGCGTTGTTCCGAGAGTGTATAGTTTTTAAAATTATTTAAATTTTCATAACATTAAAAAACTGCAACAAACTACAATTTCTATCAACGATGTACCGGATACGCTTGGTTTATGAACTATTTTTTCACCCATTAATGTGTAAAAATATAACCATTTTTTTATTGTATAAGGTTTCCTCTAATGGGTATTTTTTTACCCATTGCATGATTGAGAATTTCCCCCATATTACGACAGATAGGAATGCTATTTGAAAATGGGTGTTTTTTACCCAATATGTAATGGGTTTTCGCAAACAACCGTGTTGTAGCGTTTGATTTAGACGATACCTTTCTTTCACTTGGAAACGAGGCTCATCGCCGTCAGCTTCATTCTGCTCGAATTTCCATGACTCGACACAAATCTGTTTGACAGCAGCCATTCGCTGAGTTGAAAACAGAAGACACCAGTGTGGAAGATTCGTGCGAACATTTTGTAGAATCATCCTATTTTCGTAAGCATAAACCGTCTGAAAATGGTTACCCAAACTGCGGACCCAGCTCCGGCCGTTCAAGATGTCGAAATGGAGAGCCCCGAAGATGCAGAAGCGGCCAAAAAGGATGCCGAATTACTGACTGTGCAGGAGATTCGCGAACAGGCACGGCAGATTGACAAAGCAGTCACCAGCAAGGAACCGCGATTCATTTTGCGTGTATTGCGGTCGCTACCAAACACCCGGAGAAAGCTGAGCCTGGTTGTTGTTCGATCGTTAGCTGTGCAACTGTTTCCTGCTGGTGCAGAAAGAGAAGGAATTATGGCGTACATCGAGGACTATCCGGAAGGTATGCAGGAACCGGAATTGCCAAGACCGCGCGCAGCAATCAAAAGCCCTTTGCCGGAAGTAGATGCCTATTTCCACTTGCTGTTATTGGTGAGACTGTTGGACAAGAATGAGCTAGCAAAGGCTTCTAAGTGCTCTCAGGATTTAATGGCAAAAATCGTCGGCCAGAATCGCAGGTCGTTGGACCTGATTGCTGCTAAGAGTTATTTCTATCACTCGAGAGTTGCTGAATTGAACGGAGATTTGGAGAGTATTAGAGGATATTTACATTCGAGACTAAGAACTGCCACGCTAAGAAACGATTTCGAGGGACAGGCGGTTTTGATCAACTGTTTGCTGAGAAACTATTTGCACTACTCATTGTACGATCAAGCGGACAAGTTGGTCAATAAGTCTGTTTACCCAGAAACTGCTAGCAACAATGAATGGGCTCGTTTCCTGTACTACTTGGGACGCATCAAGGCAGCTAAGTTGGATTATAGCGCAGCCCATAAACATCTTGTTCAAGCTTTGCGTAAAGCTCCCCAGCAAGCAGCTGTTGGGTTCCGTCAAACCGTTCAGAAGTTGGTAATCGTTGTCGAGCTGCTCCTAGGAGATATCCCAGAACGGCAGGTTTTCCGACAGGCTGCTCTTCGCAGATCTTTGGGTCCATATTTCCAACTTACTCAAGCGGTACGTCTTGGAAACCTTCAACGGTTTGGTGAAGTGTTGGAGAATTTTGGCGATCAATTCCGACAGGATCATACTTTCACTTTGATTATTCGTCTTCGTCACAACGTCATCAAGACTGCTATTCGTTCCATTGGATTGTCGTATAGCCGTATCAGCCCTCAGGATATCGCTCGCAAGCTGGGATTGGATTCACACGAAGATGCAGAATTCATCGTAGCTAAAGCAATTCGAGATGGAGTTATCGAAGCCACCCTGGACCCGGAGAAAGGTTACATGCGTAGCAAGGAGAGCACCGACATTTATTCGACTCGTGAACCGCAGCTGGCATTCCACCAGCGTATAAGCTTCTGTCTGGACCTACACAACCAGAGCGTCAAAGCCATGCGATATCCTCCGAAGTCGTACGGCAAGGAGCTGGAGAGTGCCGAAGAGCGCCGTGAACGCGAACAGCAGGATCTCGAGCTTGCCAAGGAGATGGCCGAGGAAGACGACGATGGTTTCTAAAATTGTTTGGGTCAGCCGCTAAATTGGATTTTCGGAAAACTGCTAGTGTGAACGGTATCATACTTGCGGATACTTTTGAATTTACTAAATACTATACTTACCTAAATTGATGATTGATAATAAAACTGGTTGTCATCGTAGTGTTTTGTTTTCAGTTGACGAATGTATCACATCAAAGTTCTCGAAATCATGCTGCCAAGTCGGAAAGACTAAATTATGCAAGCATTTATGTACGATTCAATTTTGCGATTGTTACGCATGTTGCAATGCAGTATCATTTACTCGTCGATTGTGCATTATGAGTTTTAAGCCAAATAATATTACTGAAAAGACAAAACCACAATATAATGAACATTACAGTTGCTATATTAATAGTCTTATCAAGAGAAACTCAAAACAATGGCAATGAAAAAAATTTGCTGCTGATGCATGATTCAGCAAAAGTAAAAGAATTAACCATTTTATTTTCTCATTTGCAACGTTCTATATTTTGGTCTCAACAGTTAGTTTACTGGTATTCAAGAAAAGACTAGCCTGTGCTTCGGGGCAAAAAAGATGCTTTTAAGAAATCATCGTGTTTTTGACCACAAATGATATTGGAAGTGTTCCAAAGTACTTTTGAACGAAATTTGCTCACTGGTGCGACAAAATTTGTACAGTCTAAGTCGATGTTCGGAGGAACTTTCATATAAGAAAATAATGGAAGTTTCGCGAATGAATTATTAATTATCATTGTAAATATGTAGTTTAAAATAAATGTTCAACAAAAAAGTAGATCAGTTCTGTGACAAAAGCGGCTATTTTCTGGTCAGAAGCAACGAACGAAGCCAACACACATACACACGTGCAAGGCTTGCACGTGTGGCGAATGAAATCGTTTACACCGCTCAAACAGGTCGACTACGGTGGGCTAGGCATGTCGTAAGAATGTTGAAAGGCAGCCCTGTTAAAATGGTTCTCTATTACAAACTGAGGGCATACGCAGAAAAGGCGTGCAACGGTGCAAGCAAGGTGGATCGATGAAGTAGAAGTGGACCGCATAGAATGGAGACAACTTCTGTGTACAGCAGAGGCCACCTAGCCTTCGCCTGAATGGTAAGTGCCAGTGCTGTAAAACATCAAATTCAATTGGAAAAAATCAACGAAAGAATGTGATGACTGACATCAATTTTTTATCATACATTATGCACTATACAAAGGATAAGGGATATACAATAGATCAAATTACTGGTCGCAGTGGTTTATGTCCCGAACAGTGAAAAAAAAAGTTTGGCGGTGGTCATTTATTCAAATTTGTGGCATTTGGTGTTGGTAAATTACTTTTAAAAGTTCAACAAGTAGGATCACTGAGTGTACAGACATGAATTTCATCTCCCGAGACACTCAACCCTCTTTTGGGTATTTTCGTTACTTGTCTGGGGGTGAGATTCAAACTCGTAACTTTGGCTGGAGAGGTATACATCTATGGAAAGCAGAAGTCGTATGCCAAAAATAAATCCAAAAGGAGAGGGAGATAGTTTTTCTCCCATGTAGGGGATTTGGGAGTACAAATAGACAGTTCGTTAAAACTATTAAAAAGCTATCGGTAGTATATGAGCACGATCAAGTGCACAAACTTTTACCAGTCAAGGTGGTGCATTAGATCATGCCTTGACCTACCCCGCCCTCCGCTCAATTTCAAACTACTTCTATTCAATTTTCACAGCCTGCCGTGAGCTAACAGAACTATCAATACTTTCTCTTAACAACTTTGTTCTAGCAAAAAATTGCTGTCTACTCCTAAAGCCTCATGGTGAGAAATTATTTCCCTCTTAAAACAACATCATCATATATGGATGTTAACCACTACGACTGGGTCGCCCCTGTCTGCAGTGTACTATAATCATATTTGTTAGATTCGCATAATACGTTTTATTTATACACACTCAAAATTATCCTCTCTTGCATCCTCTCCCTTTTCTTCTCACGAAAAAATTACTAAATTTTCGTTAAAAAGTGGATCAACTCAATGTTTGAGTAGATGCACTTTTTACACTTTATTGAGTTACATTTCCGTGTGAGAAAAAAAAGGAATACCATTCTACACACAATAAAGAATTCGATATTACAACATTATTTTTTGAGTATAACAGCTTCTCAAAATATAATTATATTTTGAGTAGCTGCAATATTGTCAAATTTGGGTGATATTAAGATAGCGTGCACGAAAACAAGTACACTTTTTTCATTCGTTAGTGATCAACTTCGCTGGGCATAGAGCTACAAGCGTTACGAACGATCATTCTATAACGTGTAACGCACGGACGCGTTTTCCAGATCAAGGCTGCCAGTGCGCAAATATTTTTAAAAACCTTCAATTCAAAAAACAACCTCTAGTAGAACCTGAGTAGAACTAAAAGTTTCTCGTTGTTAAATTCTGCTCCTTATTTGTGCTGTTATATTTGGAAATCTATTTTGTTTTTAAATAAAATATCAAATTGATAAATTCAATTGTCGTATTTTTTGTGTGGTTTCCAATCACCGTGTGGTTTTCAATCACATTTGATTGATCTTTTAGTTACATAAGGCCAGCCCGAATAGAAAATTACCATTAGCTGTATGATTATGATTATACATTTTCCATTAATTTTGTAATCACCTATACGTATCATCCGTGTATAATGATTGTGTAATCTAAGAAACCATTCAAACTTTAAACAACCATAAATAGCGTATTCTATGTATGGTAATGATTTCATAAACAAGAAATTAACAGTTTCGTTTAGTATATCCCTTGCTCATTCTTTCTATGATATAACGAAGGAAAGATATGAACTATGGTCATAATAAACAAACAAAAAAACGGGAAACTGTTTTAACAATCCGTAATTTAGTTTATTATCACAAAACGTATGACTCATGTTATATTACTGATCATTATAATATGTATTTGTAAGGGAGCGGCTTTATCAGTCTACATGAAGGGTTTGTTGCAATTTAGTTAAGTAGATTTTTCTTTCAAACTGAATTTTAATCCACTTGTGAACAGTATTGTTGACTTTAATAAAACACCTTTGATTGTCAATTTTTACGGTTTTTGAGTCCACTGATATCTTATTATAGTATTTCTGGTATATCCTAGTTGACTTAAAGTTCCTAAATCAGGGTGTTTTTTGTTGGATTACCTTTGCTTTGGTTTGGATTTACTTTTGCTGGTATTTTTAATTATTTCCCTTCAATTTCTATAAATTTTTCACAACGAAAAGCTTTTAATAAAACAAATGTCAACATCAAAGGTGCACACTTAGAAAATTTTACAGTATTCGGTAATTTTTTACCGAAATTTCAACAGCTGAACAGTTCGGTGATCCGATTTACCGGATTTCGGTAAAATTTGACAAGTTCCGGTAATTATTTTACCGGAATACTGTAAAATTTCACTGAAATCCGGTAAATCGGATTACCGAACGTTCAGCTGTTGAAAGTTCGGTAAAAAATTACCGAATACTGTAATTTTTTCTAAGTGTGTGTTTTTATTTACTTGGATTGGGAGAAAAAAAAACGGGAAAAGTATTATTCATTATTGTATCATGATTGTAGCAGTAATCATCATGATTGAAATTCTGATATAGTATTACTATACTGTAACGATATCTATTATCTTTTTATATCGTATTTATTATTAAATCACGTTAACGTATATCGTAATGGTTGAAAAAAATATGTAATGATAAAACCGGAATTGAACGATACCACCTATAGTAAAACTGCAAAAAAAATTATTTACAAATTATTTACTGTATAATTCACCGGAAATTTTGTTCTAGAAAAAGTCATTTTTTGTATGGTAACGATACTTAACAACTTATTAGTGTTATGGTAAAATCTTGATTTACCATAACATATATCATCGATATGATACACTTCATCTTCAGTTTATAACTGTTGGAAGTTAACTTGAATAATTATGAAACGATAAATGGTATAATAGTGGTATGTTTATTCGGGAGTATCAAACTTAAAAGTAAACAGGTTACCGAATTTTGTTCAATATTATCAAACGGAATTTTGATAATATGATCTATATTGGACAAAATGTCACCTTCACTTACGGAATAACCGAGCGAAATATTTTTCCGAAAGTAAAAGTGACAGCTCCCATTAGTTTGCGTGGAAACTTTACACATTCCAATTTTATTTTTCGTTCTTTTCAGGTGGATACTGTTGCAGAAATTTACTCCTCCGTTTCAGTAAACGAAATTAAACATGGGTTTGGGACTATGGGTGAGACAGGTCTACTCTGAGTTGCTCTAATGCACCAAGTAACTCCCGAGTAACTCAATATAGTTAAAAATCGAATCAATCTTTATCGATTATTATCAGTTGCCAGGGTTTCGAAAAGTTTGACTTCAAATTGCTTTGGATTCTTTGTGGACATTCTGTAAATGGCAATAGAAGATGGCACAACGGTGAGCCCTTTTCCACGACTATGAGTGTTCAGGGATTGTTTAATATGTGATACGTGATACGGACGGCTTTACTGAAGTGCGCAATGATGAGGCATGATAAAATGTATTGATTGGTAATTTGCTAAACATCGATTCTAAGAAGCTTGATGCTTGGGTCGGAGTGCAGTGGGCAGAGTTCGTTTGTTTCTTCTTCTGTCCTTGTTCCAAAGCACCAGTTGTCTGGCCATCTGGCAAAATTATGCTGCATTAGCAAATAGCAGGTCAAGCCAAAACTAATGGGTATATTCAAAGTATGACTTAATTGGAGACATTAAAATATCTTCTTCTCGAAAAAGGCAAAGCCTTAGACGAATAGTAGTAAATGTGATATAAACTTGTACGAGCATATCAGATATGTTGTTTGAGTGAATGTAGATTGTTTTCAAAAACAGAGTAAATAGAGAAAATTGAAAACAATTTTCACAAAATAGGGGCATTATTTTGATTTATTTTTTATGTTGCTGAAAATGTATTTATTGAGTAGTTTTGGATTTTTCTTACATCATACAACAAACCGCTTTTAATTAAAATTTCATTTGAATTTATTAGAAGCATTTTTAAACGTTCATCCTATACTTTTACATGGGAGCTGTCAGATTTATCACCACTCGGTGTCTTCTTCTTTTTTGACCCTGGATTCTTCCATACTATTAACTGTACATACTATAGATTCTATTGTATGGTTACAATATATTCAATTGTGAATCTGTGAGAATTTTTTATTCTCAGCTACTCTCGACCTATTGACGATTTTGTCTAGAATCAGTTTGTAAGCTTATCTGGTGGAGTTCGATTAGATGTCCATTCACTAACAATCGAGATATATAAATTTTAAATAGCAAGGTGAGTTTACGTGAGAGAGATAAATGATAGGAAAAAAATCATGGAGCAGCAATTCACTTAAATCATAATTAACAATAAGTTTAGATTCCAACCATTTACTTGTGTTTTGGCATTTTTGGCATCACTGGTAGAGCCGCGCTTCGTCTTTTGACAGCTAGTGTCACGTATACTGTCAAACGGGGCTGTCATTGAAACGTCACGCTGCGAATGCTGTCGCGCGCGCGTTACTCTTTAGAGCAGGAAAATTTGCTGCAAGCTGCATTCAATCAAGAGCACGCCAAACAGTAACCTTTGCTATTTACTACCTTGATACAGAGTACCGAACTTCGAAGAGGACTTCAAATTGAGAGGAGGAGGAAGAAGAAAACGAACGTAAGAGAGCAGCCAGCAGAAGCAAAAGGAAGAAAATTTATATTGCCCTAGACATTTCTTGGTGCGATTCGTCGTCGTCGTCGCTTTTTTATCCAAATGTGTCGAGAAAAATCGGACCGCGAATCCCGGAATTAGCCATAGTTGGAATACTTCGAAGCGAAGCTTTTCCTGAATATTGAATCGTTCGTGTCGCAGTTTCCAGTGCGTGTGTGCCAGCGGAGAGTGTTTTCCCGTTTTTTTCTACCATCTTCCTCTTTCTCTTTTTGGTGTATGATGGTGGCGCAGGAAGTGTAAATCTCTTGCCAGCACCAGCTCAACAAACGTAAAAGCGCCTCGGCTGGAAAGGAATTCTTCCGATTACCTGCGAATGTAGCCGGAATACGGGTGTTTTCGGGTGTGGAATGATACTTGAAGTGGTCCGCTAATGGAGAAGAAAAAAAATATCGAATGAGAGCTTGTGTGAAAATTTTTCTTTTTCCTCTTGCTGGCGGTCGGCAGCAGTAGTAGTGTCAGCAGGCGGAGGAGGAGGAGGAAGTAGCAGAAAATTTCTGACTGACAGTAGAGAAAGACAGCGAGTAGAAAAAGAGTTCGCGGAGCACCCCTTATAAAACGGCAGCGAAGAATAAATCGCCAAGAAGAAATAGTAAGACAGAACAAGAAGAAAACCTCAAGAAAAACGCGATCTCTTACCCAGACCCAGAAAGCAAGACGAGACAAAAGAAAGATAACTTTTACGTTTTTATTTTGTACGGTTTTCGGCTTCTTTTTTCACAACACGGTTCGTTTGGTTTGGGAGAGTGGATCGATCTCCAGGTCGGATTTTGTTCCTGTGCAGAATCGCAAAAAAAAGTTGAATATCTCAACAAGAACACATCACAATTGAAGTGTTTGTGTTGATGTGCGCGTGTGTGTGAAATTGTGCCTGGTGCTCGAATGTGTTTGCATGGATCTTTCGTCCGTATGCGGAAGTCAACAATAATAAAAAACAGCGGATAAGCGCTGAATTTTAGATCCTGACGAGCTGATCACTGATCGATTGATCCCAATCAGCAACATTGCAAACTTGACAGCATTCTGGTACGACGAGAGCATCGGCATTTTCAACAATCATCCCAGCGCGCACATCATCGACAGCGTCAGCAGAAACAAGCCCCTCTGGCCCCGGTTGTCATCAAATGTGCTGCTGGAAATGATTAATACAAAGGACGAAGTCGTAAACTGGTTCAAAGAGTTACAGAGCTACAACCGGATAGATACGATGTGCACCTTGCTCAATATGTGCCTTCCATTCGAGCTGCGCTTCCTGGGGACGTGTCTAGAGGAGCTCGGCCGGCGCGATGCCCAGGAACTGCGAGGCATCGAGCTGCGGGTAAACAATCCTCAGGAATTCATCTCGGATATCGCATCCTGCCAAAGCGGAGAACCCACGGATCGGAAAAATCGCCGCAAAATGGCAATGTTCCTTGCGCTGATTCGGGCCTGCAATCATACCTGCGTGAATGAATTGTTTAAGACGCTCGAGGGTTGGGGCAATCGGGATTTCGCGAGACTCTTTGACGAGGACGTACTACAGGAGCTGCTGTTGGTATACACGATGGCCACCAATCATCCGGTGTTCTCGTTTGAACAGCGAATGAAATGCGCAGACATATTTAACAAGTTGAAAAGCTGCGAACTGAAACCAAGCACTGGTGGTCACCACTACCAGCAGCAGCAAGACACGGATAGTTTGTCCAATTCGACGCCACCGCCTCCCAGTGTGGGAACTCCATTGGGGATGCCACCGTCGGGGGTACAACCTCAGCCCCAGGGGCAGCATCCCCTAACATCCCAGCAGCAGCAGCAGCAGCAGCAACAAATTCCGATGCAAATCCCATTGCCACCTCAGCAGACAGTGCCACCTCCGCCACAGCAGCAGCAGGTGCCTATTCCGATCCCGGGTTTTCCGCAGTCGCCACTGGCTCAGGTATGTTGAATTCTTTTTTCCAGTATAACACATGACATGCCCGAAAACTGAATGTGATCTTTGTTTTCCTGGTTGGCTGGCTCAATTTCTATTCCGGTCCATGGTCCTTATTCTATTAACTTTAGTTTATTACGAATCAACGGAATTCATCCTGTTGACCCGAGAAAGACACTCCATTTTGAATGGCAACCAGATGGAACACATATTTACTCTAGCTAAGTTGCAATTATGTGTTATAAGGTATATTTTTTAAACATTTTCCCTAATATTTCACGTGCTTTGTCGTGAATGCTCTGGTCGTTTGAATCTTGGTCCAATTAAGGGCTTCTGTGAATCAAAATCGGGGCTGTTGCCAGTGAGCAGGAAGACTTCATGCAGATTCTGTTCCGGTGGTCTCTCTTTTGTCATATACGAAACGAAGCGATGGCTTGAAAGCGAGGTTTAGCTGCTTGAGATGGGAACAGTAGATGGAATCTTAGATGGTGAGAAATGAGTAATGACGGACTGAAACTCCTTTCTTCGGGCTCAAATTCAAAAAGTTTACATCGTATGAAATATTTTTCTAATTACTTAGTAAGTTGCAAACGTTTTGAATACACGCTTCAGTATCGCCAGTTTCCATTCGAAGAAAGTGCGTACAGAGCGTAATTTAATATTTCTTTTTATGAATTAAAAATAAATCTACTAGCTGATTTGGTTGTAACTTCATTATCGTATTGATTTTATTAATCTTACGATCCATTTTCATTACTTGCGTTTTCATCAGGTTTGGTGCAAAAGAGTTCTGCGTAGCCTATCGCTCTTTTTTTCCCAGATCGTTGTTGATGATTGCGATACATTGATCTGCTTTATTATGTAGTTCCGCAGATCATCGGCTCAAATTTGATAACTACATCGCAGACCTAGGGGAAGGCCGTTGGTATGAATTTTAAACAACAGGGCGCTCAGGTATCAAAACTTATTTTCTAATTCCAATGTGGTTTAGTCTAGTACCTGAAGCTTAGCTGCCCGTGTAGGTAAAGGACGTGCAGTGCATTTTGTGCACCTATGAACAAACAGGCTTGCTACCAATCAATTAGCGAGAACCTAGTTCATTTCAGAAGCTGGTGTTTAACGATCTTGTAGCACTTGGTTCCACTTATAACTTTATTAAACAATGCATAGCTCTAATGTTTATATCCCTAGCAAGAGATGGAATGGAAGGCAAATGGAACGCTCTCCCGCCATAGATATCAAAGTTTAAGCAATGTACAGTATGACGATTTAGGTGAGATGGAGTTTACTATACACCATTTTTTATTATGAGATTCTGAAATAAGCTATTGCCAAACAGGTATAATTAAGTCTTAGTGGTAGCTAGTGTATTGACGAAACCATCATTTCCACCATGAATTTAGTAATAGATTTTCATACATATTCTCGTTTACAAACTAAAACAAGAGTATGATTGATTTGGCTACGAAATAATCCCAACAGTTTACTCGTAAGAACTATTGAAATCTCACAATGCTTGTTTTTAACTCTGTTAGTTTTTAGATATTTAAAATGAACTAACAAAAGTAGTTTTTATAAAGCTCAGCTGAATAAGTTTGCATTTCTATGCATTTCTATCACAATTGAAATAAAGTAAGGAATTCACCACAACCAATGTTTTGGAAATCAAAGAACAAATCATTCCTAAACTCAAATAAGAATATGTGCATTTTACGAAAATATCATGATCTGTTACGACATTCAACAGTAGAGTTCCGTTTTATTCACTTGAGCATAATTTGAAGTGAAACGCCAAAGGACATCCCGATAGGCTTGTACGATGTTTTGACATAGAACGACTAGAAAGCCGTTTTCTCATAATTCTTATTAACTGTTCTTATTAGTTGTCAGATATTATAACTATCATAGTAGAGATCAAAATTCTGCCCTTGAAATTAAACTATTGAACCGAATTTCTTTGGATGTAACCTTATGCAAAATTATGATTGTAACAACAAAAAATATATATGGTTGAAGAGTTCAGGGCTTCGCGTACCTTTCCCCTATGCCCGAGCAGGTTTAATGAAGACTCCTATATTTCGGGTAAGGTTCGGTTTAGTGGCCGACATTTGGCTACGGATCGCAGAAACCGCGTTCTCGGTAAGCTTTCTACAGGGGTTGTAACGAATAGTGGAACTACGACGGATTATTGGCGAGCGTCGGGTGAAATGTCGCACAGTAGTCTTGCGATCTTCACTCCCCTCAGTTTAACTACCTAGAAAGGCAGGCCTTAGTGGACTTCCGAGCTCAAATTGTTCGATCCGTGCTCCACGGACAAAAGATGGTGATGATCGTTGTCACAGTCACAGAAACTCCAACACGTAGATCTCAACTTACAGTCCGTAAACAAAAAGCGCCTGAGCGCTGGAATGTCCAACGTGAATGATATGTTTTACTTTTATATGGCTCATGTAAATAATAACCTTTTTTGTACCTTAAACAAGTTGTGTATCTAGAAAAGATAACGCTTTGTTGGTCTCACAGACCAGAGACTACGTGAACTTAAATTAACTAAAACAGAATAAAAAAACCCGTTGTGAACACTTCACAAAAAAAATCTCTTTTCCTATTGAGTACCTTTGGTACGTATCTCAAAGAAACAACGTTTCACTTATTTAGAAAACAAAAACTTCCGAAACTACGCAATAACATGCAGAAACGCGTTCCGCGGAGTTGTTTCTTGAATCGATCGAATAGGAAAAAGTCGCAGGGAGCCAAATCAGGCGAATTCGGTGGTTGCTGAATAGTATACGTTTCGTTTTTAGCCAAAGGTTGTGACCATGTGTTATCGTGGTGCAAGATCCACGAGTTCTTTACCCACAAATCCGTTTTTCGGCGAATTACTTCACGCAAACGTCTCATTATGCCCAAAGAATACTCCTTGTTGACGTTCTTGCCTCGTGGAAGGAATTCATGATACACAACACCCTTGTAATCCATGAAGACTGTGAGCATCGACTTCTTTTTCGACTGAAAACGATGTGGTTTTCTTGGTCGTGGCTCATGACTGGAGTGGGTCATACTCATAAATCCACGTCTCGACTGTACGATGAATGATGAATGTTGGGTCAGATTCGCCTTTGAAAATCATGTCTTTTGCAACGCCAACGAGGTCCCCTTTTTGCATGAAATTCAGGCCTTTCGACATCAGCTTTCCCGCGACACGTCTGAGTTCCAAATCATTTACCAAAATATCTTGAACGGATTCAAAAGCAATTTCCAATCATTTCTCTAATGGACAATTTGCGGTCTACGGTTGTCCATTCTTTGATTTTGTTGATGTTCTCATCGGTTTTTAATGTCGACGGCTTACCATTTCTCTCGTCATCGTTCACGGACCAACGGCAACCTCTGATATGCCACTGATAAACGACTGTTTTCTTCAGAGTATCGTTGCCGAAACACTTTTCTAACATTTGTAATGTCGTCGCGCCATTGAAACCGTTTTTTACACAAAATTTAATACCAACTCGTTGGTACAAATTCCATCCCGGTTTACACAAAGCGGGTACATACACAATCGCAGAAGCTAAAAATCAAGCTAAAAATGTCATAGAATGTCAATGACAGATCTGGAGCAATTTGCGATTAAAGCCCGATTCAAAGAAAATTTGGACGCATTCAAGTGATTATAAATCAAGAATTAAACATACACGGTTGTTCAAAACGTCAAACAAAAGGGTATTTATTCAGTTATTACATTTCACCGTTTTGAACGAACTGTCGCACTTTACATGATCTGCACAGTCGCTGGTGACACTGTACCGGCAAACTTATTCCACTTTAAACGCGTTGGTTGTGCATTTGTCACTTCTTCACCGCGTCTTCGAAGTTTTCGCTTGACAATTGCCCAGTATTTTTCGATCCGTCTGAACTCAGGGCAATTCGGAGGAATAATCTCTTTGGCGACGAAATTAACATTGTTAGAAGCATATCATTCTCGTACCTCCATAGAGTAGTGGCAGCTAGCTAGATCATGCCAAAACATAACGTTGGTCTTGTGTTGCCGAAAGGGTAAAATCCGCTTTTTCAGACACTCTTTAAAGTAAACCTTCGACGTCATTGTGTGAGATGAAAACCTTGGATTTAAGGCCACAACTGCAGATTCCTTGCCAATCATTAGTTTCCGAGCAAACTTATCAGCAAAAACAAATTTATACCTGGAAGGGACATCTCCACGACCGGTTGCCAGGTAAATTTTTCGTCCGATTTGATTATAATCCATTTTGACATATGTTTCGTCATCCATTAAAATACAGCCATCAAATTTCGTCAAAACTTGTTCGTATAGAAATCGTGCTCGCTTTATGGCAACTAAATTGTGTTTCAGGGAGCGATTCGGATGTTTACTGGCACAAAAAGACTTATATTCTTCTCTTGAAAGGATGTTACGCACGGTGGAAAAGTTGGAATCGTATTTCTTTGCCAAATCACGTATGGAGACACTTGGGTTGCCTTTCACGTACCTCAACAACGTTTTCACAGCTCTTTGTCCCTAGTGCCACTTTTATGACAGATGCTCTATCCACACTCAGAGTATCCACCGTTGACTTTGGGAATTTGAACAATTTTGCTATTTTTGAGGCCGACCACGAACGATTCTCTTGTTCCAATCACCAGGGACGCGGTGGTGTACTAAACCATGCGTCCAGATTTACTTTGAATCGAGCTTTAGGTCGTATATGCAATGCATAATTATTCTCACTAAATCATGAGTTTTGAACTGGCATAGAGTTATTTGATTATCAAAACACTGTGCGATTTACGCCGTATTCATTGTTGACAAGGTGAAAGGCGTAATTTAAATCAAAACACAAACATGGCGTAAAGTAAAAGGCGATACTGACTAAATAAACAAAACAACGGTGAAAAGTAAAAGGCGAAACCTATGAAAATTTTAAAAATAGGCGAATAGTATAGGGCGATGCAATTATTTTCAATACTTGATGGGCTAACATTGAAAATGGCGTAATCAAACATATTAGCATTGAGAGGCGAATATTTAAAATGAGCAAATTTCAATGAAAACAAACGAATTTCCGTCAGTATTATATATAAATCGGAAGCTAGCTTTATTCTCTGTATGTATGCTACATTGTATTTGAATTTATACGTTAATTTGTAAATTACGATTCGAAATTCTACTTGAAATATTACAATCATCAGTCCCCTATTGTTAACATTCTGCTTGTTCGCCCTAATCGCAAATTACTTCGGTGATGGGGCAACCTAAAAATAAAGTAATCTCAAATCGAGTGACTGAGAGCGGCACACGGTGGTGATTCTGGGAGCTTTTTGATCAAGGTGTTAAAATGCGTTTTCAGGCCTTTGAAGTCTCGAGTAATTCATTAATAAGGCCTAAACGTCAATTTTAAACAACTTTGACAACTTTGATTTCTCACGAGCTACAAGGATTCTACGATACCTAAGTACACCATGTGGTAGAGCAAACACTACTCTAATAAATGATGCTCTCGATTCTCGAGAGTGTTTTGAGATTCGAGAGAAATCGACATTTAAAGTCATTCTTTACATTGGGGCTTAGGCCATATTCATGAATTTCTCGAGAAGTGAATGATTTATTTTGTCCAGTACTGTACCACAGTTGACTACAGGGTGTCCGAATATTTTCCGTACAACAAAATAGTTTTAAAACTATTCCCTACTGTTGGAATAAAAAATCAATATGTTTTGTTTGATATAGCAATATGTTTTTGCAAATTACAAGTTTTATTTGTTCATTTCAAAATGGCCGCCTCATGCTGAGATGCACGCCTTCAAACGTTTTTCAGATATTTGTTCCCAAACCTTTACAAGAGACGAATACCAAATAGTCCATCGGATTCAAATCCGGTGAGTTAGAAGGCCACTCATCTTTCGTTAAAAGCTTGGGAAAATGCGTTCGCAAAGACTTTTTTGCTCCATGAGCCGGTGCCCAGTCTTGTTGAAAAATCCATTCATTTTTGCCGAAATGCTGCGATGCCCAAGAAGCTACTTTGTCATTAAGTAGCTTAGGATATACCGCTTGATTCACTTTCACCCTCTTGTCGATGAAGATCAAAGGGGTTTTGCCGGAAAAATTTATTCTAGCCCACACCATGCCAGAAGCGGGATGAACACTTCCACGAGTTTTGGAAGCAGCAGGAAGCAACTGCCGATCATTTTGGTGGTTGTGATGCTGCTCGATCGTGAAAACTTGTTCATCTGTGAACAGCGCTGACTGACAGCGGCCCTCGAATAACCGGCTCAGGAGAACCTTAGCTCAACCGGTTTGCTTTCATGGTGTCATTGAAGTAGTGATTCTTGCACAGTTTATATAACTGAAGCTTCAAATCATAGTAAACTATGGCTCCAACAGAAGATTTCAGTGATTCCACCAACTTTCGGATGGAAATCGAAGAGTTTCGCTTGATTCGTCACCGGATAATCTCGCGCATTTGTGGAGTCCGAACGATGCGCCTTTTTCCTCTCCTTACGCGGTCATCGGCTGTTGGTATCGTTTGATTGCGTCACTCACTGTTGTTTCTACCATATTGAGGGTCTTGCAATCACTAAAACAGTTGTTCCTTTTAAAAAAAAGTTTAATCACACGCGCAACTCATTAGGCTTCATTTTGAATGAAGCCTTTTTTTTTTTTTAATTTGTTAATAAATCACAATTGCTCCAAACTGCATATAAAGACAATGGCTCAAGATGTTAAACCATGTAGGTATGCTTGGTTTAATCCGCTTCGTTGCGTTGTACCATGCCGACAAAGACGGATTATTTGCAGACACCCTGTACTGACTAGTACGAATCACAGACACAGCACCTAGCTTAAATTGCTTAGTTCCTGTATGAAGTGAGTACACAGATAAAAAGAAACATTGAATTTTCTGCGTTATCTTATGCACATCAAGGGAATGCTAGATTTGACAGAATAATGGGATATTTCGTGTACATTTAAGCCAGATAACGCCTGAATCTAGCCTGTTGTATGACAGATTGCATACATTGTTGTATGGCACATGAATGATTGCAAAAATAAATTTTGTTTACGCCTCATTTGGCTTGGAATTAAACGAGGGGAAATTTTACGGGCTTCTTAAAAGTAATTTTTTTTTCTGTGTATCCTTCCGGCGTAGTTCATTGATGGAATGCCACTCCAGTTGGAACCTTTTCGCTACATTGTATCCGGCACCTGAACTCAATGAATGAACACTCAGAATTTGCACCGTGATAATCGTGAAATAAACAGTCAAAGAAAAATGTCACATTATACACGCTCACAAAATTTCCTTCTAAAATTAATGAGTTTCCAGACGAGAAATTTACTCTCTTATAATCAATTGATTTATTCTCTGAATCATATAAAATATAAAATTATTGTGTTACAAATATGAAAATCAGAACAAATCGTAAAATTGTTAAAATTAATCAAGAAGACCTCAACATCAGGAAGTGTGTTGCAAAAGTAGGAAGGACTGTCCATTTCCATTGATAACTGTACCAATATATAGATTCTTCAAGATATTTCGTATTCAGTGATCTCTTCCCGTTTAATGTATTCGTGTAATACATGACTGAATAATTCCCAAATCCCTGTTCGAATACATCACATGCTGCACCGAATTACGTATCGCGTTACCACCCATCAAAGGGTGCAAACTTTACTCATACTACAGCGGGTGGAAGTAAATACCTTACCGTCATAATTCATTGATTAGAATAACTCAGCTGACGATGTGCGTCCTATTTCTCGTTGGGGAAGCTGCTGAAGCGCAAATTTTTACTTTCCGCAATTTAATGAAGCGTACTCATCAGAGGCAACGACGGGGATGAATGAACCAACAACGGAGAGTCTCCGCTCTGAATCAGGTTGAATTTCATTATTGCCTTGCATGTGAGTGTTGACAGTGGTGTGTGTGTTGGTGTGCGCATATTTTTTTTTATGAATTATTGTTGTCTGGTCATGGTCGTCATTTCTGTGCACGACTTGCTGGTAGGAGAGAAATGTAAATTGACCGCCTCTATTTTCCGGAGACTACGTGCAAAATTCTCGGTGAAGTTCTCTTTTGAGATGAGGTGGATGCTTTGATACTATGTTTTGTTCACAAATTTTACTCAATTTTGAGTCGATCGACTTAAATCAGATGGAAGTTTTTGTTTTGTAGACTTGTCAATAGCAGTTACCGAAATTTGAGTGATTCCACCTTTGAGTCAATAACGTCAAAATTGAATAAAACTTGTGGTCGTGTAGGTTGTAATGAGCGAAGTTGACTGCAAAAAAGGGGCGATTGGGTGGGTTGATAAAGGTTGAATGAGCTAGAAAAGCATTAACAGCAAGTGCGCTTTATTTATAGAAGTCGGTTTATTTTTCTGTTATCAGTGTGCTTCGTAGCTGGGTGATGACGTTTTTCAAAAATTTTACTTATCATTTCTTCTGAATCAGCAAATTTTCCGAAATAGTGCTAATTAGCAAAATAGTAGTCACCTGATTTGCTATTAGTTCATGAACTAAACACAATGCAACTATGTATGTTGTAGTCTTCCGTTGGCGACCAATGACAGTATTAAAATACCGTTCAAGTTGTCACGAATAAAGTTGGCGAAAGTTTTAGTTCTCTCTCTCTCATGTTCGTGTATGTGTGACGATTGACTGCGTTGCGTAGTAAACAAGTTCAGCGTTTGATTAGTTCCAATCTTCAGTCTGCTAATTGGGAACTTCGAATTGCCATAACGATCGATTATCAATTTCTTTTACTATTTGATGAACATGGGTTATTTTCGTACGCTACAAAGCAACAACTATTGTTATGTTTCATAGTTCATTTTGGCGATGAACAATAACCATCATCACCGGACTGTATGGTAACATCAGTCAAGTTAGCGCATCATGGTTGATTATAGATATATTGAATCTTCCTTACCAATGGCTACCTTGCAAAAACGGAATTCCTCTACCCTCTACTACGGGAGTAGTTTGGTGGGTGTGCCATGCCAAACCACATTACCATCATCATCGTTTCGAATCCATCATATGCATATCATCTGAATACAACCTACGGCGTCAGAGATGGTCTTTCGGAATCGCACCCATGTGAGAGTACATTGAGCGATTGACTCAGTTTTCCTGCACTCTCTTTTCTTGTGTCTTGTTTGGGCAACCGACAGGCTCGTTTATTTGCACTATTCGTATAAATTTTTTTCCCTTTTTCATGATCAGTGCAAAATGTCCCGTCGCCCTATATTGATTTGTGCCTCATCTGATGATAGTGGAACTTTTCGACGCACTTGGTACCTATTATGTGGATAGCTAAAACCACTCAGTTTAAGCAATACGAACCAATGATTGTTTTGGGAAATTCCGATCAAATTGGTTTAGTCCTACTAATGAAATGTACCCATTAAGCTACAGTGTAAGTCAGCGAACAAGAAAACAAAATGAACCAAGCGGCCTCAAATCATGGAACAAGAAATAAAGCTGACAGAAAAGTGCAACCAAAGAGAAAGAAGTAAATAACAACAGCATTAAAAGGAAGGTGCAACAGAGGAGAAACGATTCGATTCAAAGCGTATACATATAACGACACACGTCTACGATGACGGAACGGTGCGCGACGGTGTGATGGTGGGGATAAAGCAATGCTCTTTCCGTGGGTTTGGCAGGTCCGGTTCAGCCCGGCTCGTTTGCGTCGACTGATACTGGCCTGCTCAACGTTAATCAAGGTCGTTTCCGATCATTTTGCTGCCACGGTTCCCAGGTATTGCACCTTTCAGCTGAAAATTGCGATAGGATGTTCACTGTTGTGAAATCGACGAACGCTTTGTTCTCATGGCAGACGTTGTGTCCTTTTCCATTCATCTGATTCGCTAGTGGTATCTGTGTGCCTGCCAACTGAGTGGATGAGTCATTTCTGCATGGACTTTTGCGTAGAGTATAAATTTTTAATTCCAGTCACTACCAAGTTGTATCGACTGTGGTCACTGACACCACTACTAGAACGAAAATGTATGTTGAGGCTTTTGTCTCGGGTTCTTTTCCAAAACGACGCATATGTTTTTGTAAACATATATTGGAACGTTAATTGCAGGGGCTGTTTTATCATTTTTTTCGGGTGAATATGCTCAGGGCTTCGAAAAATTTACGTTCGAATCGTTGTTTACACAAACTGATTGATGATATAATTTGTCTGTGTCCGTTGTGACGAGCAAAAGTTGTCAACCGACCCGGTCGACTGCACTACACGTAAGTTTAAAAGTTGCAGTGGTTGGCATCCTATTTTGTCGCTGTACGTTTTGTTTTGTGAGCGAATTGAATTCCTTTCTTGGTGGTGTTGTTGTTGTTGGTGTTGTCTGAGCGTGCGTACGGTGTCTAGGTCGAGGACGTTCGCCGGATGATACTTACATACGGTCGGTATGCGTTTCGAACTCAAACTATAAAGGATACAAAGGCGCATCCGGTTCGCTGTCTAGTTGTTGAAGTTTAAAAACTGTTCACCAAAATTCGGCCTCTTATCGAAATATTCAGAAACTTATAGAAAATTTGTTTTCAGCATATTTTTTTTTTTTCATTCGGAATGCTCGCACCTTTCGCTTGACTCCATCCTCTAAACTTTGTACTACAGCTTTTCCCATCTGTTTTGTCAATTTCATCCAGATTTTCTTCAGTTCAAGTTAATTTCTTTATATTTTTTTAGATTATTACGAAGTGCTGTCTTCATAATTTTTCAAGCGAAGTTCCGGTGAATGTGGAGGATTAATGCCTTTTGACACGTACCTCTCCAACACGGTCCTAGCTTAGTTTAGAGTCAAATCAGGCCAAAACAGCGTCGAACCAGGTGTTGGATTCTGGACATTGTGAGCTGTTTAGTGGAATACCTGTAACTAGAAAACGAGAAGACAGATTAGTATTATCAATTTAATTCCAACTACCTTTATTGCTTATCTTGACAGATACGCGTATTTCGTTAACAATGTGGACACTTCTTCAGTGTCGTGTAATAATACTCGTATTAGTACACGACACTGAAGAAGTCAGGCAGCAGATTTAGAGATGGATTCAACGCATTTAATGGGGTGCTACGCATCGCTCCCGTTATAGCAATCGACACTAGCCGTTGAAGTTTTGACAGCTTTTTCTGTGCAGTAGCCTCTTTTGTTTTTGACCACCACACAAGGGAAGCATACGTTACTTTTGGACGTATTATGGATGTATAAATCCACATTATCATTTTTGGTCTTAGACCCCATTTTCTGCCAAATTTTTATTAGCGTATCCAGAAAGCACTGGTTGCCTTACCGATCACACACCCAAGATGAGCATTCCAGTTCAGTTTGGCATCCAGTATTACTCCTAAGTATTTAACCTGTTCACTAAGATGAATCTTTAATCCTCCTAGCTGAAACGCTTTTAGACTAAACTTCCTTTTCCAAGTGAAAGGTACAATTACTACTTTTGATGGATTAATGCAAAGGCCCTCGTCGATATACCAAGACTGGGTAAATTTTAGGGCCCATGGCATTCTTTTTGAAATATTTCGCTTTAATGACTATATCGTCTGCAAAACCTACAACCTCGAAAACTTTTTCCTCTAAGCTTTTTAGAAGATCGTCTACAACTAAGGAACAACTTAGTGGTGAGAGGACTACTCCTTGGGGACAACCTTTCGTTGCCCGTACTGTAAATAGACGAACTTCCCAGCTCTGATGTGATTTCTCTTTTTGCGAGAATGGTATGAACCTAGTTAATTATGTTCATGTCAAAGTTCCTTTTCTTCATGGCACGAGCTATAGACGAATAGGAAGCGTTGTCGGAAACTCCTTCAATATCTAAGAAAGAACAAAGTGCTATTTCTTTTACCGATAGAGCTTTTTCTACCTTTGAAACCACACTATGCAGTGCCGTGACTGTTGACTTACCAGACTGGTAAGCAAACTGGATCTCAGATAGTGGATGCTTGTTCATGTAATTTGAATTGATATAATCATTCAACACTTTTTCCATAGTCTTTAATAGCACTGATGAAAGACTAATGGGTCTATATGATTTAGGATGCGCCTTTCTTGCTTTCCTACTTTAGGTATGAAGACAACTTTTACTTGTGTCCATAAAGTTGGAAAATGGTTGAGTCTTAAACTTGCTTTAAAAATCTCAATTATTGGCGAGATCAACACTGCTTCTGTTTTGAAGTATTTAAATATTGTGCATATTGATCCCAGTTTGATTTCGAAATGTAGTAGTTGACCGATTTCCACCACTCCATTCGAACACAATGTGTCCATGATCTGACAATGATGTTTCTTCTGAGGTCTACCCGAGATTAAAATGGGTGAAATTTCTTTGGGAGTGGATTGGACAGAGGAAAATGTAAATGGAATTCTGTAGTCTCATCAGATAGTTGTCGCCTTGACCGCTAGAGCATTCAAAAATCGTATTCTGGCGTTACAGGGGTCGGAATATAAGGAAGAAGGCTCAGGAAGTATCAGCACATCGATCCCAAGCTCGGTCGCTGAATGAATCACCCCTAAAAACATAACTCAAACCGAATAAGAACATATCACAGCGAATCAAACAAACAAAAACAAAGATTCTAGTATCGAAAAGCGCAAGAATGTAATGCAAGGTGTACTTGAGATGTGACCAAGGGGTTGTAAAGCAGTGAGCCAATTTTTAATCGCTAGTTCTGGTTCTTCAAGAATGGCAAGAGTCACTTTTGAAACACTCTTGTTTATATATCTCACCTTATAGTGATCAAGAACCGAACGATCAGCTGTTGAGAATTCGGTAAAACATTACAGATTTCTGTAAAAAAAATCTTAGTGTGTACCTCGTACTCAACATTCAAAAGTACGAAGCATTTGTTGACACAGACAAAACCTTCGTTCGTTGTATGATAACAATACAAAGTTTTACGAATATGATGTTAAAAATATAATTGCAATAAAGGTTGCATGAATGACTGACAGACCTGCCATATCGACTCGAAAGGTAATTGGAAAAAGTGCAACCACGAGAAGTCGTTCGTTTTTATTGTTTCTGGCATGGGGTTTTGACCCTGTACTTTCAGGAAGATCTGTTATCGAATCCGTGGTTGATCTCACTTAGCCATGGTGACTCATGAGAAGTTACTCGATTAATTAGTATGAAGCTATAATTTTCGATAGTGCCTCTTTTTTACTTTGGGATTATTCCTGCCCACTCCAGCAACAACACCAACATGTTCAAGACATTCACAAAACGGTGTTGCATTTTACCAGATAACAAGACATATCAAGCATAAACTTTCAAAAGGACGTATGTCGCAAATGTATACAAATCGAGTTTTTCATTCTATCGTGTCATTAATAACACCCTTAATGTAGTTGCAAATAACAATATCAAAATTATTCAGTTATGTTCGCCAATTTTCATATGCGACCTATCTGATCTTTTTAAATGTTATGCAAATAGTTCAGATACACCACACAGCAAGTCGACGTATCTGCGCTTGAAAATTATACCCGGTGTATCTGACATGACGCAAGTGCTAAACGTTCTGAAAAACTGACGTATCCAACCGGTGTATGTTAAAAGCAAGATGTCACACTGACGTATCTAACAAGGTGTATGTGTATGGTATGGAGGCAAACCGGTGTATGTGTTAATTTTCTCAAAAATAGTGCGAAAGTGAATGAAAACCAGGATTTTTAATTCTTATAATATTATTCAACCATGATAGAATGAACAGATCGAATAAAACTTCAAGTAATAGGATTTAATGAAAGCATGTGGAACTTCACCCTCATTTTTCTCAATTCCTATCAATGTTAGATACGTCTATTTGAAAAGTTATGCTTGATATGAATGTTTCATACAATCGACGAGACATTTGTTTTATGTACAAAATCCATGTTTACGAATCGATTTAAAGGTGCGAAAACATATTTTGAATGTACAATTCATTGCCAACATTCCAAAGGGGCGAATTCGATTTGTTTAACAATAGCTATCGCCTTCGATTTCTCTTGAACACAAACCAAAAAACCTCCATCTGATGGTGATGGGTCATTAGGTTGAATGTGTCGTTTCGAAAGAACTGCTCATTATTGAAACAAGAAAAAATAAACCGTCCAAGAAAGTTCGGTGGTTTCATGTTCCAAAGAAATCAAGTTGAAGTAGCAGGTTGTGAGTTTGCAGAAGCAGATAATTTCTCATCTCCATGCGAAGCGCTAGGAGTGGACAGTAATTTATTACTAGAACGAATAGACATGAAGAGAAAGTGTATTGATAGTTCCGTATCGGCAACGGCAGGCTTTGAAATTGAAAGATACAAGTTTGAAAACAAGCGGAGCGCATTTGAACGGTAGTATCCGATCAGGCGCATAACCCCTTGCCATACTACCCCATGCAGGGTAGGCAAAGGGGGAAATCCCCTTGACTGGCAAAAGGCTATGCATCGATCAGGCTCTTATACTACCTATTGCCTTTTTCTATATCTAGCGATTTGTCTCTCTCCCTCACACTCAGAGTTACGTCTCACTTAACAGAACATGTATCTTTTGATTCCAGAGTGACATATGTAAAAAGTTTGGTATGATCTCATAAATATCCTACACAGGACATTTGGCGTAAATTGTTTGATCTCTCAATTTTAAATATGTATTTTAGAGAACTCAATAGGAACTCATAACGAGTTCGATAAATATAAAATCGTAAGAATTTGATCTAGATAAGATCTAGACATACTCTCAGAAAATAATCTACGAAATTACAACGAAAAAAGTAATAAAATTCTACGAGCAATGACAAATGTTCTGATAAAACTCAAGAACTTCTTCCAAAGCTATTAAACAATATTTTCCGGAAGACGTCATAAAAAAGATCATAATAGATGAACCTGAACGTTGCGCCGCACAGCAACAAGGAACCTCCTCAACAAAAGTACTTGCAGTGAGATAATTATATACTTACTAGTTGAATAAATTTATGAAATGTGTCTTATGATTTAATTAACAAAGTTTCATGATCTCTGCTAAGCAATATAAATACCCGGACGCTTTCAGACATAAAACGTAGAAACGAAACACGTGCAAAGAGTGCACCAACTATTAAAAATCGGCGCCGCATAGAAGATGAAGATCAAAGATTGCATGTTTGTTATTGTTATTGGTTCGATGAACGGATACCTTGATACAAATCTCACACCAAACGATAATAATGAATTCCCCTCTCTCTCTCTCAAATTGCAGATGATGACTGGTGATGGTAGTATGCCGGCGCACATGTCAGTCGAAAGCCTCCAGCAGATGCAGATGCAGATACCTCAGGACTTCACGATGCCCCCGCCAACGACTGTTCCGCCCCATTGGGCGCTCCGAAATTCCGTGTTCCAGGTGGGACTAGATGTGAGTGCACCCCATGCTACTTACTCTTCTAGGTCTCCCCGTACTTCTCCTTCACCAATGATCCAAACCTCTCCCGTCTTCATGAACACCACCACCACCAACAGCAACCCCACCAACATCCTACCACCACCAAACAGTTCCATCCCTTTGCTGAGTCTCAGTCTCGGTCGGATGGGCTTCTGAAATACGCTACCCGCTGATATTCTTTTTCAGACTTCATTTCCTCCGCCATCTTCGTCGCCGCATCTGAGCAATCCATCGTCGCCGATCCACAGCCGTACGGCCAGTCCAACACGGATCCCGACTAGCAGTGTACAGCACCGTATCAGTCGGAATCAGCAACCGACACCGAGCGAGCAACAGCAAACCCAGCGCCAGCATCAGCCTCAACAGCATTCACATCTTCAAGACCATCGAGATCAGCGGGAAAACCAGCAGCTAGCGCAGCAGCAGCAGCAGTCGATGAAATCAGTTGAAGAGGTAAATTTTACTAAAGATAATCCGTTTTGATCGGATATTAATCTTTCCCCTTTATTGTTTCAGTCATTACTGTTGGACCAAACAACGGCACTGACTCAGCTGCAGCAGTTGCGCAATGGTTACCGACCGAGCCATAATACGCTGCCCCGTCAATCAAACAAACAGAGCTATGTCAATCAGATTCAGTACCATCACCAGCAGCAACAACAACAACAACAACACCAGGCGCATCAACAGCAACAACAGCAGCAACAGCAGTCGAGCTTCCATGGCACTAATACGGGACTAGGGTTGGCGTTTCCGATGAACAATCTCACTATGATTGACTTAACGCAAAAGTCTAGCAGTGATTCTGGTAGTTCGACTGGGGACATGTCTCCACCGGAAACTCCCGGCTTGAATACAGCACCATCGAACAACATTGGTGGATTGATTCGAAGTAGGTCGTCCAACCTGGGTAGGATCAACGGGCGTCCGGACAAGCTACAGCAATTAGGTAGTTCTGTGATATATACTCAGACAACAGCGCAGCAACAAGCGGCGGTTCAGTCCCAGCAGCCACAGTTCGTCGGCGGTAGTAACGATTTAATGGTAACATCAGCTACACAAAATTTAATTAGTAATAGTAATAATAATAACAATACTATGAATATTAGCAATGGAAATAACAGTAGCGTAATGCCAAACGCTCTGTTGATAGGAGCTCCGACGCCAACGGCCGGAGGCGCAAACCTAGTTCTGAGCTCACAGCCACAGTTCACCGGTCCCTATCCACCATATCATCAATCTACCATGCATTTGGCAGCGCGACCTTCGCATATTTCAGGTCATGCAGCAACAGCCCTCCCTCCAGGTGCTGCCTTCAGAACACCAGCGGCTGCGTATCATCTCAATGGAGAGATCCTCTATCCCTCCTTTCCGACACAGGTTCCAACTGTCGGTGGAGGTGCCCCGTTGACCTTTCTACCAACTGCTACAGCGCCGGTAGCTGCTAGTACCCAAACTTTGCAAACGATGCGATCAGCTGGCACTTCGCAGCCACCACCACAAGTACCGCAACAGCAACTAGTTCAACCTGTCCATCAACCCCCGCTAATACAGCAAAAAGTGCCCACAGCGTATACGCCTCCTGCCTCCGTTGCTGCTGTTCCTTCCCCGCATCCACCGAGCGCAACCACTCCCACAGGGATGTACTCTGCTCAGTCTTGCTTCAATTGCGGTTCCCAGAAACATACCGGTCTAGACTGCCAGGAAGCTTCCATGGAGGATGTTACTCGAAATTCGATCTACAAACTCGACTACAATGCTGCGAATGCTACTGCTCAGCAGTTGGCCGCTGCAATTGCCGCTGGTACGGTGCCCGGGGTAACTCAACCTAATAGCATGGCGCTAGTAGCAGCCGTGAGTGTACCATCGACTTTGTCACCTCCCTCATCCGTTTCGGTAGCATCTCTACCAATGTCGGCGGTGTCATCTGCCGCTTCATCGGCTTCGTCCTCGTCGTCTTCGTCGTCTTCTTCTTCGTCGTCATCCTCTTCATCGCTAACATCCTCTTCAGTCTCGTCCTCAACGACGACACTGCCACTACAGCCCCCACCACCACACCAACCGCAACAGCACGGGCCCAACCTTCTTAGCAGTAGTAGTAGTAACAATAGCCCACTAGACGCCTCCACATCTGTATCAACACAAACAATAAATAATCAAACGGATAGCAGTAGTAGTAGCACTATTAGTAAGTGATCATCAATCTAAACTAATCTTATAAAAAAGAATGAAAAAAAAAACATAATCTATAAGACAAAAAAAAAACTAATTAAAGTAAATAGTATACTCTGCAAAAAGGATTATCTAAAATCTAAAAGGTTTAGGAAAAAAAGATACAACGTACACCCACATACACACATGCAGATTGAGCCAGTCAGTTAAAAGGAACACAACATATAGGCAAACAGCAAACAAGAAATTGGAACAATATACTATTATGGTTATTGCATTCAAACGAATACAAAAGAGAACTGACAGAGTGTGATGTTTAGGAAATGATTTAGTTTTGGCTTTCAAAACGTGCTCCTACCGGCAAATGTCTGGAATGGTTGTCTAATAGTTGTAACTACACAGGAGAGAGAGTTTGAGAAAAAAAATCGGAAACCCAATCCATTAGCGCAGGCTTTTGAGGAGATGTGTGCCATTTTTTAATACTGTATTTTAACCTTAGATACGCAGGTATGACAAAACACAGTTGACCAGGTGATTGTGTATGCATCAACAAATAGTGAAAATTCAAAGAAATCAATAACACATAGTACTTGGTGGAAGTGCGCAAAAACTTTTGGAGCAGATCTTTTGATAGGTAGGGGCACGAATTAACGATGAAAAAAAATCTTATTGATTAAGATTAAGCACCAATTGGGAATGAAGCAGTCGTCAGGTTTTCCCTTGTTTTGTGTAAGACAAATCCAATAACCTTGTACTCAGAATATTTATTTTTTTATATATTTTCCCTTACTTGTATATTGCCACATTTTATACTTCAACCTGAGCTTTTTTTGTTTCGTGCAGTTTTTGAGTTAATAGGGGTAACCTACTTATCATTATTATGCTATAAGGACTCTGCTCTGCGGGCAGGTAAAAAAAAAGATTATAAACAGGATCACGATCAACTTTTAAAATGTTTATTTAAATTTAGTTCTGATCTAATGTAATACTGTGTAAATGTACTTGTTGATACGGTTAAGATACATGTCTTTTGTTTTATTTCATTTCCCTCGATTTCCACTCGTAGTTCCGGCGGATTCGGTTTTATTTTCTGATTCTTTAGTTACTCTGCTTGTTTTTTTATCGTTTTCAGTTACAACTCACGTGATGGGGCAATCGCTTAGTTCAATACATTTATCAATACCTTCAGTAAGTCCATTCGCGCATTTTAAAAGTAAGGGGGTTAGAAGTCAAGGTATGTAAGTGTAAACAATGTAATATCGAGAAAACAAGCTAAAAAGTCTGTTGTATTTTTCGATCCTTTATAAATTGCATGAAAAAAAAACGAGTCGTTTTTCTGCTCGCTACAAAATGGCTCAAGAAGGTCAAATCATCACCAAATCTCGAGTACTTTTTCAAACAGATGTATCTGATTTTGTGAACAAAGAAGGGAAGTAAGATTCAAATTTCTCAAAACTCTCAGCACCCTCACGGAAAGTAGCATCGCCATCATGTTAGGGAAAAGTAATTCCTTGTTTTGGAGGCCCTAGTTTGCATGAAAGTCCTTCAAGAATTTTACGTTTGAATCTTACTTCTCCTCTTTGTGCACAAAATCAGATTGAAAAACTACTAGAGAAATTTGTATGGCATATAGTTTAAAACATTGGCCTACTTTACTTAATTTTGTTCATTCACATACACCCCCCTTTGGTTGCCAACCCCTTCGTGTATTACTAGTCACTTCAAGGAATATCCTCATCGAAAGTTATGAAAGATTTAAACAAAGGACGCTTATACATTTACGTTATTACATTACACTATACGCTACATTACCAACATAGGATGTTATTACTATCTATTCCTGTTGTTATACCGGCTTCTGATAATTCCCGAAATTACAAATTCGTTGGTGAATGGCAACATAGGGGCGATAAAAAAACCCATGCAGCAAAGCTTAGCAACGCAAACAATCATTGGTGTATTTCGAAATTTGAGCGAAACTGCACTTGTAAATAAACATGGAAATGATCGATTTCTCGGAAATAATAAAGACTGTATTCGGAAAGAGCCAAACAAATGGTATCAAAACAAAAAACATTTTTAGTCGGATTCTCTTCAAACTTACAGGCTAGGTTTCAGTTTCATTACTTCATCGAATCCCATCTCCATGAAAAATGCCCGCATTTTGCCCCTTGTTTAGGGCCGACATCTTTTGATACTTTTACCCACTGTTTTTTCAAACAGCTCTTTCTCCAATACTTTAGATGCTTAACGAAGTTTGACTTTCATGTTGGCCCAAAACTTCTCAATCGGCCCAAGTTCCGGCATGTTCGGTGGGTAGCCTTTGGTACATAAACAACATTGCTATCTTTGTTCCAGCCTAACACCGATCACGCGTAGTGGCAGAATGCCAACTCCGGCTAAAACAGTGTCTCACCTCAGTGAAGGAAGGGCAGCAGGCCTTTCTGGAGGTACTCGTATCGGTTGATTTGCGCATTCATGGTACCCGTCGTGATGGTTCATTTCTTCACACCCACGAACAAAGCACTTTTAGGCGAATTTGTTCACCGTCGTCCTTACCTCCTCAGGATCGGCTAACCGCGAAGTGGCCACGTACAACTCCTGCCAGGCAATTGCTTCCTGTCCGCCTTGATGTGAGTCAGCCACTCTCGGTGCAGCTTTGTGCCGCGGGTTTCGACTACCGTGTTTTGTTTGTCGTTCCGATTGGGTTAACATGTCTGACCTTGTAGACGTGGAGGCCGACACGTTTCTTCGTTTTTTTTTTTGACAAACCTCCGCCTTTTTCAGCACATCGTGAAACGAAAGGTTCGGTCTACGCTTGAACGGATTCAACACCTTCGTTGCCTTCACCAAATCAGATGTTCTGCCGCTGCCTGACCGCCGCTGGGTCGTCTGGGTCTCCTTGAATGACTTCACCATCTGGGATACCGTCGAATGATTGAATCCCAAGTGTTGTCCGATTCATCTGGTCGATCGATTCATCAATCGATTCATCGATTTCAAGTTACAAGTTACAAGCTAATAATTGTGTCTCATTTTTTCCGAGTACAGTCTTTAGCTAAATATCACTAACAAATTTAGTTAAATTATAGAGGAAGCATCCCTTTATATTGGTTGTTATGTTAGGTTTCCAAATACTCCGAATATTACGAAACGCTTTATTGGATTGGATCGAAAAATTGGCAAGTGCGACATAGATATGAAACGAATACGTCGGGTTTCTTTGTATCTTTCAGTTTCATCAAAAATCCGTATTATTTCCTTTATTGTTGCTTGGCATTTTGTCTACAATTTTCGAACCATTTTTTGGTGTCAAGTATTAAAAACCAATTCACTGAACATAAAATCTAGACAAAATCGTCAAAAGGTCAAATGAAACATTTGTAAACAATGATTGTTTTCTTGTTTCTTGTTTTCAAATGATACTTTCGTCTTTTTGACTGTTTTGTCTAGAAATTATCGAAGCGGCTTATAATTAATGTTTAATTCCTGGGGTCTCAAAGGTCATTGGCATAGTATTGCAGGTCAGCATTAAAAGATTTCAGGGTCGTTTTTGCAGTCTTTTGCCATTAGGTCATTTGGGGGCTTACAGTTATTGCGTGAAATTTATCCAGATTTATTAACCCTCCCTCTCTCCTTTAAAGGCTGGTTTACAGTTCGGAAAAAGCGTCACGGGATTTGGGCACCTGTGTGTTTTAAATGGAGCCCGGGATTTGAATTCCCGTGGCGGGAATTAAGTCTACACAAAAACTACAGTTTTCCACAGAGAACAGACTTCCAGGCTCGAAAATTTTTTCCCCAATTTACTGTGTAAACTTTTAAAAACAAACCGTTGGAAAAACAACGCCGCCTAGTCTAGGTTTCACCTAACTAAAATTGTCAGGCTATCAAATTTCAAGGTAGGCAACATACGATTCACTACAACTAACGGAAACAAGTTGTAATTTTAAAATGGCAGTTACAGTAATTTACACACATTGGGCACTCCAGCTTGGATGTCTGTTCTCTGTGACAGTCAGGATGACTTTATGAACAGCTATCCTAGGAAGACATATTGGACGAAGAAAATAAAGAGCTCTTGCAAATCGGAACAAGGATATTGACATTAAATGACTTACGTTTTGCGAAGAAATTTCGAAACATCCTTACTCGTACCAAATAACAAGCAATATAGCTAAAGATTTGGCAACATATTAGTTATTTTATTTCATCGTCCCTGAATAAATCTGTCAGTGTCCAAGAGTGCCGGATGTACTGAGATGGTTTGAGGAAATTGACCAGGTAAAAAACCTAGTAAAAAACAAACATTGTTAAATTAAAGTGAAATAAAATATTTTGTAAATTTCTAGAAATTATTTTGATTTTCAATGCTTTCTGAGAGAAAAAACTTACACAAATGTAAGAATTATGCAAAACCTGATACGCCGAACTTACTTGTCATTAAGTGTGGAGAAATGTGAAGAAACGTCAGCCCGAAAATTTCCCGAACCAAATCCCTAGCCAAATCCCGTTCAAAATCCAGTGATGCAATTCCCGAACTGTAAACCAGCCTAAAGATGTTGTATGACGCGCAAGAAAATAGCAGAGGCACCCTTCCCATCATAGTGTTCTAATTAATAATTAAGAAATTCGTGCGTGGCCCCTTTGGCGAAGAAATGGATTTAAAATATTCATCCTGGGATTGAGCCCTGCCAAAGAATAAGGACATCCGGCTCAGTAGGTAAATAAGTGTAAGTTTTTGCAAACACAACTTGTGAGAGACTTATCTTAGAAGACGAAACATATTTCTAACCATTTGTGTGCCCTTCCCTCTGTAGTAACGTTATTTGTAATAGCTGTCTTTGTGTAACAATCGACCAATAATCAAAAACTTTGTTCGTGTAAGCTGATATACTATTATTGATCGTAGAAACCACTTAGTTTAAAAAGAAATTGTTGGAATTAAACTAACTCAAACTACTCAGGTTTAATTATTTCGAGTAAAAATTGAGCGAATTTTGATAGCATTTTCAAGAGGATATGATATACTCTATAGAGTCATTTGGTCCAATGTGTCAGAATAGACCAAATGGGGCATTAGGCTGAAATTTAAAATGTGATACTTTCGATATTGATAAGCCCGTAAGCAGAGACCATTTCCATTGTGGATTTTTGCCACGGGTCATAAGTATGAATTTCATTCATTTGTCTTATGAAACGCGTTTAACGCACGTGCACTACAGCGCCATTTGGATCAAAGAAGTGCAAGTAAGAAGGAAAATCATTTGAGGGTAAACAAACCATCATTCCTCTGCGTGTGCCAGAAAGAGAGAGGTGTTAAAAAGTTAAAAAGCCTAATAGGGAACATATTCTACTTGGTTCCACAGAGTCTAAGTCCAGTCGAAAACTTGCATAAGAATAAATGCGACAATAAATGGTTACGTGGCGCTTGCAAACGTTTTTCTATGAATTCGCAACTAATGACCTTCTTGGCGCTAGCGTTGTACAAATATATGTTCAAAATCGGCTCTGATCTAGTGTGATTTTGGAAACACCTGCGCCTCCATGTTGTTGAAAAAGGCTTTCAGGTAGGAATGGCGGCTCTGTTGGTGCTTAAAAGTAATGCCTGGGACAGACATACAACGTACAGCGTTGTACCATAGACTAACTCTAAGACCAGTAGGTCCCGAACAAATACGATTTTTTTCTTGGCTCAGTCAGTACTAGCACATCGGTCCCAAGCTCGGTCCCAAGCTAAATAATGCGCCCCTAATAATAAACTCACACGAACACACTCTCAAATATTCTGTCAAAATAACACAGTAAATCAAAACAAAG
Organism: Aedes japonicus; assembly: GCA_034211315.2. Classification (NCBI taxonomy): domain Eukaryota; kingdom Metazoa; phylum Arthropoda; class Insecta; order Diptera; family Culicidae; genus Aedes; species Aedes japonicus. The sequence continues at coordinate 295,499 of JASCZW010000240.1, read as the reverse complement.
GCGCAAATATGTATAGCAAGGTGCTGGCTTCAAGGTGTAATTCGGACCAAGGGGTTCAACAATAGTGAACCAATTTCAAATCGCTAGTTGCTTATTGATTGTTGGTTGTACTCCTTTAGTCTAGCACCAGTTTTTTAGTACTGGATTAAAGTATTTGACAGTTCGAACAACGCTGTACCAACAATCAATATGCAACTAGAAATTTGAAATTGGTTCACTGTTGTAGAACCCCTAGGTCCGAAGTATACCTTGAAGCCAGCACCTTGTTATACATATTTGCGCCTTTGTTTTGATTTGCTGTGTTATTTTGACAGAATATTTGAGAGTGTGTTCGTGTGAGTTCATTATTAGGGGCGCATTATTGAGCTTGGGACCGATGTGCTAGTACTGACTGAGCCAAGAAAAAAATCGTATTTCGACAAAAAGTTTTTATAAGGGCAAATGTCGCAAACGTAAACAATGACTTTTTCCGCAAATTTCTCGAGAATGCTAACTTAATCATAATGAATTATGACGATGATTGTACAGAACAGGAGTTCCCCTTTATAATAGAAGTGGTAGTTTACTTGAGCGAGTTAGCATTTTCAAGAAATTCGCAAAAGAAGCCATTGTTTACGTTTGCGACATTGACCCTTATGAAAACTCCATGTCGATTTGTATGGGACCTACAGGACTTAGAGTTAGTTTATGGCTGTACCATAGACTTACTCTAAGAACAGTAGGTCCCAAACAAAAACGATTTTTTTCTTGGCTCAGTCAGCCAAGCTTTTCCAATCACCTTTTCGTTTTTCATTCTACTAATTGTAGAGTATGCTAGCCAGCGCTGTTGTGTTTCTCTGTACTAATTGTACCAGGCTCATCCCTTTTCACTCTCTCGCCAAGGAAAAAAATCCATCAATTCTATCCCATTTTCAACTTCAGATGTCTATGAAGGCAGTATGAGGGATACAGTATCTCTGATCGTAAGGAACCGGCCAGGTGTTTTTCAGAGGTCGATAGATGCCAAGTATGTATGTAATCTCTAATCTGCTTTCCCTGGTGCATTCAACTTCGCTTACAGCCACCCGTGATGTGGAGAGACGTCATTCATGCGACCAAATGGTGCTTACGCCAAACCGTTCTTTTCAATTTATCTCGCAATTTTTCGAAGAAACTTGTTTTGTTTTGACTTGGAGGCAATGTATTATAGGGTAAAGAATGCAAAAAAACAAAAAAGTGAATTTTAGTCGTCTTGGCGCTTACGTCAACTATGCATCCAAGGGCAGTAAAGAGTGTCTCGAAAGTGTTATAATGGCGTTGTATTGAATGAAAGAGAGTGAGCCCGGAGAGAGTCTCTCAATGCTCGCCCTAATGAAAAAAAAAAACCCCGAGAAATATACTGCCGTTCTACGAGTAACTGTCCCATGTTTCAAAAGTTGTAGTTGAGAAAAAAGCGTTTTAAGTTTTACGTCACTATTGTGTAGGGCTGGTAAGATTCGTGGTAAAGCCCACAAATTTATGAGTGGCATTTGAAGATGTGGCTGAGTTTTGATTTGTGGTATTACAAACAATAATATTATTTGTGTATGTAAAATACGAGGTAAAATATTCAGTGGGACTGATATGCGTAGAATCTTGCCTTGCAGCAGAAAATTCTAGGCATATCAGTCGCACTGCATGATGTATTGATGGAGCGTTGGCGATAGAATTTACGTTTTCAAATACACATGCCATGTGCATTATTGTTTATGCTTCTACCATGATTCTGATTATTTTTTATCACCATATCATCATTAAAAACACAGTTCTATCAAATGCAAATGGCGGCCTCTATAGACAATTTAATGTCAATGTTTTCATGTCAAATTCATTGTTTAAGTTTACATATAAGCCCCTTATCAATGCTGAGTGTCGAGTAGTTCCTACAAAGAATGTTGTAAACTTAAATCAATTTTGTTTTCTAAGATCTCTTAAGAAATGTCGTAGTGGGACTTTTATGCCTAAAATTTCAACATGGGACAATCTAACTTGATGTTTTTATTATATAAACTCAGAATTATATACAAAGTATATAATTTTTTGTTTGTATCCAATAGTATAGTTAAAAAATTAAGCATATATTGAAAAAGCTGCAATTTGACCAAAAGCAACATGGGACAGTTATGCGTAGAACGGCAATATAGTAATGCGAATATAACTTCTCATTCTCCGGGATTAGCGTTGCCGGATTCTGGCCTAATAAATTTGTACGTTTTGTTTTTCAACGAATAATCCGAGGTCAATTTGAAGTGAACAGTCCTAGAAGAAATGAACCGTTAGGGAACGTGCAATAATTATGTCACGCATTGTGTATGGACCTTCAATTTTTTTTGTGTGGATTGTCACGTTGTCCCCCGTTACTGCGTGACATAATTAATGGACCTGCCCTTAGCTACTTTGATACTTCTAGGCAATCGGTTGGAACACTGGAAGTGGAATTGTAGAACGACTGAAGTAGGACGGGAAGTACGATTGAAGTAGAATAGCAGACTTTGCTATTACAATCCTAGTTCAATCATGCTCCGTTATCAGGGTTCAGGGTATTTCTCTTCTTCGATTACCCTTATACCCTAATACACGTTTCTGATGTCCAGTTATAAATGACATATAGGCACAGAGAACAGACACGCAAGCTGGAGTGCCATCCGTGTGTAAATTTCTGTAACTGACATTTTAAAATTTCAGCTCGTTTGTGTTAGTCAGGGTTGCGGCTTATCATTTTTGACTCAGGCATATTCATTTGCCAATATCTCCTTTCAGAGGGTCGATTTGATAATATGATGTATGATGAACTTGTAGTGCATGAGTAGACCTACAACTTTGTCTAACAGTACATTGCTCTAACTCCTATATCTTCGACATGAGAGCGTATATTCACAGTGATCTTCACGATGATAATCGCGTGATCTTCACCGCGAATTTCATCGCGAAGATCACTGCGAATATACGCTCTTATTCCTCAGATATAAGAGATAGAGCTATGTATTGTTAGACCAAGTTGTAGGTCTACTCAAGCACCATAAGTTCGTCATACATTATATTTTGAAATTGAGCTTCTGAGAAGAGCTATCGGCAAATGAATATGGATAAGTCAAAAATGATAAGCCGCAACCTTGGTGTTAGTTTTGGTGAATCGTATGCTGATGGCGCCACTTTCCTACCTTGAGATTTGATAGTCTGTCAATTTTAGTTTGGTGAAACCTATACTAGGCAGCGTTGTTTTTCCAACGGTTTGCTATTAAAAATTTACACAGTTAATCGGAAAAAAAAAGTTCGAGCTGGGTGTATGTTCTCTGTGATTTTAGTAAGCTCATAAGTTCAACATGTTTTCTGTATGTTCCCAAGAAAGCTCACTGATGCATGAATGTATTATTGAGAAAAAAATAGTTTATAATCAATGTTCAAAAAATATTTTCTAACATTTTATTTTATTTCATAAATGTTGAGTATTAAAAGCTATCTGGTCAGCACACTCGAAAATAAGAATGTGCAGCGATAGCATATATTTGTACTTGGCTTCTTTTCTTATTTATATGCATTCATGATATTCGATCTATCTACTCATTACAATTACCGCACGGATCGAATAGAAAAAAAATCATTTAAATTACGACTGAAGAAAAGAGTGTAATGAAGAAAAAAAAAATATATAAACAAACATGCAAACGCTGCATATCTGGATTTCACCCTGAAATGATTTCGTTTTTAGTACATGTGACGGCTAATCGTAACAAAATTGTGACATGCAAAAAGTATAACCACAGGCAGTTTTCACTTTAGTTCAACATACACACTGCATCATACAGACAGCTCTTCGGTTAAAGCTATCTATCTCGCAAACCACATCTTTCGTTCAATAACCATAATAGTGGAGATTTTAAAGCTGTAAGCTTATACGCAGCCGAAAAAAAAACTAGTATAACCAGAATAGCTACATTTACTCTTGAGTGTGAGTTGGTTTCAGTCCTTTAAAAAGAAATAAACTAAAGTAAAACCGTAACATTTATCATACAATAAAGAGAGGCAGCACGTGACAATTTGGCCAATGTGTTTTGTTGTACGAAAAAGGTCATAATTTTTAACGCACTTCACCAGCAAAAAAAAAAACAAATAATAAATGGAAAAACCCCGAAGAAATAATTCATTGCAAGCCAATTGAAATCAAACGGAGAGTTCAACGGAGTAAAGAAGACTGAGCTTCAGAAGCTCGAACAGAGTTTAAATTTTCGTACACCATAAATCTGATGTTAGAAGAAGGTATTGAAGAGTGCTTTAGAATCAAAACAAGGAAAACCATCGCCCTACTCTTTTTCAAGCTTTCAATTATTCGGGTCTTATGTTCCATTGCAGCATGTCTGTGGGACATGACTTCATAAATTTGGACAAAGGTGATTTAGCCGGTTATTGCAGATATTTCTTGGAGGAGTTCATGTATCATGTGGAAACATAAGGATAGGAGCAAGGTAAATTGTTATGTGTGCACTGTGGCAGCATTTTGACAACATAATAATTATAATATAAAACAAAAACAAAATTAGATACCCTAGATAGTTTATGGACTAAGATTTTTAAGTGAAATATACGTTCAGTGGTAAAAGCCAACATCACCAATTAGTAAGGCTCATCCTTAATATCTACAATGTGATCAAAAAATGGGAATGCAAGTATAACATGCAGTTGAGGCATTCGCACAAACGTTAAGTGTACATTTTTAAAATGTGAAATGTGATGTGGAGGCCAGTGGGATACGATTTGGTATAACATCGAGTAAACCGTTTTTCAGGCTTGGAAAATACGTAGGGAAATTCAAGAATGTTGATAACGTGAAACGTTTCCAGTAGGTAAAATGAACTTATCTACTCCGTAAATTTGCCATCGTTTCGCGGATCATTTGAAGAAAAAGAACCTTGTTCGTTTTAATTTTCGCTAACGATGATAGCTGGTCGGTAGAGAAAACTTGTATAAATGGAATAAAAATCTGTTTTTCGTAGATCTATGTTAATAGAGTATATAAGGAAAAGATACTAACTAGTAAGAACAATGCGTGGAACGAATGGGCAGTGATTTTGTTTTATATAGTAATAAATACGTTTTTTACGAAGTTGTAAATATTGGACTAGAAATAAAAGCAGGTGAACGGTTTTGAACAAATGTAATATTACCTTGATTTAAATCATTACCTTTTATTTTTTTAATTAAAATCAAAATCAAGTCAAACTTTGTTTAAAATGGAATCGAAACTTAACAGGAGAGGAGACAGAAAAAGAAAAAAGAAAAGAAAAAAAAGAAAAGAAAAAAGTAAAACGATGTGAATCGTAAGTAAAGTAACTAAAAAAAGGAAAAGGGATAGTCTATTATATAAAAAGCTGTATTTATATATAAAAAACTAACAAATAAAAATTAAATGATAATTTAAAAAAGTTAAACTATTGTGACAGAAAAGTATATGCGTATCACAGTGTGACCCTTCTGGTGGGTGTAAGGTGCTATTAGAGTAATCAAAGTGATTTGTACCCTGCCACATTACGCCACTTTAATTTGGACGCTTTCAGCTAAATCAAACCGAATTCAAATATTATTAGTGTAACGCAGGCTTCTATTCAAATTGACTATCATTGTCCTGAAATAAAAACCCAGCGTAGCGTAACAGCAATCATATCGGGCAAGAGCCAATGGAGCTTTATAAAATTCAATCGGCTTAAGATGACCCATGATCTGAATCGAAACAGTGTAAGTAAAAGGACAAATTAATGGAGGAGGGGAACAGAATCTATTGGCTTTTGTTTGTTAAATAAAGAGAGATATTCCGTTAAATAATCGTATACAATACTTTAAGTTCTATTTTTTTTTTCTCACATATGACTGGAGGAGGTTCTTCATGGTAGTTGAACAGATTCTCCAGTATGGGATAAATAAACAATTCATCAAATTAATATCAATTATGAACTCATTCGGGAAACGAACAGCAGATTTGCCTAAATAATCCGATTCCCAGTTACAAAAATATACAAACACTACGAATCCCATACTTTTGACGTATGTTGCCTCATACATGTCACTACGGACAGTAATAACGACCAATTTTGTTGAGGTTAATCAGTCTTGTTACACATATAGAATCATTAGCATTATTCTTCTATCGGAGAAAAGAAACACAAGTGCGATTGGTTACATCATGTAATATTTGCTGACTATGACCATATAGAAGCAAAACCAGTTAAGCGCTATGTAGGCCATCCGAATGGACCGGAACAATCCCAATCAATCATTTCTCTAACTTTTGTTATATTTTGAAACGCCGGTTTTTCAAGTTATTCATATTGTAATTCGATAGCGATCGCCACGACATATGAAGAGAGTTCACATAATTTGGATTTTGGACATCTGACAACTGAAATCGACAAAGATTTCTTCATTAGTGCTTTAATTTGTCGAAATGTGGCCCATCAAAACAAATCTATCAATGACAAAGCACGACAGGCATGACAGAAAAAATCTAATAACTCTTTCACACTCGCTTCGTATCTTATAATGACGTGTCGATTCGCACATATGAAAGTGTTGAGTGTTAGAAAGAACAGTTTGAGGTATTCAATCCATGTGAGCTACAGCGAAATCTTTAATGATTGCCCCGTGATACAGAATACTACACAAAAAAAAAGAAACACGAATTTTCTGCGTTATCTAAGGGAGCGTCCATTAATTACGTCACGCAAAAAATGGCACTTTATAACCGCCCCTTGTCACGTTTTTTGTATGGACCTTCAAGTTTGTTTGTATGGATTGTCACGTTTTCCCAGATCGTCCCTTCCCCCTTATTGCGTGACATAATTAATGGACCTTTCATAAAGCATATACACGGAATGGGAAGTTAGGGAAGTAAGGGAAGTTGTCTTCTGAACATCGGAGAAGTTTGTTCCTGAATTTCTGAGAAATTTCTGCTTTAACTATCGAGAATTTTTGAGAAATTTCTTCTTGAACTTAAAGGTAAATAGTGCCCTCTCTGGTAAGTTTTCCTGAAATTTTGGGAAGTTTTTTCCAGAGCTTATTCTATTTAAACAACTGATAAGTCTCATCTTGAATTCCGAAGAAAATTTCATCAAAACTTTGGGAAAGTCCTTTCTAGAATTTCTAAGAAAATTTCCTTAAATTTGTTGGAAGTTTCTTCCTGATCTTCTAAGAAGCCATCTTCTGAAATTTTGGGAAGTTTTCTCCTGAACTCTGACAAGTTTGTTCAAACTATTCGGAAGTACCCACTATTCTTCCTGAAAGAATTCTTTTCTTTGAAGAATTTTCTTCGTGAACTTTGAGAAATCGTCATACTGATATTCTGAAATTCCGAAATCTGCTCTTTTGTACATCGGGAAAGCTCTCTAGCATTACTAGGAAGTTTCAACTAAACTTTTGAGAAGTTTCTTTTGGAATTTCTGAGAAGTTCCTTCCCTGAACTTCAGAGAAGTTTGTCTCTGATTTTTTTGAGAAATTTTAGATAGCGCTTACTCTGGTTAGTTCCTCCTGAACTGAACGGGAATGTTTTTTTTCTAGGACTTCTGGAAAGCTCCAAAACCTCTGGAATGTTCCAAACTTCTAAGTAGTCCTGTCTTTATATTTTTTCCTGAAGCTCTGAGAGTCCTCTCCTAATTTTCTGGGAAGTTCTCTCTTTAACTTCTGGGAAATATGATCTTGAATTTTGAAGATGTTTGGTCATGATTTTTGATTTGATATTTCTTCTTGAACTACTAAGAAGTTTTCTTTCTATACTTCAAGAAATCTAATACTAATTTCATAAACCACTTAACTCGTGGGTCGATATGCTAATCCCAGGCAAATGTACTGGAGTAATGCTTTTAGAAGTTACTTCGAATAAAATCAGAGTTCTAAGCTTAATTTCAAAAGCTCATTATATTTACTGTTGTTCTGGGGTTCCTTGCGGCAACCGACTGGGCTTGAGAGCTTATGTTAGGATTACAAACGAGTAAATGAAACTAACTTTCTGTTACTCCGACCCAAAGCGCCTTGGTGGTCCTAATGACTCGTGCTTGTTTGTTTGGTTTTTAATAGGATTAGACATTTTTTGCAAGAAGTAAACTGTTTTTCTGTTAATTTACCTGCAAAAAACAATGGTTTAGTGTATTTGTTACCTTGTTAGTCAATTACCACGAACCGATGAAAACACCTTTGAAAAAACTCTTATACGATAAAACGATAAACGATTAACGATAGTTTCTGAATGATCGATTTGGTCGATCTCAACATCTGTAATAGCAAAATTGATCTGTCGAACAAAATGGCGGTCAACTCAATTTATATAATTGGCCCCTATTGAAGAATTCAAGTAAAGCTAATGTGAGGCTAAACAACGTAGTATCCAAAACTGAAATCAGGGTTGCGTCTTATCATTTTTGACTCAGGCATATTCATTTGCCAATATCTCCTTTCAGAGGATCGATTTGATAATATGATGTATGATGAACTTGTAGTGCATGAGTAGACCTACAACTTTGTCTAACAGTACCTTGCTCTAACTCCTATATCTTCGACATGAGAGCGTATATTCACAGTGATCTTCACGATGATAATCGCGTGATCTTCACCGCGAATATCATCGCGAAGATCACTGCGAATATACGCTCTTATTCCTCAGATATAAGAGATAGAGCTATGTATTGTTAGACCAAGTTGTAGGTCTACTCAAGCACCATAAGTTTATCAAACATTATAAATTGAGCTTCTGAGAAGAGCTATCGGCAAATGAATATGGATAAGTCAAAAATGATAAGCCGCAACCTTGACTGAAATTGATAATAACTTTCTGGCTATTTTTCAAACTGTATGTAATTGGTTTGTAAGGTAATTATCGTCGGTTTTCCTATCTTTTTATCACTAATTACTTAGCTTAGACAGCTCGAAAAACCATTTCAAAAGAGCGATATCTACGACGTTTAACCTCACTTTTGCGTCACCTGAATTCCTCCATATAAATGATCAATCTCTATTTCTTTTTGAAGTTCATCGCCTACAAAACACAGGAAAATTATTTGATTTGGCTTCAGATTTTCCAAATGGGAACTTTCGGGTTTTACGTGTCACACCTTCCATCAAGTTTTGTACCGCTGTTATATCCACCATATTTGATGCTGAATGCCAATTTGCCTTACACTGTTCTTCACTTCCTACTGTTTCTTTGAGTTCTCTTAAGGTATCTCTTTACGATTGCCCAATATTTTTCAATTGGGCGCAGTTCCACCGAGTTCGGAGGGTTCTTCTCCTTGGGTACAATTTGCACACTATTGGGGTATATCATTCCTGAGCAATTTTTCCGTGGTATATGGTAAACACAAAATAGTGTCAACATTCCGCACGCATACATTTACAAAATGAGGGGTTTACAATATGATCATGATATTGATCTATCGGTCATTACATATTCAAATCAATAGAATTCCTATTATATAGATACACAATTTGAAAGAAACATTTAATTTTCTGCGTTATCTAATGCACATAAAGGAAATGCTAGGTTTGGCTTAAATTAACGAAATCTTTCATGTAAATTTAAGCCAGACATTGCTGGAGTCAGGTCTATTGTATGGAAGATTGCGTTGTTTACGCTTGATTTGGCTTTCAATTAAACGAGGGGAAATTTCACGCGTATATAAAAAAGTTTGTTTTTTAAACTTGGGGAACGTCCATTAATTATGTCAAGCAAAAAGTGACCTTTTTTTTAATTGGGAATCGCGAATTCCACGGTGTCGCGAGTGATTAAGCGGTTCGAGGAACGGTTGACCACCGATCGGAAGCCCAGAAGTGAAGGAAAAAGTATTCTGTACAACACCAAAAATCACAACCGCGTAGTAGGGGCCTTCAACCGAAATCCGAACGCCTCCGTTTGGGATGTGGCTAAGAAGCTGCACCTAAGCTGAAGTTTTGTCCAGAAGGCCAAAACTAAGGCTGGGCTTCGAACGTTCAAGGTACAAAAGGCCCCTAATCGCGACGAGAAGCAGAACAAGTCCGCCAAAACCCGTGCCAGGAAGTTGTACCTCAACATTCTGACGAAAGTTGAATGCTGCAACATGGACGACGAAAAATATGTGAAGGCCGAACAGATCCCCGGCAACCTGTTTTTCACGGCCAAGGATAAGTTCAGCGTTCCGGAGCATGTCCGCACTTAGAAGATGTCCAAATTTGCGAAGAAATTCCTGGTTTGGCAAGCCATCTGCACGTGCGGGAAGCGGAGTGCACCTTTCGTGACCCAGGACACGATGAACGGACAAGTGTACATAAAAGAGTGCCTCCAGAAGCGGCTGCTTCCTCTCCTGAAGGCCCACAACGTCCCAACAATCTTCTGGCCGGATTTGGCCTCATGCCACTACTCCAAAGACGTGCTGAAGTGGTATGTGGACAATAAGGTCAATTTCGTGCCGAAAATGTTCAACCCTCCCAACACTCCGGAGCTCCGCCTTATCGAGAAGTACTGGGCGATTATGAAGCAGCACCTTCTTAAACGACCTAAGGTAGTGAAGACAGTCGAGGAACTGAAGAAAGTATGGGTTTACATACAAAAAAACAGTTGATTCACAGGTTGTGCAGAATCTTATAGCCGGGGTTAAGGCCAAGGTGCGGGCATTTGCGTATGGACTGTAAATAAAATACGAGTAAAATGGTAAAATGAAGTTTTATAGTTATTTCTCAATCCCTGAAAATTTGATGACAATCGGATGAAAACTCGAATTTTGCGAATCAATTTTGTGTGTGGCAATTTCATCGTGGACACCCTTTAGAAACTCTCTCCTTTAGGGTTTATTTTTGTACACAACGCCTGGTTTTTACTCAATTTTTCTCTCGTCATCTCTGACCTCGATCTTTGAGACATCGGAGAGAAAGACCGTAAAGTGTTGTGATACTGGTCCCCACCAGTATCAGTTAGTGGGTTCCCCCATATTATCACCAGAAGTTGTGCTCACTATGGGCCCACAAGATCCTGAGGGCTAGTAAACTTCACCACCGTATTAAGTGTATCCAGTACAAAATGTATCCTGTACATCAGACGTGGATAATGCCCGAAGAGGACCTACAAGCACTAGACATTTTCGAACGACATGTTCTTAACACCTTCTTTGACGGTGTATGGAGGAAAATAATCAACGGCGAGCTGGCCAAACTCTATGGGCAACGCAGTATCCGGGAACTCGCTTAACCTAGAAGGATATATTGGGCGGAAAACATTGAGAGATTAAATTATCAAAAATCCTATAGAATCAAGGGAAAAGTAGACTAACATTCTGAATTAGATGAACAAAGATCATTTGTTGGTACGTTTTTGATAAATGACTCCTAAAGAACGCAGTTCGTTAAGTATGCTTTAGCAACGCGCAGAAACATGTAGCACATTTACATACGAATGAGAACACATCGATCAATGTTTAAAATGAACGTTGTTGATCACTTCTGGTTTATTCAATCATACACAATTCAATCGCCATTTATCTAAAGTTCATGTGAAAGCGTTACAATAGGTTACAATGTTAACTAATTCTTTATTTATTACCCACATGCGGCACCCATTGAAACGATAGAAATGCACTTCATCTTTTGCATTTATTAGACACGTCCTCTTACACAAATACATTGAATGGAAACAGTTCATCTCATGCTGCACAGCGTAAATTAGTTCAATTGAATTGCGTCTCGGTTGTAAGCAACTAGCAACTGTTGGTCAAAATTAAAAATTGACGAAGTCATACTCTCGCTCCATCTTGAGTGTCAGTTTGAGATTTTTTTCCTTTGACAGCCAAGCGGCATTTCCTTTATCCGGATCGATCCTATGTGGCAGTTGTAGATCTAGGAAGTATTTGGGTGATTTGACCAGAATTTGTTGCTCTCGAACGGTCAGATCGATATGGTGTATTCCAACTCCCTTTTCATCGGTTAGGAATACTTCGACGATCATGTTCTCACAGCTTGCTGTACTGGGAGTTTTACCGTTCAATTGTAGGAAAAGGTCCTCAGTTCCAACCGTTTGCTTGTAGGATATTTTGTACTCAGGTTGCGGACGAGATTCCAGCAGATTGGCACATTGGTCTTCTTGTTGTTTCTCCCATTCCTCAATAGTGCTGGGTGCAGTTGACTCTTGCTCTTGTAGTGGTGCATAGGAACAGCGTTTCACATGCTCGTCGGGGTTTTCGGTATGCTTCTTTTTTTGTTTCACACATTTCGAAGTACCAATGTTTCCCGGACCTATGATAACGAATTTATTACACCAGGTTATATATCAATACCATTTATTAAACAGGGGATTACCTAACAGTTGAGTACCTGCGGCATCCAATGATTCATTCTCTTCGTTAGTATCACTTTCACCTTTCCCTGATTTCAACAGCTTTTGGAGTTGCTTTATACCATCCGCACCGAACATCTTCTCAAATTTTATTCGATTTGGTTATTGAATTGATTAGAATCAATCCTTCATCAATCAACCGTGGTACGATGATGATATTCTAGATTTTCTATCGATCACACTGAAGTTTGGTGTCATCCATGATTGGGGCGGTTGCTAAGACCACCGCGGTGGCGAAAGCGTGAATTCGCTGTTTACAATCGCCATGGGCGACCAACAAAGCACGTCTGCCGCGCCGCCCGCCTCTAGCCAAATAAAGTGAGTAGCTCTGTTTGGTATTTAATTCATTCATTCACGGGCATGGGCGCTAAATTGGGGGAACCAGAATGTTTTTGGCGCGCGAAGTCTGTCTCTAGTTCAAGTTCAGCTCAGCAACGGTTTTCGCCTGCCATCAGTTGTTAGATTGGGGCGATATTTATCTTCTCAGCTCATTTCAATTCAATACCACGGCAAAGATGAAAAGCGAAATACAATGATGGCAAAAGCTTGATCAGCTGGAATACAAGGTGTGGATTCAAGTTTAGAGTATCAACTAACAGCGTGGGAGTAACTTCGTGGAATATTACAGATTGTATTTTGTTTAAATTATATTTCGCAATTAAAAAGATGGATTTCACAGATGTTTTAATATATATGTTTGAATTTTATATTGAAACAATAGAAATTAAAAATATCAATAATAATCAATCACGTGAACAGTTAACCTATGTAACATTAACCTCAATCTGTAGTATTGAGTTTTCTGTGCAGTTTAAAGGCCCCATTATTTCTAAGTCAGGATAATTATTGCACTGCGCGCTACAAATTAATGATACCACGTTCACTACAAAGCTCAATGCTAATGGATTATGACCCTCGCACAATCCCTGCCACAATCCTTGTCGCTCGTGTACGACGCAGTAACAATTCAGCAAGCCATCCTTTCACACTTTTTCCTTTCTTGGGTGTCATCCCATTTACGCATATTTGTTGTGTATTGGCTCTACAAATTAAATGACTCAATTAAATCGAAGATTTGTTTAACAAGCTTTCGCCCCAATAGCGCTGAATTAAATTTATATGTGTGATGTCCCATGGAACACGGCACACGGCATTAAATTCAGATCAATGCAATAAACGTGAATTGCGTGCTTTAAACTGTGTGCCTCGTTAAGACACAGACTTCTCTTCGTGAACATCCATAAATGACGGAACAGATTTTTGATCGATTTAAGATTCGCCTACCATGCCTAGTAACATATTTTAAATTTAACAACTATTGTTAATAAAAATTAATGTAAATTATAATTTCTTCGGATTCTCACCATCACTTTCTTCTACGTCATTTATGCATATTCTCTTTGTTATGCATCCATATAAAAAGAGTAATGGCGCCAACACCTTCTGGAGGAAACTTACATCCAAAACTTAGCGTATGACCTCTCAGCTCGCCCACAATGACAACATTTTGGTTCACAGGACGGTAATTGATTTATGCCCAATAGTGCTCTCGCATTCGCCTTTTCTGGAACCGCCGGTGTGAGTTATAGCGAATTACCACTCTTTTGGTGGTGACAACGTTGTGACACTTTGCGGCGTTGATGAACGGAGGCTGCGATATCTACACACTGCACTGTGGAGTGGAGAAATAAACCGCAATGTAGCAGAGCTAGTTGAACTGGATTAGAAGTGAAATGTGTAAGTCTAGGTATTTCTAGGGATTCTTCACCGAACTTATATTAATTGATTTGGGATATTGTAGCTTAAATGATAGTTGGAAATTATTTTGCTGTTGTAAGTAAAGCTATGTCCATTAAGAATCCGGAATAATAAAATCATCTGTATCTTGGTAACGGATTGACGTACAAATAAGTTTAATACATAAAAACAAAGGTAATTCACTGTACTTTAAACATATCAATACAAATCATTTCTCTTCGTTTCTAATGAGAATTCGCGCTTTCTCTTTTATTCCTCCCATTAAACGCTGCACACCTCTGGAGTCAACTTCCTTGGCACATTTGTTCCACATTTTGGTCATTTGAGTCGCGTCCCGTGCCGGTTTTCCACTTTTCTTAAGCTTCCGCTTCATTATTGTCCAAAATCTCTCGATGTGTCGAAACTGCGGGCAGATGCGGGGTGGATTTATGTTTTTATCGATGAAATCTACGTTAGTATCGCGGTACCACCGGCTGTAGTGGCAATTCGCCAAACCTGGCCACAACTTCACGGGACCTTTATAGGCTTGAATGAAAGGTAGTACGCCGTTTTTGAGGCATTCTTCCTTGTACAGCTTCGAGTTCATCGTTTTATTCGTCACGAACACTTTGGTCTTTGCTCCGCAGCTGCATATCCCTTGCCAAATCATCAGTTTTTTTTTTGGAAAATTTGTCCATAAAAGCAAACTTAAACTTCGCAGGAACATCTCTCGTGCCGTCGCCATGTAGAATTTTTGGCCAGGAAGCTGTCCGAAATCCATTTTGACGTAGGTTTCATCATCGATGAGCAGGCATCCTTGGCACTTCGTCAAAACCTGCTGGCACAATTTCCGAGTTCGAGTTTTGGTGACGAAACTTTGCTTCAACAGAACGTTTGGTTGCTTGCTGGCTCGATATGAACGATAAGAAAGACCGTTTGGCAAGATTTTTGCTTTGTTGGATTTGTCTTGAACACCGGAAGGTTCTTATGATGGTTTGTTATATGAAGGGGTTTTTGGGGCTGGGGAAGGTTCTTATGATTGTTTGAGACCCCTACTCTCTCAGGAAGGGGGGCTCTGATACATATGAGACACAAATTTCTTCATAACTCGAGAACTAATCAAGCAAATCGAATCAAATTTGGCATGTGGGGGGTTTTGAAGGCAAGAATGTTTCTATGGTGGTTCAAGACCCCTCCCCTTTTTGAAAAGGCGGGGAGTTCAAACAAATAAAACTCAAATTTTTATTATAATCGAAGAGCCCCGTGGTATGGTTCGAGAGCTAATCAAGCAAATGGAACCAAATTTGGTTTTGAAGGCAATCATTGTATGGTGGTTTGAGAAACCACCCCCTCTGGAAGGGAGGGCACCCATACAAATGAAACACAAATTTCTACCAAAAATGAGAATTATCCAGGATACTTAAGCACAAAACGTGTATTTCTCGAGTAAGAAGCATGTTTTGATAGAAGTTTGAACCCCTGCTTATTCAAGAAAAAAAAAACTCATTCCGAAAAAAAACCATAAAAGTGTAACTGGCACTGACGGGTCGAGTTATTAGTACGAGACACTGAAGAAGTTTGCACATTGTAGACGAAATACGCGTATCTGTCGAAGATAAGCAAAAGTAGTTGGAATTAAATGGAGATTACTAATTTTTCTTCTAATTTATAGTTACAAGTATTCCACTAAACAGCTCAAACCCTCTAGGATTCAACTCCTCGTGGTTGCGCTTATTATTCGTTTATATTTCAAGCCGATAAAGTAGATCTGTCAGTCCTTCATGCAACTACCAGAGAGACGATTCTTTTTTATTGGTAACAAATTACTCGTAGCTCTTCGTATTGTTTTCGTAGAATGAACGAATGTTCTTTCTGTTTCAACAAATGCTTAGTGGTTTTGACAGTTGCGCGTGTGGCATTAAATACGAAGAAAGCTTCGTAAAAAGTACAAATCAGTTTCGTTGCAGAAAACAACGAATTGGTTTGTTAGCCCTACCTTGGATTTCGTAATATAAATGAAAATTAATTTTCAGTGCAAGTTTTGCACTGAAAAGGGATTGTCTCTAAGAAAATTAGCAAACGAAGAAGGTGTTAGTGTCTGTGCGGTCCAATATGCGATCAACCGGTTTGTTATGCATAACACATTGAAGGACTTACCCGGCCGTGGTAGAAAAATAGGTGCGTCAGACCCAAATTTGAACAAACAAATTTGCAAAGTTTTTCAAGGAAAAAAAGAGGTATCCATCAGAAATTGCGCAAAAAAGTGTGGAACGACGATTGCAATGGTCCAACGCGAAAAGGAGCGAAATTCCCTGCAGACGTACCGGAAACAAACTTTTCCGAAACGCAGCCAAATTCAGGCGGATTCCGTGAAAACTCGGGCTTGGAAGCTGTATGACGACTATTTGAGCAAAAATAACATGTGCATTATCATGGATGACGAGACGTAAGTCAAATTGGATTACAGGGAACTTCCAGGGGCACAGTTTTACACCGTGAAGCGTGGAACGGATGTCCCAAATTCGGAGAAATTGAATTTTTGCGAAAAATTTGGAAACAAGGGTTGGTTAGGCAAGCAATTTTCCAGTGCGGTATGATATTGACACCTTTTTTCACTACCGCAAATATGAACGCCGAAATGTACCGGAAGGAATGCCTGCAGAAACGAGTTCTGCCACTAATCCGAAAACACAAAGGTTCGACACTGTTTTGGCCTGATTTGGCATCCTGCCACTATGCGCGTGCCACTTTGGACTGGTATGAAAAGAACAATGTCAAATTTGTGGAAAAAGCGATGAATCTTCCAATTTGTCCGCAAATAAGGTCCATTGGGAATTGTTGGGCTTCCATGAAAGGAAAGCTGCGGAAGAAGGCTAGAGGAGCAGATGACATCATCAAGTTAAAAAAAGACTGGGTAAACGTAAGCAAAACCATCGACGGAACGGTTGTGCAAAACCTCATGAGGGACATCAAGAAGAAAGTGGGAGAGCTGACCAGATCTACGAAAAATTAAATGAATACTGATGTAATGGGCTTTTTTGACGGTCAATAAACAATGTAAATGGATTTGAGTTGCAAAATAAATGAAACATATTTGAATACAGCAACTTACTTATGATACATATGAGGGGTCGTGGAGTTCTCTGCACATCTCTTAAGTATGTGTTGGACTAACATTCCCTCCCACTTGCCTGCAGTTGCAAGGATGTGGCCAGGAAGTTGACTTAGTCTACTATAGGCACCATGTCTGGTATCTTAAGGGTTCGAAATCATCCCCCAGGTTTCTTACCGAACGACAACGGATCCAGATGTGATAGTTGTCTTAATAGTATATTAAGTCTTCACCGCCTACGATGTTGTGTAACTGTAAATGCTATGCTATATCATAATTTTTAAAACTATTTTTTTGGCAAAACAAATACAAACTGAAAAAAAGGTTTACAGCGTTTTACAAACAAACTACGAATTACTTTTGTTCTCAATAAGGCTGGATTCTATCTGTTCAATTTGTGTATTTAATTCAATGCTGTTCTATTTGGAAATTATGGTTTCCATTACTTCGCAGTACTGATTATTGGCGCAATACTCAATATGATCGGTTGGTAAAGCCTTTCCACGTTAAGTTTGGGACACTTTTCTTTCAGTATAGATTTGGAATTATTTCTCGTATCGCTGAAACGTTTCACTTATATGAGAGCTGAAACTCTTCACTGGCACAACATTCCGTAAAATGGCATCGAATCAAGGGGAAATGCGCAAACGCATTTTGTCTAAACGGCAGCAAAATCCGAATTAACCGGTACACGGTCTTGGCAAGAAACTAAAACAACCGAAAAGTACCGAGTTTTGTGTCTACAAATCATTTGACCATCGCCTGACTGTGGATCGGAAGTTTGGAAGTGGAACAAATCGAAAAGTATGCTCCGGACAAATGGACTAGAAGAAAAACCCCTATCTTTCTGTGGATAATGTGGCTCTCAAATGGGAAGTCAAAATTATTTTTACAAAAAGTGAAGCAGAGACAAGGACAAGGACTGAAGGTGTACAAAGTGAAAAAGGTGCCCAACCGTGATGACAAGTAAAATTTCACTGCAAAAAGTCGTGCTAAGGAGCTTTACACCAAGTTTTTGCAAATAGTTTCAAGTATCATCATGGACGACGAAGTATACGTACTCGAAGACTATAAACAGCTTCTGGGTCTGGCATTTTCTACCACAATGCAAAGGAACGCCGATTCCAAGTATTTCCGGACAAAGAAGTTGTCAGAATTTCCGAAGAAGTATTTGATTTGGCAGGCCATATGTAGTTGTGGTAGAAAATCGAAAAGTTTCGTCTCTATCGGCACTATCAATAAGGATGTGTACGAGAATCAATGTCTGCAAACATGGTTACTATCGTTTATCAGAAACCACGACCATCCAACTCTGTTTTGCCCGGACTTGGCCTCTTGTCACTATACGAAATGAGGCCTGGAATGGTATAAGAGGTCGAATACGTGACAAAAACAGCCAATCTACCAAACTGTCCAGAATTTTGCCCAATAGAGAAGTACTGGGCTCTAGTTAAACGGACACTCTTCGTAACTAAAAAGAAAGCAAATGGTACCGATGACTTCAAGAGAAGAAGAAATAGAAGGATTAACATCTTAATCAACTGTTTCTAATGTAGATATAAATCTATTATTGTGATATAAACAATCGGCTTTGTTGAATTATGTGGTATTTTTGTTGCTGCTATTATTTTCAGACACCAAAATGTGGACGTGGACAGGCTTTAGTAATTTTACCCGTGGCACGACGCGTTGAATGAAACAGCACATTTTTTCAAAACACTAGTCAATTATTATGATATGAGATCCATGAGGGACTTAAGCACCATTTTTTTGATATATTTATATTCGGCAGGGTAATAAAACATCAAGAAAAATGGAAAAAATAGCATTAAAACTATATGAAATCGCCACTTAATTATTAAACACTGTGCCAATGAAAAAATAACAATTCGCACTAGAAAAACTTAAAATAGCAATAAAAAATTGATGATTCACTTTCAATAATTCAAAAATGACCGGTAAAACTTTCAAAATAAAAAAATCAAAACATTAAAAAAAAATTAAAAGAATTTGTTTAGTTTCAATTGGAAAGATTGAAAAAATTTAACGAATTTTGTCACATGTATAGCGCTAGAACTTATTATTATGACGGAAAACTATCAGACTATTATTGCGTTTATACTAGTTTCCATGGTTTTTTTTTTTCAAGTTTTACCGGTTACTTTTGAATTATCGAAAGTGAATCATCAATTTTTTATTGCTATTTTAAGATTTTCTAGTGCGAATTGTTATTTTTTCGTTGGCACAGTGTTTAATCATATAGTAGTTATTTTGTGAATTTTCAATGCTAAATGTTCATTAATTAGTGCCAGTATATATTTTAGTCATTTATATTCTTTATATTCTGTTTTCCACCCAGTTGATTTTTGTTCAATATCCGAATATTTAAAAACCCTTTCTAAATGAATTGTGCCGGTAGTGTAGTGGTGAGCGTGGTTGCCCCTCACCACAGTCCGTCTGGTATCAAATTTAGTCGACGCCGTTAGGATTTTCTGTGACGTAAACATGTACAATTGAAGTTGCTTAGAATGGCAAAGGTTTCTTTCTTCTTTCTGCTAGTATATATACGGCCAACAAGCTTTGCCTGTTACTCAAATTGCCCGTTCTTTGAAGCACTTCCACAGTTTCAGTTTTTTCCCTTCCAATCGCATAGTGTCTGGAAAGCCCAATGATACGCTTGTGCTCCAGGACATTATAATGTATTCCCACCCGAAGAGACTTTGGACTGTATCGGGAATCGAACCGTTGACCTTAGGAAAACCGACGCGTTTACATTTACGACTACAGTATGAGAACAAAGTCTTGGCAAATACTAAATTTAATTAGATTTAGATAAGGTGTTCCCAGCTTCATGGATGTGTTGACGCTAAATTTCCCCATGGGGACTTCGTGTAGCACACGCAATCATCTATCTTCCAATAAATAAATGCTTTCAAATTAATGCTCTGACCCACAAAACTGTAAGGTTAAATTTTGTATTAAACAAGGTCTGTGATATCTCTTGGATATTTTCGACACGTCAGCACGATGGCCTTTCTGAAAGAAAGAAGGAAAGGAAAGAGGATAGTATTCTGAAGGCAAGGTATTGAAACTGATTCTAGAAATGATCTCACCAAACTTACAGAATTTTGGAGACAATGCTATTCTCATTTTGCATGCTGTGAACAGTTATTTAGTATTTCTCCCGTGGAACATATTGGGAATGACTATTCTCGACAACGATTGTCCGTGTTCTGGAAACGGGAATCCTACTTGAACTATCGAGAATATGTCGATTCCTATATTCTTCTCTACGAATTGTTTCCACATCTAGGATATTAGACGTTGAATCCTAGAGGGTTTGAGCTGTTTAGTGGAATACCTGTAACTAGAAATTAGAAGAAGAATTAGTATCTTCCATTTAATTCCAACTACCTTTGCTTATCTTCGACAGATACGCGTATTTCGTCTACAATGTGCAGACTTCTTCAGTGTCTCGTACTAAGTCGAGTTATTAGTTCGAGACACTGAAGAAGTCTGCACATTGTAGACGAAATACGCGTATCTGTCGAAGATAAGCAAAGGTAGTTGGAATTAAATGGAAGATACTAATTCTTATTCTAATTTCTAGTTATATTAGACGTTGCCGGAAGCCTTGAGACTCAAAATCAGCGGACATAAACTCTACCGGCCCCATGAGGTCTAAGTTCAATCTCAGTCAAGGTCGGGAGCATTTTGCCGCAACCAACGGCTTTACTTCCCTTCGGAAAGGAAGAAGTTGAAGAAAAGCGGAAAACATTCAAAAACGATAAAGCTTTGATTAAAAACTGGGAGAAATTGTGTAAGGAAGATGGACAAAACCTCGCCAAAGATCACATGAGCAGTGTTAAGAGTAATGTACGAGCATTCAGCTTGAAGAAATGCAATAAATAAATTATGCCAAAACATAGCTTATATATAGATATTTAATCCCAGAAAATTTGAGAAGTATCCGATATATGATGAATTTATGGTGATCATTTCTGTGTGTCTCATTTTTTCCGAGTCCAGTCTTTATATCTTGCCGGTGCTTGGAAGTATGCACGAAAGTTGTGGACATTTTTATTTTACTAGCAACAGTATGCACTGAAAGATCTGGTCTCTTCTGCAATATTTGCTTCACCTTCGCGTCCTTCTGGTGATTCCTGAGATCCGATTTTGTTCCGCTACCAGCCTCCCTGGCTGTTTTCAAACGTGTATCGGAAGATTTAAGAACATTATGGACAGTGCTTGCAGGAAAACCAAGCTTTTTTGCAAGTTTTCTTACTGACAGATCCGGATTTTCATTGCGACCGCCATCTTCGATCTAAAAGCTTGTAGTATCACCAAAAATTGATTTTACACAATGAACAGACATACGTTCATCAGTCTGCGAAATGTTTCTCGAGTTGATGAAGTATTTCCAGAGATATACGTATTTAGGGGTGTCCAGATTTGGTTGCGAACAAGTTGTAAGGCTTGAGAGTCTGGTCTTGACAAATTTATCTTTGGGGATTTTTGTGATAAATAGCGAAATCATTGAAAATCAACCAGTACGAACTATTTCTTATGATGATTCAGGTTTACGTTCTTATGGAATGAAAGACAATCGATACCGAAAAGCAAAGATATTGTTGAAGGAGCTCGGCAATGGATGTCATCATAAATTTTTTAATTGTTTTGATCGTACAAAACATTAATGTTACCATACGATATCCTTAGAAAGAAGTACACCAATATTGTGGCTGTTTTCATGCCCTAATAATATCAATTAGAAACGACAAACGATATATTTTCTGCACGTATTCTTCATACTTTGCTAAAGCGTTATCCTGGGTGTTTTTAAGTTTTGCGATAATTGATCCGATATAAAATGATGGATGAATCAAACCTTTATCATCTTTACGTAAATCAAGGATCAGGTAAACAGGAACGGTCACGACATTCTTCCATGTGTTCGCAGAAATGGTCGATAATTGTTGTTTATGTTATTCAAACAATTTGATTGACAACATTATACTTGGACATGTGAACATCGAAAATCTCATACCTACTGTAATTGATAATTGATTTATAATCGTGTTGGAAACCTGTTTATCGCTCCTTTTTACTATCCCACTTTGGAAATAGACGAAATCAATCAAACATGCCTGACAATTTCCTGAATGGCATAATTTAAACCGGTGCATACATACGGTCATGATCCTTGTCTTGCCATCTTGCCTACAGTCTTGGTTTCTTTGGCCTGGTGATACTTCGATTTTATCATTGAGAAGGTGAGCATCATCTCGCGCCAATCGATTTCAAAGCATCAAGATTGAGATTGAATCTGTGGTGTTGCTCCTAACAAAGCAAAAAAAACCTACGACATAGAATCTTCCGAAGCCGGCTGCTGTCATATAGACCACCGTCGTCAGTAATATCTTGCTTTCTAGCTGGCTGTCGCATATTTAAATCAGTTCACAGCGAGGCGCGCCCCAGATCGGACGCGTTATTGTAACGTACAGAAATTGCCGCGACTTTTCCACTTATTCAACCGTCCGAGATTGGGTGGCGTGTCTGACCGAGGCGTGTTGGCGGGTGACTAACAGAAGACAACCAGTTCTTCTGTTTGACTACGCAAAGTCTGCGGTGATTGTTGAATTTGAATTTATTCACTTGCCAAAATAACAGGGAAGAAATACGCGACAGCTTCGAGCGAGTGATTAGCAACGAATTTGCCACTAGTTGCATGTTTGCTAAAGTGTTGTTTTGAATTGTGACAAGATTTGCCGGGCGTGCGAAAATGATGAAACCCATCTGAATTCGGAAAAAAAGAATCACCAAGAAGCGCAAGATTTATTGAATCAAGAGGTGGAACAAGATTTTGGCGACTTGTGAAATTAAATAAAAATAGTGGTTAATTACACCGTCGTTTAGGGAAGCCCATCTTTTAGCTGACTGCGAATAATAATATCAAAAAAGAGCAAAATAAATAAAACCAAGAGCGTACGCAACAGCATTTGGCGATCAAGTGGTGGATAATTAGATATCCATACGAGAGAGTAAACAGTTGCAGTTGACTAAGTAGCAGGCAACTTTGAGAGAAAAGTAATTTCTCTCATTATCATGTGATCTATAAGTGTCTTACAAATTTACCGCGAGTGTAAACGAAACTACAGTGCGTACGAAGTTTACTGCAATTACATCTGTGATTGAGATTAAGATTTTGTATTAAGGTAGGTAATAATGGGAATGAGTATTTAGGGATTTCTTTAAATGCATTCGGATTTATTATGGGCAGTTTTAACCAAACGTTATAATGCCATATGAAGTGATGAGGAGAATTTCTTATCTACACAGAAAAAAATAATTAATTTTAATAAGCGTGTAAAATATCCCCGAGTTTAAATCCAAGCTAAAGGAGGCGTAAACAAAGAAATTGATTGCATCTTTTCATGTGCCATACAACAATATTGGCAATCTTTCATACAACAGGCTGGATTCAGGTGTTATCTGGCTTAAATTTACATGAAATATCCCATTATATTCTGGCAAATCTAGCATTCCCTTTATGTGCATTAGATAACGCATAAAATTCAATGTTTATTTTTATCTGTGTAATGTGGATTTTTTTACCATGTGCTTTTATGCTTGTACTGAGGTAAGAGGCATAAGAAAAAATATATCGCAAGTATGCATTCAAACGAAGACTCATATGAGACGTGGTTCGAGCAGCCCATCGTAAACAATGACTTGGAAAATCGACTTGAAGTTGTACGCCGGAATCAACCAGAACTATCAATATTGTTGTAGTTTTCTTTTTCATTTCAAAATATGTTCTATCTGTTTTGATTCAGTTTTCTCTTCAGCTCTCTAGTTTCTAGAGGTGAGATATCGAATTGATATTGAAGAATCTTCTGAAAACTGGGGGCTGACTTACAAAATCGTAGATTCGCAAAATAACATGGGAAATCTGCATATACATGCTTTTAAACAACCCTTTTAGGGTCGTTCTCAAAGACAGTCAATTTTGAACATCAATCAATATCGCGCTGAATATACCCAGTCACGTCTTAGATGTTAAAGTTAGAGCAACACAATGAAAGACAAATGTGTAGGAATAATCGAGCACATCAGTTGTTTCGTAAATCATATACATTCAGCTTCTGTAACGAGTTATCTGAAAATGACTCCAACTGAGTGGAATTCATACCACTGCAGACTACAACTGACCTTTACGGTGGTTGTTATGGTAGTACAAATTATCGATTCACTTCCATCCCCCTCAATCAATTTAGGGACAGATATTTAACATTCCCTTATGTTATAACATATAGCAACTAGATCGATGAGAGCAAAAGGTTTGTTTTTCCGATTCCCATAGAAACTTTAAAGGGCCAATTGAGCTCAAATTTTGGGATAAGAGACCTGATTTGGAATCGACTGAGTATTTTAACTACCCTAAAGCCTGTCAACGTTATGTTTTGGACACTTTTCTTTTAGTATAGATTTTGAATTATTTCACGGATCGCAGAAACGTTTTACTTACATGCCAGCTGAAACTCTCCCTTTTATTTCGTGGTACAACATGTTTACATGCTTGTTACATTCAGTAAAATGGCCTCGAATCAAGTGTAAGTGCGCAAACGCATTTTGAAAGAAACTAAAACCGGGAAAAGTACCGTTGTTTTGGTTTTTGTAAATCATTTGACACACCATTTTTTTGCAAACATTTTCTTGTATTATAATGGACGGCGAAACATACGTACTCGAAGACCTCAAACAGCTCCCGGGTCAGACTTTTTATACCGCAATGCAAAGGAACGCCGTTCCCGACCATGTCATGGCAAAGAAAGTATCCAAATTCCCGAAGAAGTATTTGATTTGGCAGGCCATATGTAGTTGTGGTCGAAAATGTTAAAGTTAAGACCCTACCGGCACTACCAATAAGGATGTGTACGAGAAAGAATGTCTGAAAAGCGGTTGCTACCGTTTATCAGAAACCACGAATCTCACGAATGGGATGTTAGGCAAAGGTAACGTCCTTGGTTCGAATACTACTTTACCCATGCCCTTTCACTCAATTTTCATTACTTCTGTTCTATTTCCAATCTACCGTACACTGACGGAACTTTCAACACTTTCTCTTCATATCTTTCATTCTAGCAAACATTACTGTCCACTCTTGGTGCCTCATGGCGATGAGCGAACATCTCCTTCTACATCAATTTTTGTTTGCTGCTATTATTTTGGTGTCCAAAATTTAACGCAGACAGGCTTTAATGGCCATAGTTACAAATGTTTTTAAATATCTACACACAGTTTAACTTAAATTATTCCTATCAAGATGTTTCTTTCGGTACATCAGAACTCTCCAGCCCTTACTAAAAATATTGCAGATTAGCCTGAGTTGGACTCCTCGAAACTAGCATCACCATCGTGTTAGAGAAATGTTATTCCTTGGGCTGATAGTCCGCTTAACGTTTGAACGTTTGTATCTTACTTCTTCTCTTTGTTTACAAAATCAGATTCGTCGTTTTTAATGAGTTGCCGAGATTTCAGCTCTAATTATCCAAACTACTTTTTCTACAATTTTAGGAATTTATTGAAATTCTATATCAAGAAATGCTGTTAAGCACATCAGCAGTAATTTAGGAAGAGCTTTTAAGTCTTTGAGTTATTTCCTTTACATTGCGTTATAATTACGTATCATTTGACACATACGCGTATTTTGTCTGCTACTTGCAGACTTCCTCAATGCCTCGTACTCAGACATCAGACTCTGAATGTCAGATGTCTAGTAGAACTTTCGCGTATCTTGAGAACGATACAGCTGTTTCATTTTTTTGCACTCTCGCTCCTCCAGGTGGCGCTTCTTATCCCGGAAAAGATGATGCTTTGCGAAAATGACTATGACTTAATTTGACAGCTTTTCATTTTACGCGTGTTCTCGGCATAGTAAACAAATGAATTACTGCTGAAATTATATTTTTTGAGGTTGAGGTTTGATAGAAAAAAAAAAAAGTTAAACGATCATACGTTTCAAAATACGTTGCTGGATTTACCTGTCGTGGTCGTAAACCTGGTCCATCTAAATAAGATTTGGGCAAAGAGATTGGAAAGGAGTTGTCGATTAGAGATTGTGCAAGAATATGTGGACCATCGATCGGAATGGTTCAGCACGCTAAGGCATCTAGCTCTATCAATACTTACAAGAAACAAAAATGTCACGAACGTAGCAAATTTAAAGCGATTTCCGTGAAAACCTCTTCTGCCACTTCTGCAATCTTCTGACAGTCAAGGAGAGTATCCTTCCCTATTGCCTATCTTGCATTGGGGTAGCTTGGTAAAAGATAGTGTTCTTGATAGGGTAGTGCCCTTCGCTCAATTTTAACTGCTTCTATTCCTTTTTCACAGCCTGCCGTACTCTAACGGAACTATCAATTCTTTCTCTTCATATCTGTGGTTCTTGCAGGAATTGCTGTCCACATCTCATGCTGACGAGAAGATATTTCCTTCAAACATCATTATTACGTACTTCATACTTGGAGTAAGGCCTGTACTTGAAAAAAAATGCACCAGACAAAAGTGTTCGCCAAAAGTTTATTTTAAGTCGGATTTTCTTGAAACTTTTAGGAACGGAACTATGGATTAGGTTTTGGCATAATTACTTTATTCAATTTCCTTTCCATCGCGGAAAGCCCACACATTTCTCTAAAGACCACTCATTACATTTTGTGCAATGGTGGAGCCGACCTTTTTGGTCACTTTCATCCATTTTTTCTTCATCTCCAGCTCGTTCTTAAACACATTGGACGATTTTCGAACATATGCCTTCATTATGACCCAAAATCTTTCCACCGGACGAATCTCTGGTGAATTGGGGGGTTGGTGGTTTTTGGTACAAAAACAACTTTGTACCAATCCAACGTCGATCGCACGTAATGGCATGATGCCAGGTCCGGCCAAATTAATGTCTCGCCTCCGTGGGACCGCAGGAAGGGCAACAAACGCTTCTGGAGGCACTCGGTGCGGTAAATTTCGCTGTTGATGGTACCCGTTGTGATGTACGGTTTACTTAGTTTACCGCATTGGCATATGGCATGCCAGAACAAATTTTTGGCGAATTTGTCCACTTTCTTTTTCCTTATGTCTTCCGGAACATCAAACCGTGGTTTGGCAACGTAGAACTCCAGCCCCGGTATCTGCTTTGCGTCTGCCTTGATGTAGGTTTCGTCATCCAAATCCACACACATCGGTTTCGTTAACCACTCTCGATACAGCTTCCTTGAGCGGGATTTGACCGCCGTGTTTTGTGATCACGCCGGCTTGGTGTCTTGCGGACCTTGAATACACGAAGCTAAGCTCGTTTCATGGTTTGCTGAACGAACCAGGAGGAACACTTTGGCTTCAGAGCCACGTCGCGAATCGAAAGGTTCGAATTACACTTGAAATAATCTAACACCTTCCGGGCCTTCACAGGGTCAGCTGCCTTCGATTATCTTCCACTTTCAACCCACCGCTCGGTCGTCTGGTGCTCCTTAAACGATTTAACCACCCAGTTGTATGGGTGATTCCCAGTTGTCTTCCGATCCATCTCATGGTCGTAGTCGGTTTTTCTATGACGGTGCGCAAAATTCTCCGACGATTTTCTTCTTGTTTCGAACCGATTGTTATGAAATTTTGCACATGTAAACAATTCACTATAAACTAGTTATACTGAAATTTTTATCAACAGACAACAAAGTTACACACGGATAAAAATGGTGCATTTTTTTCTAGTACAGGCCTTAATAAGAATATTCCTACACTCAGGCAAATTAACTTAAGAATTTTATAAGGTTCAACTTATGAACGATGCTTTGAAATTTCATAAGGCTGACTTATGAATGGATTTTGTTTCACACGACGTTGTTCTTGTACGCCTTTGAGCTTTCCTGATTGCAAGTGTTGATATACTAGTGGGTAAGACTCTGGACCAATAACCTCAAAGTCCAAGGTACAAATCCAGGATGCCGCTTGATTTTATTTTTTCCACATCATTTTGTTTCATAATGCAAATTTATGAAGTTCATATTGATTTCTTAAAACAAATAATCTCATAATGCAATCTTATGAATATCGAAAGCTTATTTCGCTGAGTGCAGTACAATGTATTTAATACTTTGATTAAAAACCAAACTACGTACGTTTGTCGTTTTTTAAATATACGTACGTACATACGTTTGTCGTTTTTAAGATGCATCACCGAATTAATGGCCCAAACACAATGATAAAGGAAGCTGAACGGCAACGGCAAACGGTAACTTGTCGGAAAAAAACAGGCCAGATCCAAGCCGATTCTAATTGGACATATCGAAGTCATTTTCATCAACTATAAAACTTGTCCTTTGCCGTTCCGTTTTCGTTATCATTGTGTTTGGGTGGTAATGCGTCTTAACGTCACTGAAAAAAAACATTTATGGTCATCATTTGGCCACAAGTAGGCTAGATGATATATTCTCTTTCTCTCTTCATAAGCTTTCGTAAATCGTTCTTTAAAGTTACCATATAATGTACTTCGATGCAAAATTTGATGTTTTCATCTTTTAGATACAGTTATCCTTTACGGTGTAAAATTTATGTACTGATGTTTGTTGAAAGTCAGCTACGATGTATGTATCGGTTAAATGTATAACATATTCGTATTCTTATGTATGTCTCCGTATTGCTTGTGCGGATCTTAACAACAGGTTGCTGGCGTTTTTCGTGGGTTTGGAAATTTCTAAATTTGGGTTTTTAAACCATGCATGTCGTCCTGGCTCTGGGCGAAACGTTGGCCTTATAGATCACGTTTTCAAATGTTTGGATTCCAGAGGAAATAATCCTCAACGATTTCATCCTCTTCACTTGAAAAAAAAGACACTTTTACGCTTTTACACTTATTCATATAAAACAATTGTAATAGGAAAATTAAGCAAATTTATACTACACTTTACTTGATCACATTTTGAGCAGATCCGGAATTCAACGATCTTCAGAGTGTGATGCGCAGCCGAGGATGCGGAGATGCAGCCGCGAATCGAGTATTTTGACGTGAAATTGTTGATTTGGTGTTATCTGTGTTGATGTTTACCGAATAAATAATAATAGATCACTTTCAAATAAATATAAAAAAACTGAAACACTTTCTCAACATAACACTAGCTAATTCCTTTAAGTTCCACTAGAAAAGCTTATCCATTGACAGATAGGCCTATTTCGTCTGCAAATTTCTTCAGTTTCGAGTACTCGACTTGATGGAAACAATGCAGTACGTCTAGTTTTTATAGTAGATTTGTCTGTACCTGAGTGTGCATGTTTTGTGTTTGTATTGTATACCTGCCATTAATACTGCCAGCTGACAAGCGACTTTTGACGAAAAAATGATAAAAACAAAATCATTAAAGCCAATTCATCGATCATAAATATCGCCTTCCATAGCGCCCTTCTTTACTAGCGAGTCCGCTCTCTTATTGCCCAGAATCGAACAATGCGAAGGGACCCATATAAAGGTAAGAAGTAACAATTAACCTTAGTAGAATTCAAACTATCATACTATAGGCAAAAAAATGATTTAAAGTCAAATTTCTTACGCAAATCCTCAAAAAAATTAAAATTGCGAGACCCACGTTTTCATAAAAACCTAGTTTTTTTTGCAGGTTAGTGACAGTTTCTATACATATTAGAGTGGTTTAGAGTATTTAATGAGCTCTACTCACCCCCTTATTGGTTGCGAAATCATAGTGCAATGCCTTTTGAAGGTTACATGGGAGCAGCTATCCTTTTGTATTGAATCATTTTGAATCTACATAATTAATGATGTAAGATACAAAAGAATCAACACTTTAAACTATATGATTACATGTATTTTAAACAAAATATATCTTAATTTTTTGGAAAATTCATGCAAAAATATTGCCAGTGAGCGAGCCAGTTTGAAAAATCGTGTGTAGCGTCATGCCTCTATTTTGATTTTGAGATTAGCACTTCAGTTACCAAAATTTCGTCGAAGGAAGAGAAGCAAAGCATAAAAATTTTGCACGAGCATGGCAAAAATCTAAACTACTTCTACGACAAGTTGGCGACATGGTTTAATGTGGCTAAATCAACTGTTACCGATGTATTAAAAGTGTTCGGTGAACATTTGTCAACAGGAAAGCTGGATCAGAGGGAAATCGAAAGCCGGAGGCCACAGCGACGACAAAAAGATTTGCCTGCTGTTTCGAGCTGATCCAAAACCTCTCCGTCCGAGATGTCACACATAAGCTGGGAGTGGCACCTTCACCCGTCGATAGAGCTAAAAAACGAACCGGATTGTCGACTTACAAGAAAGTAGTGACTCCAAATCGCGACGATAAACAAAACACGTCGGCCAAAGCACGATCGCAAAAGTTGTACACGACGATGCTGACGAAGTTTGATTGTGTGGTACAGGACGATGAAACTTACGTCAAGGCAAATTTTAAACAGCATCCTGGACAGGAATTTCATACGGCAACCGGACGGGGGAAAATGGCAGATATTTTCAAGCACAATAAACTGTCAAAGTTCGCGAAGAAGTATCTGGTGTGGCAGGCCATCTGTACCTGCGGCTTGAAGAGCAACGTTTACATTGCGACCGGAACCGTCAACCAGGAAATTTATCTGAGCGAGTGCCTATAAAAACGTCTACTGCCTTTCCTACGCAATTGTTCCGTTCTATTTTGGCCGGATTTGGCATCTTGCCATTACGGAAAAAAGTATGGAGTGGTATGCTGCCAACAACGTTCAAGTGGCGTCCAAGGACAGGAACCCCCCCCCCCCCCCCAACACGCTAGAGCTCCTCCCATTCGAACAATATTGGGCCATCGTCAAGTGGAACCTCAAGAAGACTCAAAATGCTGTTGTGAGCGAGAAATAGTTCAAGGCAAACTGGCGTTCTGCGGCGAATAAAGTGGACAAGGAGACTATACAAAATCTTATGGCAGGTGTTAAACAAAAGACCCGACAATTCGCATTCGGTAAAAAGGAAGCTTTGCTGAATATTTCTCCTGTATTCTGTATTAACTGAACTTGAAAAAAAAAAGAATTTGACTTATTAATAAAAACATTGATCGACACATCATTACTGTTTGACCAAATTTTGATCGGAACACCCTTTATTGGGGTTATGGTCTTATAGGTAATACCCTCGAATCTTTATCTACTATTTTGCATATTCGTTTAAGGCAATTTTGGACTCCCCTTGTAGCCCACTCTCCAAACAATTTTCTTAAATTTTGTATAGAGCGTAGACTTTGCTCAGACTCTCTTCCCCTTTCAAAAATCTACGTGGTTTATGAATAGTCCCTTTGATGTAAATGTTGTAGCTGATAAATGTGATAGCAAGCAAACTTTTTGCGTTAGACAGGTAAGGTGTTTAAAAAATAATTCAAGTAGGAGCTAACCACCACATGTATTTTCTAAAGTTGTAGAATTCAATTATTTCTTGCTTATTCTTATTCCTAATTTTCACAGGATTAGAAATATTTCGTCAAAGTTTCATCAACCACCGATCAGTATCAGATTAGAGGTCAATAATTGTAGTAATAGTAAATGAATTCATGCTTCCTTTTTATCCTTTTCAAGAGCGGCGAACAACTTTCATCTTCAATCAAACAAACCCGACCAATAGAATTAACATGGAGAATTTTACTATTACATTCCTCCCATTAACCCGCCAATTCCGCATTGAAACGTTTATTGACCGCATACATTACACGATTCATTATCTTATCTCAACTCGTTTTGCTCACGCAACTCTTGTTTATCTCCGCTGCGTCGTTCACTCTCGGCAGGCAATTCCGATGCAATGCGTAGGCGGTATCTTGTCATACACACATTAGAGCACACAGTTCCCCTCAGTTTTCTCCATTTACAGGCGACAGATTGCATGTGTAAAATAATCGACGATCATCTCCCGGCAACTGTTGGGAGGTTAATGATTCAATTATTAGCATGCGATCTTTAGCACCAATCGTTTGTAATTTAAACACGTTAACTGTTCCTTACAACTACCATTTCCAAAGAACCTATAAGCATTTGTGAAGAGCAGAATATGAAGCTTACTTATTCAAGTGGTTCGTGCATCGATTGGAACCATATGCGCGCTGATCATGGTGATCATCATCTTCGACTCATTACGCGGTCAGTTTACTCGATTAAGTCGTTGTGGGTTGTAGAAACGGAGGTTATCTCACAACTCAATGAATATTCGGATACAAGCAATCTTGTGCTTTTCCAGTCCTGCCTGGTGTAGCGTAGAACAAATTCTTATGATGAATGCGGGATTATTTTATCGGTTCGGGAACTGCTTTTACAGTCGCTGCTGGCTCACCACCTAACGATTGCAGATATTCTTTAATAGCCCATTAAAAACAATTTATCGAGACACTTGAATAGTCTTTCCTCTTTCGCTTGCGCCGGCTAGTGAGGTGTAGGAATTTGAAAATGTAAACAAATGGGTTGATACCTCATGACGAGGTTTTTGCTTACATGCGGTAAAGTTTAGATGCACGGTCACGAATTTTAAAACATTTTAACTGAAAGCAATTTTTATCACAAATAATTTGATTTCATCTCGTTTCAGATATTTTCCAGTGGAGCAGTTTCGCAAGAGTTAGAAATGGTGAAACTCGGCTGCCTGATCATTCTTCTAGCGCTCAGTGCGGATGTCTCACATAGTTGGAGATTTGACAGGCGTAAGTTAACATCTCGCTTGTTAGCTTTAACGACCCAACAGCTTGTTTGCATTCCTTCGAAATTCTCAATAATCTGTTATTTTTGGGACATGTCATATGTTTCGTGCTGCGTAAAGATCGCATCATTCCATAATTAAACCACACATCTGAAAATACCTAGCCATCCTATAGTTGAATTGTATTCCCCCAAGACGAGTGGAATTTTGACTAGAGACTGGTGGGTATAAGAGAGGCGGGCGTTGCATGATTTTGAGCCAAACTAATTGTCAACGCCAGAATCAATCGAGCGACACCTATTTTGATGTCATTACCAGAAACCACCTGGTACATAGCTCGCCATGGCAGTTAGTTTGCATCCGAACCTCTCTTATACTAGACAGTCTCTAATTAATACGGCAGATTTTGCCCGAACTTAGTTTGGTTTTCATCAGCGAGACATGATGGCTACTAGGATGCGGAGGAATCGTCTGCTTGGCAAGAACGACATGCTTTGAACTGTAAATAGCTATCAATTTTCTGTGTGAAGACAAGCATTAACACTTTTGTGATTTGTATTAGTATGCTTTTGTGTCACAGTGGTTACAGTTTAACTGGTTCACTCTAAGGGTTATGAAAAATGTATTTCATGTTCTAAGGTAATGAGTGTTATAAATAAGAAAGTTAGTTGAGAAAAATGTGCTGTTCTGTACAGTAACAAATGAAGCAGGTGAAAAATGCCTAGACCAGACCGGAAATCGAAACCTAGCCACCTCCACTCCAGCATTGTGTTGCTTTGTAGCCGCGATGAGCTAAGGGACGACTTCTTAAATGCGTTTCCGTCAAAATTTATTTCTTTCGTTTATGGCACATTCAATATGATGAATTGACAACGTGGAAGCTTATTACCCAATTTCGGAGCTCAGAAATTCCTAATTCAGGCAAAGACTTGCAATACACCAGATGGATGCGTCGGATTGATATTACAAATAATTGTTCTTATAGTAATTCATGTTTTAAATTCGTATTCTTTTTTGTATTTTCAATTAAAAGCCAGACTGAAAGTAACTAACTGAATCATGCCCTGCATGTTGAACTTCGCTCGTCTCATAACACCTGCAAGAGCATTAATGTATGGCAAAAGATTCCATAACCTTGACGGAGCATCTTGCGGGTTTCGAAGGAACCAGGTAATTCACCCAATACCCTCACACAGCACTGGGTTCCATCCATCGTAGCTTCCCCGGGTGAGCTTCCCCGGAAAGCCGTTCTTGTCCATGATGTTCCATTAACTTGGTTAACTGATTATGGGTAGGGAATATATGTAAATTCATTATTTCTGGCGGATCAGCCGCAAAGTGAATATTTGGTCCGTTGTAGATCGTCCTTCAATGCACTGGCTTGATAACTTCCCTAGAATCTGTTTGATAGCGGTGAACAGTCACTTGAAAACGATTTTGGACAGCACTTTATAGGCGGCATTAAGGACGGTAAAAGGACGATAGTTTTCGCAGCCCAGTTTGTCGCCCTTCTTGTAGATTGGGCAAATAACCCATCATTCCTCGCCGAACCACGAGTTCCATCGGTTTGCTTCCACGTAATCTGCACTACATTGTAGAGATGTGCAATCCAGCTCATTTTAAAGAGCGCATCTGAATCGATCAGTTCATCGGAATTAATCGATGATGCTTTAGATCAGTTCCTTTGATTTTGTGCCTTCAACGTATGCACAAATGTGAAAGTAATACTAGGTTATTATAAGGTTCAAAATATGGATAAAATTAAACCTTAGTAAAGAAAATACTTCACAACTTGTTTTTAGTCTATTCGATTTGAATATGTGATCTGGTCACGTGAAGTATAAGCTTACAAGACTTACTAATTCAGTTAACCAACTATAATCGAGATGTTTGATTCACCTCTCAATGAGATTCGACGTGTATTTATTATTCAGTTTAAATATTAACAAAAGGATTCGGCTGCATTTTTGGATGGAATTCGAAAATGAATTGGTTTTTCAATAGATTCTTTAGTAAATATTACCACCAACGCAGTAGAACTAGATTCGTCTATTTTGAACCTACAGTCACCGCCAAAATAAAGTGCCCACTTTTCTCATGAACACGCTTCATCTCTGAAGTCATTGAAAAAATCTTTATATCGTATTCATATATTTTTCTAAGCATGATAAAATTATTATTTTAAAGATGCATGTGTATTTTTGCAAAATTATTTTTTTAACCATACGTGGTACAAATTTGGTGTCATAATAAAGTGCCCAATTGAAAATATATTATGTGTTTGTAATTTTTACATCCAAACGCCCCTGGTATTCAATTTTTTTGACGTTTCCAAGTGTTTGTTGATCTTCTTACGGATTTCAGTTGTCGGTCAGAAAGATTCAGTGCGAGTCTAAATAACCATGGATAAATAACCATGGATAATGCGGTGGCAAGCAAAACTATTCCCTTGCAGATTCAAAAATGTGTTATTCGTGACATCGAGAAATGTGAATCGCATCGCAAGATTGGTGTAAAGTATGGATACAGCAGAGCAGCGGTTACCAAACTTTTCGCAAAGTACAAAACCTATGGTTCAGTAGCTGATCGCCCAGGAAGGGGAAGGAAACGTAGAGCAGATTCCCGAACAGATGCGAGAATCATTCGATAAATTAAGAAAAATTCGAAGGTTATCCTCAGGGAGATCAAGGAAGTGATTCAACAACCGATCTCGGACAGTACTCTACGCAGAAGGATCGCTGAACACGGTATAAAGAGCAGGTTTAGTAAGAAGTTGCCTTTTATTCGTCAACAAAGCGAAACGACTCAAATTTGCTCGGGAACATGCTGATAAACTTTTAGAATATTGGAAGACTGTGTTGTGGACTGATGAGTCCAAATTCGAGTTGTTCAACAGCAAAAAACGAGCTCGTGTATGGCGTAGACCTGGAAAGGCGCTTTATGGTTGACATATCCAGGGCACAGTTAAGCACGGGAACGTGATGGTGTGGGGGTGTTTTTCTTGGGTGTTGGTGTTTTGGTAAAAATCGATGGTATTATGATAGCAGATTCCTACATCGACATATTGCGTGAGAATTTGGAGGTTCCGTTGGTTAAAACTGGGCTGGAAAACAAATTTGTGTTCCAGCTAGATAATGACCCAAAAACATACCGCGAAGAAGTCAAAGGCATTCTTCCGTTCCTGCCGTAGTAAACCTATGGAATGGCCCCCACAGAGTCCAGATCTGAACCCAATAGAAAATCTTTGGGCCATCTTGGATTCATGAGTTGATAAGACAGGAGTTACCAACAAACATAACTATTTTCAAGCTGTTGAGAACGCCTGGGAAGATCTTGACCCACAACACCTGAAAAATCTGGTGGAGAGTATGCCGAAACGTTTGCAAAAACTGTTGAAGGCCAGGGGAGGACACATCAACTACTGATCACTCAACATACTGGATCTACAACTTGTTTTTTTTTTTTAAGAAAATAAGAAGTGGGCACTTTATTTTGACATGCGTAATTTCTACTATAGCTTGATCTTTCTTGAAGAAAAAAAATGAATTTGCAGGACAAGTGTTTTTTATGTACCAGACAAGAAAAGAACATAATAAAAATGCCATTAAAACAACAAAACTTAGAATCTTTCACTTATTTTACAGTTTGCTGCACAAAAAGGAGAAACTGAGGTAGGTGGGCACTTTTTTCTAGCTGTGACTGTAACTCTTGTTTGCGTTGCGTCATCGCAAAGTGACAGCCGGTTCGTCAATTTGTGATTAAAAGGAAACAAAAGGGAATCAGTTCATTTAGGGAACGTCCATTAATTATGTCACGCAAAAAGTGACTTTTTATAACCCCCTCCCCATTTTCCCGTTTTTTTGTATGGATTGTCACGTTTTCCCAAACCCCTCCTCCCTCCTTACTGCGTGACATAATTAATGGACCTTCCCTTACACAGTTCTCTTCTTTTATTGAAATTTGAAATTTCCAACCATCCCTTTTCCTCCTGGTCAACCTGAGGGTTGAAATCCTCAATGATGATCTTCATATCATAGCTTTTGCAGAGGTCGCATTCACGCTCTATCTGCGTGGGATTCTTCTTTGTCAGTACTTCCGAGGTGATGGCTATGCAAGAATCGGATCATGATCCTCAATCAGCACATTCGGGGCTCGATCGATCCCCACACAATCGTCCGCTTCTGCATCTTATCTATCACAATGAAAGCTGTTCCAGGCTTGTGTGTATCGCCGAAGCTCTTGTAGATGGTAGGACCATCTCAAAACGTACGCACCGTGGATTCTTTTCAGTACACCTCAAGCAGCGCTACGATGTCAAACTTGCGGTTCTTTAGTTCGTCGAAAAGCACGCGATTACTTTCAATTAAATTGAGAGATTGGCAGCTACACGAATCGAGTTTCCAAACGTTACCCGTATCAAAGGTCCATGCTGATTGTTCCGGTTTAATTTTTTTTATGGGTGTCGGCTTTCAGGGCCCAACCCCAGTATCTTGCAGAATGACCATCGTGATACTGCTGTTTAATAGTCTCGAGCATCACGAGGACTTTTGGAATTTGTTCGTAGGTGGGTCCTTCCTTAACTCAATTGATAAAGGCGCTGCTACAAAGCAACATCATGCTGGAGGTGACTGGGTTCGATTCCAGGTCTGATCTAGGAATTCTTCGTTAAAGAAAGTTTTTCGACTCACTGAGCATAGGGTATGATTGTAATTGCCACACAATATTACTAATGCTAAATGTTACCTGGCGTCGAAAACTATCAATTAATAACTGTGAACGCACTAGCAAGACGGTAGCGCAGCCACACCTAACATGGAGAACAGACACTGCTATGAGCCCTTAAAGACCTAGACGCAGAAACTAGATTGTAGGCTGCGCCACTCTTCGGAAATAAACTCATCAAATTTTTGTTGAGGGTTTAAAATCATTCATTAATTTCTGGTGTTGAGGCAACCTGTATTCCCAAATTAAACCTAACAGGGTTGAAATTTCAAGGATGGGCTGGTAAATCTCACGGCGTTCATGGTTCAATGAAGACGCTATCACGAGAAACCCCGAAAATGCAGTTATAAGATTTTCTCTCATACTATTTTGCTTTCTAAACTAACTAACTAGTCTGTTTGGAAATTTCCAAGCAATAATATGTAATCGATAGAATGGGAAATAAATTTTGAACTTCTCTGATGAAACTAACAATAACATCAATAAATGTGCTTCAAACAGCGACGAACTGAATAATGTCACGACAAAAATATCGATGAGATTTAGAAAAAAAAATCCAATCATCCTTTCCTCGCCCGACTTTTTGACGTAGGACTACGACTTTGTTTTCTATACTGGGGTATAGTTTCAAATAGAGACTTTACGACCGTCCCGAAAAATGGTCCGGTTTTGAGCGTTAAAATCTCCGTCATTTCTCAAAAAAATTTCATATTTTTGCATCAATCAATCGAAAATATTTCTACGCATCAACTTTGAACAATTTGGAGTTCGGGCCACATACTATTGAAATATTTATAAATGTAAAGCCTTGTCTTAAAAAGTTTATTTATCCCTTCAGGCCTAAGGGAAAATGGCTGTATAGTATACAGACTGAATAAATGTGTACACTGTTTTCGGCAAATTTGTTCTACATCAATTCTTTTATCTGGGAAATATAAAAAAAAAACATACTAATTTAAGGCCTAATTGCCAACCTAGAACATTATGAATATGAAGAAGTTCAGGAAGAAAAAATAAACACTGTATTAATAGTATAAAGCGTGGTTTTAGAATATGTACCATGTACCATATACCATGCATACGTATCATTAAATTTTTGGTGATGAACGTTAAATAGTTTTGTATCCTCCTGGGATATTCTAGGTTATCCAAAATGCACCTGAGTTCGGATCTACAGTTGTTACAGTAGCTTTTAGGGCTTTTATAAAAATCTGATCCTCTGAGTTTATCCAAACTGTGGTGTCGTTCACAACTTAAGATTTATAGTTGTAACAGTAATTTTTAAACAAACCAAAGTTACAATAAATACTCAAACATATTCAATACATATTCTTAGAGATCAACAAACATAATAAAGCAATATGACATGTTCTGGGTCATCCAAACTATCCTTGAGATCATTTCTTGAGATCTACTTTTTTCAATCATTTCAATCACTTTCACTTAAAAAAACACTATTTAAAAAACATTTATAAGCGTATTAGTAGAACGATTGTGACTGGGAAACTATGAGAATTTAATTTGATCACTTTTAAAAAAATAAAAAATAAAACATTGAAACACTTTTTTTAAATTATCACTAGTAAACGCGAGCAAATTCCTTTACATTCCATTAGAGCAAGCTTATCTTTTGTCAGACAGGCCTATTTCGTCTGCGACTTACTTCTGCAGGAGAAGGCATGGTCAGGCGGGCTTTGGAGAAAGTTTTCTATAACAAGTACTTTTATCTCTGTTTTGATCATTTTAAGCTGTTCTGTTAAGAAGTAGCAATATATCACAAATTTTAATGTAAGGTATATTTTTATGGGCATAATGACTATTCGTGCACTTTGTTGAAAGAAAATCATACTTTAGGTCCAATAGAGTCAAATAATCTTCATACCGGAAACTAGCCTTATCCTGCAATTTTTTGATTTATGGTTGCCTTGTTTTTTGTTTGGTTTGCAATTTCTTCCCTTTGCTTCTGACTTACAATATATGCAAAGCACTTTAATATCACTATACCATGTTTT
Organism: Aedes japonicus; assembly: GCA_034211315.2. Lineage (NCBI taxonomy): Eukaryota > Metazoa > Arthropoda > Insecta > Diptera > Culicidae > Aedes > Aedes japonicus. The sequence continues at coordinate 255,846 of JASCZW010000240.1, read as the reverse complement.
CACGGTGGCATTAATCCAATACTAAACAATATTCTTAAGATAATGAATATACACGAAATTTCAAGTGAATTCTATACAAACAGCAACAATAAAGATCTCAACAGTCACCTGACTGCTCTCATACTTTTGTTTGCCGAAAGGCTTCATCCTCAAAGATCAATATGAACAAAACTACTATAAGTTAATCTAAACCACTTCCATCCAAGCTTTATTTTGCACTAACAATAAACATCCTTTTTTATTCGACACATCCATTAATCCGCTGTATCACAGATCGAATTCGAACTCCTTGGACCATCTGTATCAGGCAGCGACAGTGTGTCAGTCATCAACCGCATATAATCTCCTGAATTTCTTCATCAATTTTTTTGTGTTTCTTTCTTTTTTCCCGGTTTTATTCTCGGTCAACATCACACATAGTACCCAGACTGTATGGAGACAAGCTACCGACAAGAGTGATATCACCGCGGACGCGCAAAGTTCAGCGCCGGATCGTCGTGTTGCATGATTTTTTCCGCACCAAAGTCGTACCCTCGGCGTCCAATATGTTAAGTATGGTGAGATTCAAAAAAAAAAAAAAAAAAAAACGAAGCAAAATAGACTTTTGATCTTTTCATTTTTTTTCTACATTTGAGTTCATGTTGATTTGAATCGCGCGAAAATGAGTTTTAATAAATATGTGTTTGGGTTTACTATCCTACTTTGTAAATGGGCTATGAGTGGGAAGATAAACGACTGTTTAGACGACCCAAATATCGCAAACTGTCACGCAGCTGAATCAGAAGCAGCTGTGTCTATTTGTTGTTGATATGATTAACTTCGTTATTCGATCAGCAAATGACATTAAAAATGGCTTAGGCAAATGTGACGAATAATAAATATGTGTGATTAATCACACGAATCAACACGTTTCATCAAAGCTCCAGAACAAATTTGATAAATTTATTTCTTTGTCAAATACATTGAATATTTTGAGGTAAATTTTAAATTTTGAGTTTTGGCAGTGAGGACTTTAAAAAGCAACTCCTCCACGATTAAAATTCCGAAAGAAGCACTGTCACTTATCTTGAAAACCATGCTGTGCAGAACACGATGTTTTACGAGCAAAATCGCGCTAAATAACCGCAGGCGTTGACACTCTCCCACCTGATGCGAACGGATTTCTCATTTTTGGCGATACAAGCTCAATATTTGGACTAGGATACTACTGCTAGATGCCAGCGCAATATTGTGATGGTCCTCATATGGAGGCAATTATCTCTTTCGTTGTGGAAATCCCGTGGTTACTAATTGCATTTTTGTCGCATTTTTCCGTCATTCGAATCGTTTCGAGAAGCTACCATTTGTTGCAAAGTCGAAATTTCACTAGTTTCCGAACGATGCAGTGTTTGGGTGTCGAATCGAGCAATTGTAATACTTTGCTACCACAACCTATGCATGATCTTGAATTTGTTTGACAACCAAGGTGCGCCGAGAAACAAGCGTGGGAACGAACGCGTGCTTCCGCTTTTGGCAATGCAAAACATTATTGGTTTTTTGTTTGCCAATTTGAGGGTGACAAATCGATTGATTCAGGGGATATTTGTGCTGTTTTTTTGGTGTTAATAAATTGTCACGTAAGGATTTGCATATTGATGAGCTATTGTGTGTTTAGAGATATTTGAGAGCTGAAAATGTTTTAATTTAAATGTTTAGTAGGCTAACCACTAGTGTTTTGCACCCAATTACGGTGATTGTCTGTATTCCTGACAAGGGAAGCTTGTTGATTAGTTAAAATTGGTCACACTTTGTTTTAAGTGTACACTGATGGTTGTTTTCTATGGAAATGTATATGAACTGTATGAGGAGAAACACACTTGCTGGTCATGTTCCTATTTCGGCCACGTTTCCGAATAAAAATGTATGAATATATAGCTATTTTCTCTATGGAAAAAAAAATGGAAATTCTGGTAAAACTGTTGCTCTTAGGAAACTAATTGATTAACATTGTCCAATGTATGTTTTAAAAGTAATATAAATTAAATGTTGATACTAAACGCTAAACGCTGAAGTCACTAGGAGAAACATTTTGCATTTTACCCTTCTTACAAAGAAGGGTATTGCGATCGCTTGAAAATCTTTCCAAGGACCGCAGGCCCAAGTGTCATATATCATTCGACTCAGCTCGACGAGTACCCAAAACATTTGTATATATGTATATGTGTGTTATGAGTGTTATATCGGTGTGAGTGTGTATACGTGCTCACAACATGTATGTATGTGTGTGTATGTGACGATACAAAGTAAGGCGTGTTTCTCAGTAACCACATGACAGATTTGCTTAAAACAATTTGGTTTGGCATTATATTGTGGTCTCATTGAACGCTAAACGCTTTGTTTTTGGAATCAGTTTACCGGTTCCCTTCAACCTTTTGTCAGTATCTTTTGGAGACTACGAGCATGCAGCTTGACATTCAACCACCGTCACCTGATGGAAACAGTGCTCACACTGAAGTTCAGCTAATCTTTCACTTTATTAGAAGTCGTCGTTGGATCAACCCGCTCCACATTTGCATTCTTCCGGTTGATTCTCTGGGAGGTACACTCGAGCAAACTGATATATTGGTTAAAATTCTAAACAAACAGAAATGAGGTTAACCGAGATTTCGGTTAAATTGTGTGGAAATATCCGACATTTTTAATTAGATTTTGATCTAAATGTTGAATATTTCATGCCTATAGACAATACCCTGCAAAGAAGGTGTTTGCGTCGAACCCAGCTGATACAAGAAGGCGTGGAGCAGGGCGGACCAGGTATACCAAGACTTGGAGGGCGTGGGGCGCAACCGAGGATGGAGAGAAGCAGCCATTTTATCGAGAAGTTGCTCCATTTTCACCGTTTATTCACCGTTTCACAAACAACATATGAACTAACTCCACTTGCGAATGAAAACAGTATGGTGCATGGCGGTTGACAGATAAAAAGCCGAGCCTCGGCTTACAACACTGCGAAACCGATATTTCGGCATGATAGGTAGCTGACGTCGGTTGAAGTTTGGTTAACGTTTGTGTTCGGCTCCTTGTGATGTCGAGAATCTGTTTAATAATGTAGCCACCCGATATTTCAGTTTCAAGTGATGCTGAGACTCGGCACCGTTCGATTTTTTGCCGAGTTTTCAGTTGAATATGGAAATGCCGAGTGAATTCAGCTTAATGTTTAACCGAGCCCTTGAATAATTTTTCAGTGAGTACAACGTTTCTGGCCTCTATTTTTAGCTGTGGCTTTTTATTTTAAATCGTTTATATTCATTTTTGTGGAGCAACATTGGATTGAACTTTTTTTTATCTCGTTCTGTCGTTCCTCGGAAAAAAGTTTATCACGACACATTTGTATATAATATAAACAAAACACCAGTGCCTTGAATTTTCATAAAATATCCATGAGAAGTGAAAATGATTTTATCCCAGTGTAATGATGATGTTTACTTTCCCGGTTTTCATGGTTACTGCTGTCACTTCTATGCCAACTGAATTTTGTTTGCTGCAATAAATGAAGTCACTGTTACTGTTGTTTTGATTATCAATCGGTAAGCATGAATTTCATTTGATGAAATCTGAATATCATCTCTTGTGATGATTTTTTATGATTAAGTGATTTTGAATACTAATAAAAACATGGAACAACCAGGGCCGCTATAATCGTCCCAGAGGAATAGATGCTGGCAATGTTGTTCAAGAATACCCTGGACTGGGCTGCCCTTGCATTTTTTCCGATCCCGACGGGTAATTGATATTCATTGTGGTTGATTGAATTTCATTTCTGACACTTCGAAATTCGTTTTGAAAATGAACTTGTTTACATAAATGAATATCAAAGCATTTTGAAAATTGAACATTCATTCTTCTGGTTACGTTTGTTGTCATGAGTTATCGTTTGATTTTCGCATGGCACTTATAGGTAGTCAATGTTATGTTGCCTGAAAATCCACGCTTTTGAATCTAATGAGCATGACTTTTATCAAGACTGCAAAACACACACATTTTTCCACCCATCTGTGGCTGTTATACACTTTTACCGCCTGATTAAGCATATTAATTGAAATCAAATTCTTTCAGAAACTCTTACCACTGCTATTATTTTGAACGGCTTAAAAAGGACACTGTTTAAACCACAAAATGCTTCGATGATAAAATAGGTGTGAAAATACTGTTGTTTTCAATATCCCATTAAAATTCGACAAAAAAAAAAACATTTTAATAGCATATAAGTAAGCCGACCTTATGAAATATCACATATTAAATGCAGACAATGGCTGACGATTATATGACAGATGTTTCAACACTTTAATTTTCATTATGATACCCAATATTCTTATTCTATATTTTTAACTAAAAAAAAAGACCACCCTTCAGGAAAGTAAGTGATCGACTCTTATGAATTATCACATATAATAAACTCCGTTTCATAACAATAGAATCACCCAAAAAACGTTTAAACTTTGTTGAGAGTGTATTTGTTTTCTATATTCATTATTTCATAATGACCGTGTAAGAGAGCCGACTAACACCACTACACATCTTCATCAATAAACACTGTTTATGAAAAGCAAAAGAAAAATTTAGGAAATTTGCTGTTTCATAACTATAGAACCAATACCTGAATAAAACCATTCGCTTCAACTGCAGCTCAGTTTTCTTTCACCAATTAAAATCAAATACAAAGTACAAAGTGTTATGACGTGTTTTGTATTAACTCTAAAATACCACGTGGAACGCATTTGTCAGAGCAGAAAAAAGGGAAGATTTTGGTCTTTCTTGATTGTGTTATCAGTATTCACGAAATCGCTCGTTGTTTGAACAGATGTTGTTTTGATTTTTTTTTTCAATCTTGATGAATATGGAAAAAATAAGAAAGGTGGACCCAAGAAAAAGTTGTCAAAAGAACGCTGCAAGCAACTCAGTCAAAAGTTGGAACCAGCTAAAGGCTGACCTTATGCTTGATGTTTCACGTTAAACAGTGTACCGAACTTTCAAAGACTTTCCGAACGTTCGGCGACAAAAACTGAAGCAAACAAAAACCACGACTTTTGCCCCGTCGTATAGCAAACCGTCTTGAATTCGCCCATGGCAACATGCGTAAAGATTTCGAAACGGAGTCGTGCAGATTGCTTTTCCGTCAACAAGAATGAACAGCCAGGAGGAGATCGAGATGCTTCAAAGCCACTTGCGATCATCAGCCATAGTTAGGGAAATTCTAAATAAGAATAGGGCTATTTTGACTACCGCAGACCCCTCCAATCATAAATAATTCAGCAATATTAAAAAATACGGGGAATTGGGGAAAAATAAGCCCAATATCTCTGTTTCCCGACCCGCGCGGCAGCTGAAACCACTTCTATTCGATTTCTAGGGAAATTTTACATAAGAATAGGCCTATTTTGACTACCGCAGACCCCTCCGATCTTAGATTGATGTACAATATTCGAAAAATGGGGGAAGTGGGGTAAAATCAGCAATATCTCTGTTACCCGACCCGTGCGGTGGCTGCAATTACTTCCATTCAATTTCTAGGGAAATTCTACATAAGAATAGACCTATTTTGACTACCGCAGATCCCTCCAAGCATAGATAACTGGGCATTATTCGAAAACATAGGGGAATTGGTGTAAAATAAGCCCAATATCTCCGTCCATTGAATTTTGCGGCAAGTTGGACCCCTTCCATTCGATTTCCCAGAAATTTTCACATAAAAAATGCTATTGTTCACTAACCTTGTGCTACTTGGAGCTGAATTATCGAATTCATGTACGCTTGTTTTCCCACTGTGTAACTCCTTCTTTCCGCTATCGAAAATAATCCACTTCCGTTCTCTCTTTTTCTCTCACGGAAATACCACTCAATTTTCGTACAAACTGGATCTACTCAATTATATGAGTAGATCCACTTTTTACGAAAATTGAGTAACATTTCCGTGTGAGAAAAAAAAACAGTATACAATTGTACTCAAAAATTGAGCAAAATGAAACGCGAGTGTCAACCATAACACGTCGATTGCTATGATCACATACTCTATCTACTAGCAACTAGCAGGTTATGAGACAGACGTACACTACCAAACATTTAATTTGTCATTGATCTCTAGATTGGCTAACGTGTATTTCTTACTTCATTTACTCTCACGAAAATGTTAGACGGAGTGACTGTGACGGCAAACTTGATATTGGAAAACGAGCATATGTAAGAGGTAGAAGGCTTCACTATCCATGGTTAACAAGAAAGATTGGAAAACGCAAAACAAAAAAGCTTCTATTACTGTACAATACCTAGTGGAAGTTTGACACTATTTTGCAATCCAAGATCACGGCCATCGGTATAAGATAAGTATGTGAGAAATGCAATATTGGTATTTTCGGGAATTTTCGGAATGGGGATTCGTGTGTTGTTAATCGATGTCTTACGACATTTTGGACTGGAGCCAGCGCCGGTGGTGTAGTGGTAAGTGTGACTGCTACTTGGCACCTCAGTGTTTTTGGTAGGATTTGTCTGAGGCGTAAAAATCTCTGGTCATGTGTTTCTTCGGAAGAGCAGTAAATCCGATGGTCCCGGCTCATGTGTTGGTGAGTGTGATATGTGATATGGTGTATGTGGGATGTCCAAAGACTGATTGTTGGTTATTATATATTTATTTATTTATTTATTTATTTATTTATTTATTTATTTATTTATTTATTTATTTATTTATTTATTTATTTATTTATTTATTGATATAATTCCAAGTGAATTAACATCTTATTGGAATGTAATGGGGGAAAGTCAGGTAGCGAAATCGTACACCACATAAATCAACTTAATCGTACACGACATAAATCAACATGAATAGAAGGAATACAAAGCAAGCAAAACAAAATTAATTCTAGTACACACACAAAACTTGTCACTTATACTTAAATAATAAGTCGTGATGGAAACAGTCGTCAAGTTTCTTCGCCATAAATGCCAGTACGTAGTAAATGCCACCATTTCTGAACTAACGGCTCTCCATCCAACTACGGTGACGGAAGGTCTCTGCGGAACCGTTGAAGTCAAACAGAGCGTAGAGTTCATTGAAACGCGATGACATGAATCGAATTGGATCGTGTTGACCGTAGAAATTTTTTTGTCCGCAGAACTTGTTCAGGAGAGTAGATGAAGAGTTCGGCCAGAATTCCTGAAGAGTCGGTTTCACCTAGTAGCACTTTTGCTGCGAAAACTGCTTGCATGACTGTACGCCCATGCTCCAATGTTTCAATTCCCAAGAGTGAGCAACGATCCTGGTACGCTGGATACAACGTCGACATGAGATCCAGTTTCCATATTCCGGAGACACGAGGAAGGAAGGTACCGTAAATGGGTCAAGCTAATTTTGGTTTTTATAATACAATTTATTCTGAACAATTCTAGTGGTCTGCAAAACATCTTTATGCCATGATCTGAACGAATTCTGAGAAAATGATATTTAATGAAAATCCTTTTTTGATTTTGTCTTCCGAAGAACTGGACTCTGACGCAGCCGATGAGAGTGGATTTTCGGAGGTACACGCCCCCGGTAAAAGGAATCCCACTGGTTCCGCCGGAAACAAATAAGACCAACTCTCAAAAGCTTGCAAAATATTGGAGGTAGCGGGGGTCAATTAAAAAAACCGAATAAGCTGGTAATAGCTGATGCATCCGTTCCTATCTGTAGCTATACCGCCCCGCCGCTCCCTAATAGCAGTAGCCGTAAGAGGTTGCCAAAAAAGCTAAAAACAAGCACTACGTCTTCTCACAATTCTAAAAAAAATATCCCGTCCTAGCGAGGTAAGATTAATTTTAGGGACATTGTGGACAACAATTCAAATGCTCTTGGTCTTTCGGATGCCTCACCGCTCCGACGGATTATTGACCTGCATATTCCTATAGTTGGAAACTACTTGGTGAATTGGTGAACTTTCGATGAATAACTCGTCGAGTGAAGTTCAAGATATGATCACCGTATTACAATGGAACTGTCGTAGTCTAATACCCAAAGTAGACTCGTTCAAATATTTGATTCACAATTCTGATTGTGATATATTTGCTCTCTGTGAAACATGGCTTTCTTCTGAAGATGGGTACCACTCGAAGTAACGGTTTTCTGGACAAACCATTCACAATGTTGGAATTTTCAATGGCTCTTCTTTCATCCAATAATTCTGCTCCGGGAACCGATATGATTAAACTCAACCTTCTGAAAAATCTCCCCGATATCGCTAAAAGGCGATTACTTAACCTGTATAACACTCTCATGGAATTAAACATAGTTCCACCCGCATGGAGACAGGTTAAAGTAATAGCTATTCAAAAGCCTGGGAAACCAGTGTATACTATCATGTTTAAGGAAATTGTTAAAAAAATGATCCTATCAAGACTTGGCCGTTGGGTTGAATCAAATAACCATCTATCAAATACGCAATTTGGTTTCCGTAAGAGCAAAGGAACAAATGATTGTTTTGCGTTGCTTTCATCTGACATACAACTGGCCTTTGCACACAAGGAGCAATTGGCTTCAGTGTTTCTTGATATTAAGGGCGCATTTGATTCAGTTTCCATAGATATACTGGCAGATAGCCTGCACAGTAGTGGTTTACCAGGAATTTTAAATAATTTTTTGTATAATTTACTGTCAGAAAAACAAATGACTTTCAGTCTAGGTCAACTGACAACTTCCAGAATTACCTACATGGGCTTACCCAAGGCTAATGTTTATATCCCTACTTGATAATTTTTATGTTAAAGATATTGATAACTGCTTGGAAAATAGATGCACGCTAAGACAACTTGCAGACGATGCTGTGATCTCTATTAGAGGTCCACGTGTGGAAATGTTGCAATGATCCATTGCGAGTTTTCACCGCAAAAACTCGAATTAGTAGTGTTCACTAGAAAGCGGTTCCCAGCCCAACTGCGTCTCAAGCTGTTGGGAAGAGACATTACCCAATCTTTGACCTTCAAATACCTTGGAGTCATGTTTGATTCAAAATGCACTTGGAGTACTCACATTGCGTATTTAAAACAGAAATGTCAACAAAGGATCAATTTTCTAAGATCAATTTCCGGAACATGGTGGGGTGCTCACCCGGAAGACCTCATTAAACTCTATAAAACAACTATTCTTTCAGTTCTCGAATATGGCTCTTTTTGCTTCCTCTCGGCAAGAAACAGCCACCTCATTAAATTGGAACGCATTCAATATCGTTGTTTACGTATTGCCCTTGGCTGTATGCATTCAACGCATAATATGAGCCTGGAGGTTCTGGCAGGAGTGAAACCCTTACAGAACCGCTTCTGGGAGCTCTCATCTAGAATACTGATCAAGTGTGGAATCAGTAACAACCTTGTGATTGAAAACTTCGAAGAAATGCTCGAATTGAGTACCCAGTCTAGATTCTTGCGAATCTATATTAACAATATGTCGTCCGATATTAGTCTTCCTTGCTATAATCCTTTTAGTGTACGCTTCACTTATCACAGTTCCTCCATTGATTGTGATCCCTCCATGAAACAGGCTATTCAAGGAGTTCCAGATCAACTTCGACCTATTTTAATTCCCCATATTTTTATTGAAAAGTACCAACATGTTAATTGCAATAGAAGAATTTTCACTGATGGGTCGCGCATTAATGGATCCACAGGTTTCGGTGTTTACAATGAATACCAATCTGCCTTGTTCCGTATATGTTGCTGAACGGCAGCATTCAATTTCGCATTGGGGATAGTTTCCGACATGCTCATAAGACCATTATTTCATCTTTTCAGATAGTCTCAGTCCAGTTGATGTAAAATAGTGAGGCACCCATCTTACTTTCTTTCAAAAAATAAGGGAGCAGATGTGTGCGTTGGTCGAACGAGCATTTAAGATTACCCTATGGGCACAGAGAACAGACATCCAGGCTCGAAAATTTTTTCTCAATTTACCGTGTAAATTTTCAAAAGCAAACCGTTGGAAAATCAGCGCCGCCTAGTCTAGGATTCAGTCAAACTAAAATTGACAGCCTATAAAATCTCAAGGCACGCAGGTGGCGCCATCAACATATGAATCACCAAAAACTAACCGAAACAAGCTGTAATTTTAAAATGGCAGTTACAGAAATTTACACACGGAGGGCACTCTAGCTTGAATGTTCTGTTCTCTGTGCTATGGGTCCCCCACATTGCTCAATTCCAGGCAATGAGAAAGCGGACTCTCTAGCAAAGGTGGACGCACAAGAAGGCGCGACTTTTGAGAGAAGAATTTCACATGATTAGTACGTCAGAGTTCTCTTCAAAGTTGGCAAAACGATTGGACAAGTAATTCTCTTGGGCGGTTGTTACATTCCATTATTCCAAATGTTTAGATCGTGATTCAAAGGTCTGGATGTAAGTCGCGGTTTCATTCGTGTGATGTCAAGACTTATGTCCAACCACTACTCGCTAGACGCACATCACTACAGAATATAGCAATGTATGTCGGTGCGGAACCGGTTATGATGACATCGCTCGCGCAGTTTGGCATTGCTCCAGAGCACGACTATTGGATACCCTTGTGGCCCAAGGTAGACAACCCTTCCGCGAGGTAAGAGATGTTTTGGGAATGCGTGATCTTTCCTACATGCAAGCGATTTACGAATTCCTTTGTTTGTCTGATCTAAGAGTGTAACGTCATCACCCCTCTTCCTTGCACTCTAGTAAATTCCCTGCCATTGGTCCCAGTTATATTATCCTTTTGTTTCCGTGCTACTTGTACCTGCCTAGCAAGCTGTGGTCACCCATCTGCGGCTTAGTTCCTGAAAGGGACGACGAGGAACCAGGGATTTGGTAGATGTTGCAACCAAACAGCAGCAACAATGGCTTAAATAAGTTACCTACCTAGCCAAACGATAATGTGACCCATTAACGAGCTAGCCACGAGTAATTGGTATCCTCTTTTACTAAGATCGCAAGCTTAATTTTATGTACAACAATTTTAAATATCGGAACTGATTAAAACATTTTTTTTTAAAGGCTTCATTTAAATTATCCCTTAGGTCGGTCGGTAAAAGGTGCAGTTACATAGCACCACCATGCTGGAAGTGGTTGGATTCGATTTCTGGTTCGGACTGGTTTAGAAGTTTTTCGTAAGGGAAAATTTTCGACTCCTTGGGCATAGGGTATGCTTGTACTTGCCACACAATAATTCAAATGAAAAAAATGTACCTGGCACCAACACCGAATGGAACTGCATTTAGAAAACCCAGTCGAGAATCGGGCAATAATCTAATTGTGATGAGCAATATTTAAGCTTGAATTGCCCGTAAAGAAAGAATAGCAATTAAAATAAACTTACAATCAGATTAATAGCTGGAGATTGATCCAAAAGGGCAAGAAGGGTGTTCTTATGAGAATTCTATTTGTATAGATATTCTTGAGCTATTTTTCACCACTCCTAGATAGAAACAGCCATCTCAGGAAGACGCGGCCCTTATCTTCAAATGCCACCGAAACAAATAGTAGGATTAGAACTCGTTTTTCTTAATAAATATTTCATAAAACAGTTCAACTTTCCAAACGACCGGCTATTCTCATTCCCTTCTCGTCGAAAACAATATCAATTATGGATAACGCGTTAAGCTTTTTGTTGATCAACACCTATGATGTTTTTTTCGTATTATAGTAAGCTCGAACTGAAACCCGATTTAATTTAACGATCTCACGTACTGAGCTCTGATCTTTTTGATTTCGAATCACGAATTAATTTTCTCAACTCAAACAAACCATCAGAACATGGGTACGAATCATGTTTAGATATAGAATCAGTCGGAGCTCATTTGCATTAATCCCATGTGTTGGTGGTGTTTCTTCAACGGCGATTGACTTATCTCTCGAAGACATCTGACTCTAACGTAGATTTCCTATGTTTTATTTTCTCTCCCATCCCCTTTCCGCCTGTCTAGAAGTGGCACTACGGAGCGGCGCGATCGGCTCAAAAGTGGGCGGACCAGTGCCGGCTGCTGACCCACGACAGTCCGAAAGGACGCTGGACCGATAACTACGGTGCGTGTGGTCAAAACATCTTCGTTTCCACCCATAAGGTGCCCTGGTGAGTTTTAATTCAGTAACCTAGAGATCAACGTCGTTTGATATCGTGTGTCAATTTGTCAGAGATACGGGGCAGTAATTCCATTAAGTTGTTGTTATGTTTAAATGGTTCGCTTTGAAGTTTGCGCAGCGGTAGACATTTCTCTCGTCAAGCTAATTTTGCGGGTAAATAACGTTCGAGGAATAGGAAAAAAAACAAGTATCAGAAGTGATTAATGGATTGATTTGCAGAAATCACAATTTGTAGTTAAAATAGCGTTTTTTTACCTGCGATGTTGCCAACGCATTACAGCTGTTTGTCGCTCGCGGAATCGTGTTTTGATGATAGTTTTTAATTATTTGGTATTTTTTAGGTTATTCGCACTGAAAACGTGGTTTCAGGAGAGGCAGAATTTCACATATGGATCGCATAAGAACGATTTGCTTGCGGTTGGACACTACACCCAGATGGTTTGGGCAGCGACGCATAAAGTTGGCTGCGGTCTGACGAAGTGTGCCCGCGGTGGTCCACGGGGAAAGCCTTTCTACAATTATGTTTGCAACTACTGTCCGATGTAAGTATGCTTTTCGTTAGCAATTGATGTTAATCAATTCAATTTGATTTGCGTAACGATGCCGGATCGTAACCAAATACACTGAAGGGCAGTTCGGGTTTAATTAAATTTAGACGAATTCTACGCTCCATTTAACATTGGACCGTTGATTCGAGCACCTGCAGAAACAACCGGTTGCAAATAGTTTGCACGCTCAATGATCGAAGTAAAATTCGTACTAAAATGCTTCATTTACATTACGATTTCCAGCGGAAACCACGAAGATAAACTAGGCACGCCATATAAACGAGGTCGACCATGCGGTTCCTGCCATCAGCATTGCCACTCGAAGAAGATTAAGTAAGGGTTTCAAACGTTATAATTTTTGTTAAAAGCGTTTCATAATCGTTTTGTTTGATTATTTCAGATTATGTACTAATACATGTAGTTCAGCGGATCTGTGGGCGAACTGCCGTGAGCTTTATAAAACGTGGCCCGGTTGGCTTTGCAACACGGTCACACCGGAAGGGTTGGACCGGCAGCGGAACTGTCTGGCCACCTGTACCTGCCAGGGGAAGATCCATGACTGATGATGAGCGATATGATGGTGTTGAAATTTGTTTGAGCGTGTAGCTGGTTGTCACTACACCGTCGTTGTGCCATATGTTTAATATACAAATAATTTGATTATGTCATCCTCTTTTTTGGAATTTTTTTCTCATGGTCTACGAAATCCATATGTTTTATATTTTGTATTCTCGTTATACCATAGTATACCTAGACATCTATCTTGACGATCACGGATAAGTATTTGACCAGTAATTATGTGAAATTATTGAAAAATAGTAGTCTGATGTGACGGGTAAATTCGGGTCATTTTTGAGTAAAAAAATCACTCAACCTTTCCAAAAGAGAACTTACTCCGAAATGGGCTAACATATCTACACTCAGATTTGCAAAATTGTTTCTGTGAAGAAAATTGAGTAAAGTTTACCCAAACGTAAACATTTTTTGAATGGGTAAACTTTACTTACATTGATTGAAAGAAATATTGTACTGTGTGAGACTATTTATTTAACTATTTATTTCAGCAGAACAATTAACAAAAAATCAATAAAGAAACACTTCTGCATATATTTAGCTTAAATTAATCATAGAGTATAATAAAATTTCCCAAGCTTTTAGAGCGTATATGATCCCGACATATATTGGAATCCCAATTCCTACACTTATTAAAACGTGACGCGAGATTGGACACAAAACTTATGGTTCTTACAAACGAAAAAGGAACATACAAACTTACCTCTTATTGTCGACCGGTTTCGAGCTCTATGCTGCCTATCTACAGGACGATGCCCTAAACTGATTACACTAAAGAAGAATCACAGCTTCATACTTGATATAGTACACTTCACATATAGAAGGAATCATTTTATTTTCCTTGTCATCAAGTGGAAAAGGTACGATGATATTGGGGCATCATCTTCATTGATCAGTGCCTGCTACAGTTGTGGCGATGAACATTGATTCCCATGCATTCAACTGGGATATTTTTCTAAAAATTTTTTAGTTTATCTCGATCCCAGTCTATTGCATGATTATGATCCATAGAGTATGCAGCTACACTCGATTATGCTTCCTTCCATTGTCCACGGCGTTTTTGTGTTCCCTCAGACGAACTTTCATTTTTCGACGGGTTAGGCCTATATAAACCGCTGGACAACTCTTGCAAGGGATTTCATAAATGCCTGACTTCTCGTCCATTGGAACTTTGGTTTTGAGGGAACACAAAGTATCCTTCAAAGTTGGGCCGCTCTTGTAGACCGCCTGCAAACCATGTTTTTTTTTAAATACTTTGCATGGCGTTAGTTAGCTTTGGGTAGAAAAGTAAGTTGATCCTTTTTACGTTATTAAAAAGCCGATGACACATTGAGTGAAACGCGGCCTGTTTTTAAGCACCAAAATGGTTTGAGTCTGATGTTATAAACCGGTCCGTAGATGTTGGTTTCCGGTAGATACCCAACTTCAAAAAGTTGCCGTCTTTCCTGGTCATCATCAAATGCAGGAAAGGAAGTTTACCATTCATTTCCTTCTCGACCGTGATATTATTGAGCTGTGTCGTGAATTCAACATCTCAAGAACTTGTGGCAGATGACGTTCTTTCGCTGTTGCAAGAATGTCGTCAACGTAGCGTGGATTCGGGGAAACAATTTTTGTATTCCGAGCTCCACTTCAAAATCGCACATGAAAACATCGGCTAAAAGAGGTGAAAGCTTGCTACCCATACTGAGTCCAAATGTTTGTTTATAAAACTTACCTCTGAATAAGAAGTAGTTTTGGTTCCTATATGCTTCGGCCACAGTATTGTATGCTTCAATGTGGTTTGGTGGGACGCGACAACGTTCCAAATGTTTGCGCGAACAACAGAGAGCTTCAGTAACAGGCAAGTTTGGAAAAAGTGCAGTAACGTCGGAAGAAACAAGTATCACACCCCGTCGTATCTCGACATCTTTCAAATTGTTCACCAAATCGATTGAATTCTTAACACTTTTTCCATGCTTCATAGGATACTTACTCATTTCGTCCACTAACCAGGCAAAAAGTTGGAGTACTGATGTTGGAAGAAATCGGACGCATAGCCATTGGATTTTTGGGTATTTTGGGTAAATAATACAACGATGCAACATTGGAGTTTGCAACATGAAGTCTTCTCTCAAGTTTAACTTCACCCATCAAACGTGCAACCTTTTGTCGTATGTTGTTTGCTTCCTCGATCATATTTTTGAGTGGGTCTTTTGGCTTACCATTCTTGAATTTACATTCCTCGTACGGGTCAGAGTTTCCCAATTCCTAGTCTGGAAGTCTGGAATTCGGCACGTAATGCCTGGGTAATCAAACATATGCACTGTATTGAATATAGAAAAGTTTCAAAGAAAGCAGCTGATAGCTTTCATTCTCTAGGTCATGGTCTTAGCAGCTACGATGCTGTGCGCCATTTTGAAATCAGTAATACATTGTACCAGAATCTGGATAGATACCATTCTCGGAAGAAAAACCAGTTTACTTATTTGTTGGCAACTTCTACTGCTTGCAAAAATGAATACAAGCTACTCAGTCTCATAATAGCGTGTACATATTTGCCGGACTATTTGTTCAACTACTGACAACAGATTGTGTACGTCGAAGAACGCGGGTTTGTCTGAAACTGCTTAAAGGTTCCAACATTTTTCTAGGTCCTCTTCAGTTGGGAATCACCTACACGTTATTGGCGGCATATCCTAGCTTATTTTTCCGCAATGTCAAGATACCTTTTCCGGTTAAGAGAGCACGGAACATTTTTTTGCTTCTAGTAAAGCTGAAGACGGGTTTCCACCGTTTTTTCGGTATTCACGCTGTATAACCTACATTGACTACCTAAAAATGGGAAACAATCAAAAGCAAATATTATGCCAATGGGTCAATTTAATGAGGATTAAAAAAAACGACTTCATTTGCTTAGAGAAATGTTCTTTTTCACCAGAACAAAGCAAGAGCGGAAACATGTTCTTTTTCCAAGGTAACAAATCATCAATCGAGCAACGAATTGCTCTCTTTTCTGCCCTTTTAGCCGGATTTCGTTCCGAGTGTCTAGATTTTATTTTTTTTCAAACCTGATCAAATGGCTCGGCGGAACGAGATTTCATTAAACGATGAAGTCATCTCACAAACAAATACCTATTTATAGGGTGTTCCGAACAAAATTTGGTCAAACAGTAATGTGTGTGAGTCCATCAAAGCTTTTATCAATAAGTCAAATTCTTTTCCTTTTTCAAGTTCGGTTAGTAAAGAATACAGGAGAAATATTCAGCTAAACTTCCTTTTCACCTTATGCGAATTGTCGGGTCTTTCGTTTAACACCTTCCATAAGATTTTGTACAGTCTTCTTGTGCACTTTATTCACCGCAGAACGCCAGCTTGCCTTGAACTGTTTCTCGCTCACAACAGCTTTTTGAGTCTTCTTAAGGTTCCGCTTGACGATGGTCCAATATTGTACGATTGGGTGAAGCTCTGGCGTGTTGGGAGGGTGCTCGTCCTTGGGCACCACTTGAACGTTGTTGGCAGTATACCTCTCCAGGGCCTTTATTCCGTAATGGCAAGATGCCAAATCCGGATAAAATAGAACGGAACAATTGTGTCGCATCAGGAAAGGCAGTAGACGTTTTTGTAAGCACTCGCTCAGATAAATTTCCTGGTTGACGGTTCTGGTCGCATATTTCTAGCGAATTTTGACAGTTGCACATTAAACTGTTGAAAATATCTGCCACCGGTTGCCGTATAAAATTCCTGCAAAGGAAGCTGTTTTAAGTCTGCCTTGACGAATGTTTCATCGTCCTGTACCACGCAATCAAAGTCGACAGTCCAGCTCGTTTTTCAGCTCTATCTACGGTTGAAGGCGCCACTCCCAACTTCTTTGCGACATCTCGGATGGAGAGGTTGGGGTTCCACTCAAAACAGCGGGCAACTCTTTTTGTCGTCGCTGTGGCCTCCAGTTTTCGATTTCTCCCTGATCCAGCATTCCCAGCTGTCGACAAACGTTCACCGAACACTTTTAATACGTTGGTAACAGTTGATTTAGCCACATTCAACAATTTCGCCAACTTGGTGTGAGAGTAGTTTGGATTTTCGCCATGCACGTGCAATATTTTGATGTGTTGCTACTCTTCCTTCGACGACATTTTCGACAACTGAAGTGCTGATCTCAAAATCAAAATAAATAAATGATGCTACACGCACACTTCTTCAAAATAAGGGGCGTGCAAAAATTTTTAATGCACGATGAAAGGAAATGCGTCAAGTTAATGTCCACCAAATTTTGATCGAATCACCCTTTAGATTGCCTCGATTAATCTTATTTTTCGGAAGGGATGCAAAAAAGAAACTTTGAAAAAAGTGTATAAAACTCAGAGGCATCATGAAATATTTTTAATTCAAAAACTTGTTTTTCATTAACAAAATCACGAACTTATTGACCCACCTTCCTATGTTATTGAGCTGGGCGTTCGTGTAAATTTCCAAGTTCAGAGTCTGCCAGAACAGGTATTTCTTAAGGTCCTGACTTAATGCCATTATGCCAATCAGGTCATTAGGTCTAACCGGTTGATAAGTTTACTGAGTAACTGATAACTTCAACGAGGCATGTAGTTTTATAGTTTAGAAATTTAATACAAGTGGATATGATTGCCTTCTTTTAATCAATTAATAAAATATGAGAAAATGAGAAAATGTAAGTTTAGTTTTCACAAATACATGTTAGCAAATAAAAAAAATTAATTTCGAAAGAATTGTTCATGATTCAAATTCAAGGAAGGAAAAGTCTCCAATAACAGTTTATTGTTTTAAACCTCAACATGTTTGAAAACCCCTCTCGAAGATCATGATTGTCACCTTGTCATAGGTTAGAGGGCAAATCTCAAGCAAAAGGCCGTCATAGGAGAACAAGAACATGATCAGCAGTGATAAAGGGTGTATTCGATAAAAATGGCACACAGAAAATCTTCTGTAACTTTTGAATCGTATGAGTAAAAACCTAGAAATTTGAGTAGATCTTATCAATAGTGTATTATTTACATCTGCCAAGTTTCATAGTTATACATCCAGTAATTCCAATCATGTCGTCGAAACAAGAAATTATCCGTAAGAAAATTTTGTGCACTCACAATCAAAATCCAGGGGCGTCCCACCGTTGGATTGCTAAAAGGGTTGGAATTGCAAATACAACTGTGTCTCGTGTAATAAGAACCTTCAAAGAGCGTCTGAGTGTCCAAAGGAAGGAAGGGAGTGGTCGTTAAAGTGGTCCAATGGACAGTAAAATGGCCAGGAAAGTCGTACAACAATTCAAGAACCGTCCAAACATGTCAATTCGAGATGTCGCTAAAAAGTCTAAGGTGTCAGTCGGTTTTGTGCAGAAAACCATGAAGCGTGCTGGGTTACATGTTTACAAAGTGCAAAAAGCCCCAACCCGGAATGAAAAACAAAACATCACTGCGAAAACCCACGCCCGGAAACTTTACACGAAGCTGCTCACCAAATCCGGTTGCATCGTGATGGATGACGAAACAAACGTCAAGGCCGACTTCCGTCAACTTCCTGGGCAAGAATATTTCGTTGCCAAGTCGAAGTTCGATGTTCCGGAGGATGTTCGAAAGAAGAAACTATTGAAATTTGCAAAGAAGTTTCTAATCTGGCAGGCGATTTGCGGATGTGGTGAAATAAGTGCTCCCTTCATCACTCCCGGAACAATAAACTGTGCGATTTACACGGAAAAGTGCCTTAAGAAGCGTCTCTTGCCATTCATTAAGAAGCACAAAGGATCAACTCTCGAAACGAAACTCGAAACAACGGATCAACGCTCGAAACGGATTGGAGTGGTACCGAGCCAACGGAGTCAATTTTGTGCCAAAGGATATGAACCCACCAAATTCACCGGAACTTCGTCCAATTGAAAAATTCTGGGCAATTATGAAAACGGAACTTCGCAAACATCCCAAAACTATAAAAACAGAGCTAGAATTGAAGAAAATTTGGGTAAAAACAACAAAAACACTGGGAAAATCGGTTGTACAAAATTTGAAGGGTGGAGTGAAAAGGAAGGTGCGGGCATTCGGGATGGGAGACGAAATTGAATAAAACAAATGTTGTACAGGTATACCTCGATAGTACGTACACCTACGCCTCGTTTAGTGTACGTACTATCGAATCGTACGTCCTATCGAATCACAATTTTTTTTTGTTTTTTCTATCTGTAGTGGGTTTTAAATCACTTTAATTGTATAAAATAATAAATTTAACCATGTAAATAAATATTTTGTCCTATAAAGGCAGTTAATTCGGCAAAAGGAATGATTTTCTTGTCATATCATATACCAATCGAATCAGCTTAACGGGAAAGTAAAATGTGTGTTTGTGTGTGTGTGTGTGTGTGTGTATGTGTGTATGTGTATGTGTGTGTATGTGTGTGTGACGCAACGCACAAAGAAGACGCAAAATTACGTAAACCAACTGGTTAATGTTGTGACTTGAGCGAAGTTTTCAGCTTTGATAATGTTGCTTCACTGTTGCTGCTGCTACAGGTCCGTTGCTGTAAAAGTTCGTTACAAGAATGAACCGGATTAGCACAGCTAGCTGGTATTTATAGCTAACGGCCTCTCATGACAATGCGTTGCGTTGGTTTTGTTTACTCTTGCGAAATGAGAAGCTTTTCGTATAGTTTACTACAAGTTTTATTTCTTTTCATGCTAAGGTGATTATACTCAAATAGAATGATTATACCCAAATCGAACAGTAAATTAATACTCTTAAAATCATTTAAAGCATTTTAACATTTCCTTAACACATATTCTGTATACTACAGTTAACAACCTGCCTGACAACCCTAATAGACACCTATGACATTTGTTCAAACGTGGTTTTTTTTAAATGAGTTTTTTTTTCTTGAATAAGCAGGGGTTCAAACTTCTATCTATTTCCTTCCTGAGAGAGTAGGGGTCTCAAACAATCATAAGAACCTTCCCCAGCCCCAAAAACCCCTTCATATAAATTTTCACGTTGGTCGGTTCAGAACTTCTCGAGTCTATAAGGGTCTGACAGACAGACAGACAGACAGAAAATCATTTTTATGTATATAGAAATCTAGCTTCCAAAAACCCCCATATGCTAAAAGGTTTCATTTACTTGATTAGTTCTTGAGTTATGCAGAAATTTGCTTTTTATTTGTATGGGAGCCCCCCATTTAAAGTGAGGGGTGGTGAAGTGCCATAGAAACATTTCTTGCCTCCAAAAACCTTAACATGCCAAATTTGGATTCATTTGCTTCATTGGCTCTCGAGTTATGTTAAAAATTATGTTTCATTTTTATGGGAGTCTCTCCTTCCAGAAGGCGGAGGGGTCTCAAACCACCTTAGAAACATTTATTTCCTTCAAAAACCTCCACATGCCAAATTTGGTTCCATTTGCTTGATTTGTTCTCGATTTATGCAGAAATTCGTGTTTCATTTATATGAGAGACCCCTCTTTCAGTAAGCAGAGGAGTCTCAAAACACAATAGAAACATTTCTTGCCTTCGAAAACCTCCATATGAAAAATTTGGTTCCATTTACTTGGTTAGTTATCGAGTTAGGCGAAAATTGGTGTTGTTTTTGTATGGAAACCCCCCTCTCTCCCCCTTCCAGATGGCGGAGGAGTCTCAAACTTCCATAGAAACATTTCTCTCCTCCAAAAACCTCCACATACCAAATTTGGTTGATTATGCTTGATTAGCTCATGAGTTTGCACAAATTTGTGTTTCATTAGTATGAGAGCCCCCCTCTTACAGAGGGCGGAGGGGTCTCGAGTTAATTTAAAAACATTTCTTGCCTTCAAAAACCTCTACCTGTCAAATTTGGTTACATTTACTTGATTAGTTCTAGAGTTATGCAGAAACTTATATTTCATTTGTATGCCCCCCCCCCCCCTCCCTTACCAGAGAGGGAGAAGGGGTCTCAAACTACCGTAGAAACATTTATTGCCTTTAAAATCCCCGCAAGTCAAATTTGGTTCCATTTGCTTTATTAGGTCTAGAGTTATTATTAAGAAATTTCAGTTTCATTTGTTTGACAGCATCCCTTCTAGGAGAGGGGAGGGGTCTCAAACTACCATAGAAACATTGTTCGCCACCAGAAAACCCCACATGCCAATTTTGGTTCCATTTGCTTGATTAGTTCTTGATATATGCAGAAACTTCTGTTTCATTTGTATGAGAGCCTCCCTTTCTAGAGAGCTAAATTTGGGTTCCTTTGCTTGATCAGTTCTCGAGTTGTGCAGAAAAATGTGTTTCATTTGTATGGGAGCCCCCCCTTTCAGAGGAGGGAGGGGTCTCTTACTATCTTAAAAATATTGCCCAGCCTCAAAAACCCCTGCATACAAATTTTCATGCCAAACGGTCCTTCCGCTCGCGAGTTAAACAGTGACAAAGGAACCCCAACTCATTTTTATTTATATAGATAGATTGAGGCATCGACAATAGAATAAGGGGGTTGTTATGTATCTTAACTATGGAAAAAATCATTTTTTCCCGAACAAATCTGAGTCAGTTATCTACTATTGATTGTATTGTTTTGCAATTGTTGAAAATTCAAGCATATAGGGGGAATAGTAGATCTACTGTAATGACAATATGCATTTTTCATTTATCTAATATGTGAACAATAAGATTCATGGTCGGCAATAGACTTTAATGTTATTTTATATTATTGTATTGTAATTGTATAGTTATTTTTATCCGGGTAAGGCCGTTACAAATATTTAATAAAATAATGTCCTACCGCCGCAACCTGTTTGAAGGGTGAATTTGTAAGAAGGGTTAAAATCTAGGCTCGTGGCTATACGTACTATCGAATCATATGTACGTACTATCGAGGGTACGTATTATCGAGGCAAAATGTACGTACTATCGAGGGTGCGTACTATCGAGGGTACGTACTATCGAGGGTACGTACTATCGAGGTATACCTGTAAATCAAAACTCATTAGTAGTTCTTCATTCCCTGAAAATTTCAAGAAAATCAGATAATCAGTTTAATTTTGATGAGTATATATGTGTGTGCCATTTTTATCGAATACACCCTTTACATCAGCGAACATCAGCACGGATTCTATCCCAAGCGGTCCGTAGAGAATAACTTATGCGAATTTACTTCTTTCTGTATCGGATCCTTGGATGCTTTAGCTCAGGTTGATGCTGTATACAATGACATAAAAGCTGATTTTGACACTGTTAACCACGACAAACTTCGTGCAAAGCTACTCCGACTTGGCGTATCAGACAGAATATGTAATTGGCTCCGTTCGTACCTAACCAAACGACGACATAATGTAAAAATTGGATCCAAAGTGTCTACTCCTTTCTCTCCGTGTTCCGGTGTCCCACAAGGCAGCAACTTGAGTCCGCTGCTGTTTGTTTTATTCTTCAACGACGTGACGATCCGTTTGGCAAACGGTAGAAAACTCATTTATGCGGAGTATTTGAAAATATATCTCGTAGTACGGAATGAAGCCGATTGCAGGCAACTACAAGAATTACTAGATCGATTCACTCATTGGTGCAGGTTGAACTTCCTCAAAGTCAGTGTATCGAAGTGTTGTGTAATCTCATACCGGCGGCTCAAAAACCCTACCATGTACCACTACACGATTGAAGGACAATCCTACATGTCTTCGCGCTCTCTAATGCTCTCTAGTTAGATAAATTCTTGAATTTGCATCAGTGGTTTGGTCACCGTGAATCTGTAGGATCGAATCTAGTGCAACGTAAATTCATTCGCCATGCACTGCGAAACCTACCTTGGCGTGATCCTATGAACCTTCCAGCTTATAAGAATTGTTGTACATTACTGAGCATTGAATCATTGGTGAATCGTTGTAAGATTAATCAAGCGGTATTTGGTGCCAAAATACTCCGTGCTGAAATAGATGGTCCTGCCTTGTTGGAGCGTATGAGAATCTATACTCCAGAACGAGTATTGCGGTCACGACTGCTAATACAACCTACTCAGCGAAACACTCTGTATGGCTCCAATGACCCCGTGAATTCAATAAGCCAACGATTTCAATCTGGATATCATGTTTTTGACTTTAATTTATCTACAAATGTTTTTATAGAACGCTTAAGATCTCAAAATGTGTTTGGCTAAGTTAGAATTGAGTATATTTCATAAGGACCTTGTTGTCAGATGATTATAATATAAATTATAAATGTATATAATTGCATTTATATTATATAAATATTATATAATATAAATGAAATTAAATTAAATTAAATTAAAATAAGTGTGATATAGTTTGCAGCCATCTTTCGGTAAGGAGAATGAGAAGTATGAACGGTATAAGCCAGCTGTGTTGTACCATCTCATACACAGAAAAAAAAATTAATTCAAACGAGCGCGAAAAATTTCCCCTCGTTTAATTCCAAGCCAAGGGAGGCGTAAACAACGAAATTGTTTGCAACCTTCCATGCGCCATACAACAATGGTTGCAATATTTCATACAGGAGACTAGATTCAGGCGTTATTGGGCTTAAATTTACATGAAATAAACGGTCTCTATTTCATTCCGAAGTGCATATTTAAAGCAAGCTTATGCCAAGAGCAGCATGCCAAATATAAACTTTGGCGACCATCTGTCTGAGCTAATTTGGTTAAAAAATGACATTGCACAAACTGTTTGATGGAAATTTAAATGACTACGCGATACACTTTGTAATTATGGGGAAATGCAAGAAGATAATGAACATGAAGATTGCTTCCTCAATAGTAATTTCCATCAAATGGTGTTTGAGTTTTTAACCAAATTAATTCAAAGCAGGCCAATCGGGATGCAATTTACAATGTTTATATTTATGTTCAAAAGTTAAATCAGTCTGCTGATCAGCTGCTCAATCATGTTGAACAGTGTTTGGTACAGTTATAGCTGAGGATATTTATTTAAGAAAGCTGCGTCACCGTTTAAACATAGTTGAAGTGCCACCAGATGAATGGTCGATTCCCTCTCATGTGTAGCTCGGAAACATTTCTCAATTTAAAAGTGCAAGTTCAAGCATTGATTGTGTCCACTAAAATTCGCAATAATTGGCGATTATAATTTAGAATGCGTTAAACTAATTTTACTTAATATCACATTTAAATTATAATTAAGGTCAGTAATTCCTAATTAGCAGCAGTCACTTTCCAGGAAAAACAATTGCCATCATTTTTCCAGCTAGCGAAACGTTTTCATAATAACCATTATGTTAATGGCTAACCGTATTCATCAAATATTATTACCATCAACCATGTTGAATGTTTAATTTGCACACAAAAAGCGAACAAACTACTGCCAGCGACACAAACAACGATGCTAAAAATCCACGTGACTGGAATCTCGACGATCAGCTTCGTCATGCATTCAACACAGCCTAAACCAGTCACTAATTGAGCTTTAAACATAAGCCATCAAAGTCATTGAAGAAAGTTACATTGTTGCTGTTAAGTACAGAATTCTTCAGAATAACAAGTCACAAATCATATACATGGATCATTTATAAACCTTATTCTCCAATTCCTTTTCTCCACGCGAGGCTTGTGACGAAAATAATTCAGTCTCTGCACCACCTAATGTATTCCTAACGCGTTTTGTTAAATTTCTGGAAATTATTCCACATTCAAGTACCCTGCTAAGAATGGTGAGAATCTTTTATTTTATAAGACATTTCCTCTTTTCGAATGCGTGCTTCTTTCCCTTCTGCGGTAAATAAAAATGACTTAACATCAAACTCACTTAATTT
The DNA here is from genome assembly GCA_034211315.2 of Aedes japonicus. NCBI lineage: Eukaryota > Metazoa > Arthropoda > Insecta > Diptera > Culicidae > Aedes > Aedes japonicus. The sequence goes on along the minus strand of JASCZW010000240.1, from coordinate 230,889 downwards.
ACACTCCGGCCACTGTGCGAAACATCTTCTTTTTTTTCATTGAGTGGAAGCTTCGGCAAACCAAGTTAAGTGTGCATTTAAAAGTCGCGGAAAAGTCCGCGCATAGATAATCTGGCCAATAACACCGGACATACGGCGGTGTTGGAGGTGACCGCCATCCAGCAAACAATACAAGGTCATCGTCCGGCAGCTTCTGGCTCTTTGGGGGCCGCATTAGGGGTGTTAACTTCATTCGAAAATCAGTTTTGAGTTATACGAAACTAGGAAACGGTCTAAATTTCTTATTTAATTAATTTAACTATATATAGCACTTAAAGTTTACGTCCAATTGAAAATTTATGTCTACCGATTTTGAACATCCCTATATGCAGAGCAAGTTGCTACCTCGAACTTCAGATTTTCTCATAGGCAGAACCGTGTCAACGAAAAGCCATTCATCATTGATGTTTTCTTAGCCTTACTGTAACACAACGTACGTTGGGATGAAGCCATTCGGCATGGCCTTTGCGTACAGCGTAACTTCCTCCCGATAGTTGTGTTTGCACTCAAAACGGAAATTCACTGAGGTAGAACGCAGATTGACACTGTAAGTGCATTAGGGCTTTGGGGCGATTCTTCCTGTTGATATGAATGAGGATTGTTGAATGCTATGAAATGCTTCTTTTTCTTTTTCAGTTTTAAACCTACTTCAATATTACTGTATCAAAGAAACTACCTTTTGTTGTTGACCAATTCAATCACATTTTGAATTATACCGATGGTTAGTGTGACTAACGCCATTTCATTATTGCGATATTGATAAGATATTTTTTGTTACCAACTTATGCTGGTTGAAAGCGAACCTCGGGGGAGAAGCAAAACGACGCAAATAAACGAATGAGTTAACGGTTGGATTACTTTTCTTTGTTCTTAATTATAAGAAAGAGGAGTTCGAAGTTTCTCACCAGTTGCTGCTATTATTAGCATGCGAAATTTTTTTTTCGCATTGTCGGCCATTTTTGCATTCGCATAATTGATTGCCAAGTACAATCATACATTATGCAAAACGTTTTCGAGAGGTTTTCCGAAATAAAAATTCTTATATCAAACTGGGAATCGAACCCAGCCATCTACGGCATGACCTGAATCCTAACCAGCGGTTGGGTTGGATCTGTTCTCGTTATTAATCCGGATCGTTTTGAATATGATCATATATAAGGGAATATCCGACTGAAGGAAAATACAGAAGGATTAGTAGTTTCTATCTAATGTGACTGCCGTTTTTCGGATTTAAGTCAGAAATGCGTATTTTGTCTGCTATGTGTAGAGACCTTCTCAGCGTCTCAACTCAAAACAAAGTCTTAGTGAAACTAAATGGAAATAGCTAATATTTTTTTTTCAAATAGATATTTAACTAAATTCACTTGAATCCTAGAAAATGTGAGCTGAATAGTGTAATACCTGTAACTTGAACTGTATCGTATAATATTTGTTACTAGAAATGAGAAATGAACTATTTTTTTGCTTATCTTGACAGATACGCCTATTTCGTCAACTATATGCAAACTTCTTCAGTGTCGTGTACTAATAACTCGACTGTACTAACTTCACTTATTGTTTTTTTTTTTCTAGGCTTTTAACGCTTCTACAGCATTAAGCCAACTCTCAGCTCTTGTGTTCTGAATTCATTTTCACAAATAATAATCGAGAGATTTCGATGACAATGGAGCTTTTTAAGCATGCCTCTTGCGATGTATTTCGCCCACTTTTAGGGTTGCTGATCAATGTTCTATGTTTTCGTGTCGATGGCCTTTCCACCTCATCTGACGATTGCCAGTAGCAGACGGGATAACGTCATCAGCTGAACTTACGAGCTGAACGACTCCTATCATTTGCCAAATCATCAAGTTTCAGAGTCAGCACCAGGGTTGTTAATTGGTAACGTCCTACGTACGTTTTTCTAATGTTTTTATGTTTCCAAGAAGTTAACGCAGACTCGCACAGACATTAACGATGAACAACTCTGGTCAGCATGCCGTAATACATCCCATTCGAGAGCGTTGGACAAAGGATGGAATCTTGTGGAAATTCTACCATGATCATTACCGACTTCTATCCGTTGTTGATCTCGTAGACCAGAACATGCTTGCGATGTTTGAGTTTTTTTTCAAGTTTCATGGTACTCACTTGTACCAAAACTGATTCAATTGGATCAATAATTTTTAAAAACTTTAATTAATTGTTAAAATTTGGGGTAGTAAACCCAATATCGCTTAAATTTTATCTGAACTCCCGAGTCTCGATCGCTGCAAACTGTGCAACAATAGAACTATACTTTAGTTCCCGAAGTGATTTCTTTTCGATTGTTGATGTTGTTCATATTCCTTATTTACGTAACTTTCACACTAAAGCTGGTTCGTCACGCCAGGAGGACGACCTTTACCCTACATATCGAATCCATCAACACATCGGCCGGGACTAACGGCTTTACTTCCTCTCCGAAGGAAGACGTGATTATAGATTTTTCGTCTCAGAAAATCCCAACACCGCCGACTGGGGATTGATACCACAACGACTGGGGATAGAGGCAACCACGCTAACTACTACATCACCAGCGCCGTCGATTGAATAAATACAGATAAACCTCGATTACATGTACACGACACTAAGCTCTGCCAATGGCAATTTTTCGAAAATGACAAAGCAATTGTGTTCCATTAAATGGGGCAGAACAAGCCACCCTCTATTCACAAACTGTTAGGAACGTGAAGTTGGCATTCCCACTCTCCCCATCCAGTCTGCCTCAATCGGGTGCACTGGTGGTCACTTCCGTTTCCAGTATCAGCATGAATTGTGCATATAATTATGTATATATTTATGTATGAGAAAAATACCACAAGCATACGTAATTACATATCATCTTTATTTGATTGATTCTGAAAAGAATGAAATGTTACCGTAAGTAATGTAAACCGCTTCCTGAAAAGTCCTGGTAAGAATTGTATCGAAAGTAAACTGGCAACGCTTACCTACTTTCAACGCGTTCAACTGTCTACAACTTGATGAGCTCCTGAGCTTTCGGTAAACAGTGCTCAAAAGAGTGCTCTAATACAAATGGTGGACAAGTGACTACGTGAGAAGGATGTCATGCTGCACAAAATAGCGAAACGTTCCGAAATTTAACACGACAGCGTGAAATTTATTATCAACAAGTTCTGGGAATACGACTTGTTCGATGAGCTGCCAAGAAGAGGAGGAAACCAGGTCCAGTTGAGCCGAAACTGGATCGAAAGGTAGTCAACCTCATCTTTCGGAACAGATCGATGTCGATCCCAAAAAAAGGCTGGTACCTCTGTCGGAATAGTGCAAAGAATCAAGAAACGCATCAACCTGAAGACGAAACTGTTTGGGAAACCACTACCGAATTGGAATATTTGGAGATAAAATAAAACACAACTGTCCTGGTTGAGACCTTCTGGTCTTGTTTATTCACTTTATCAATCCTCCGACAGTGGTGCGCGCTGCGCACACCTGTCTATACACGCCAATGTGTTTATAACTGATTTTGTGCAATAATATAATTTAGCTCTGTATGCACGCTTAGATTTAAATAATTGTTTATGTGTTACAATATTCTTCAGCTCTTCCTCCTTTAAAAAATTCAAAATCGTTTCATAAATACTCAAATTTACTTCACAGACATCTATCTCATCTAGGGGTGCCATCGCGGGTTCAACGGTATTCAGGAACAACCGACCATCCTCGACAACACTCAACGAACGCCTTGGCACGCCCGATGTGCCTCTTCCATCCTTAACGATCCTGATTTGAGTATAATGGGCGGTGGTTGTCGTCTCGTTTCTAACCATGATCTGAATCATTACCGTCCGACCAATGGACCTCAATCGTACCAATCGCTCAGCCAAGCTATCAGCACTGGATGCTGCTGCATGGGTGTCTATGTGCTGCACAGTCCCTTTCTTCTCGTGCTTCAGCTTGTAGCACTTCCTCTGCACGTGTCCTCTGCGGCTACAGTAGTCGCAAATACGCTGATCTACCAGTTGTTGGTCGCTCTCTCTATTTCGCTGATGGGACGGACCCGCTAGCTGGTCTATACGCCTTGCTGTATGAGAAGGGAATCGAGGCCGCGATGAGTAAGGATAACTTTCTTCCGCAGGGCGCATTTCTGGTCGCACAACTAGCCTACACTTCACTGGACGACGGAAACCTTCAGTCATCTCATGCATTCGCCGAACTACTGCTTCCCTTCCTGCAGTCAGAGGGTGCCGATCATTGATGGAAGCCACCAAATCGATGCCTTCATTATTCGTTAGAGCCTTAGTGTGAGTCGCAGCCATCGCCCAAGTTGCGAAAACAGGGGCCGTATTTTGGATCTCGAAACGAACGACTTTTTGTACGAACGCTTGTGAGAAAAAGTTCTTCGTTTCGAGTTTCAAAATACGGCCCCAGGCTGCTGGACCTTGGTGATAAAATTAAACCGCTGCAGAAGGACTGAATCGGTCCTATCAACCCTCTCTTTAAGCTTTTGGACTAGAGTCTCACACTCTATCTCGTCAATTAAAGCACGTTTGGTTCTTTTCGGCGGATGGGAATGGCCAACATTGCACCAAAGCCGATTGCCGTCGAGCAAAATCACTCCGGTAAACTCCAGTCACACGAGATGATCGAAACAAAACTCTTGCCTCCACTTGAAATCAGTAGAAATCCTCCGCTACCAATTTTCCTCGTCGCCACTAAACTGTATGGGAAACCACTACCGAATATAATATTTTGAGATAAAATAAAACACAACTGTCCTAGTCCTAGATTGATCGGAAAAACCTTCTAGTCTTGTTTATTCACTTTTTCAAACTTCCGACAGTGTTGCGCGCTGCGCAGACCAGGGCGAAAACCAGAGCCAGAAAGTTATACAGCTGACTTTTGCATCAACCGTCTGCCTGCGATTTGATCGATGATGAAACATATGAGAAAGAAGAACGCTTCCAGGACCGCAATTTTACACCAAAGATGTGAGCATCTCTGAAAAGTCGTTTGAGGTGGAAAATTTGTACAGAAGGTTGCTGCAAATCATCGATTTTCTTCGCTATAGTTGCGAACAATGCCCAAGTTTACCGTACTGAGTGTTTGTAGAAAAGGATGCTTATACGAGGAGCAACAGGTTCCACCTTTGTTTTGGCCTGATTTTGCAAGAACAGTCCATCACATCAAAACCACAGTACAATGGATGCAAAAAAATGGAGCATATTTCGTTGAGAAAGACATCAATCCCCCAATTGTCCATAGTTTCGTCTAATTGAAGGCTGCAAGGCGATCGTCGAATGCAACTTCAAGAAGAATGACAAGGAGTTCAAGACCATGGAAGAGTTCAAAATGAATTTTTCTGCTGCTCCCAGAAAATGTAGACAAAACTACTGTCCAAAACTTCATGAATGAAGTCAAATCCAAAATCAGAAAATTCTGGAAATAAAGTTGCGTGCACGATTGATTGCCCGAGGTTGCTACTCCGTTGTTGCCAGATCAGTTGTTATTACACAGAGAACCAACAAATGATGCTTGGGACTAGCATACATCTTTAATGTGTAAAAACTGATGATCCCAAACTAAGGCAATACCGGCGCTGGCCCCGCCCGAATGCAGCTCAAGTAAGGAAAGAGTAGAAATATGTTGACGTGATACTCACTTTATTGGAAGCCGCGGAGTCCACTGCACTTCCACGAGAAATCACTGGGATTTTGGATAACAGTATTGGGTAGCAGCAGGGTTTGTTTTGGTTAACGATAAGCTGTCAAGGTAAATATTTTAGAATTGGTATCGATTTCCGATTTGATTCGATTCAAACCAACAGTAAGGATGCCATTGGGGCCACTCACAAAGTGTGATTGTGGTTCTTCATTGGGAAAACAAAGTGATAATTAATAATGCTGGATAGCCGATTTCGACCGATTTAAACCAACAGTAAGGATGCTATTGGGGCCACTCACATAGTGTGATAGGGGTATTTCATTAAGAAAACAAGGCAATTCATATCAACGCCAACTTGCACCGATCTACACTAATAGCATAGAGAACAGACATTGATGTCTATAGGGTAACGGGATGTAATGTTAGCCTAGCTCCTTGATTCGGCCTATGTACCAAATATGTAATTTTTTCGGCGATAATCAACAAAATCATGTTGCTATCAGGATGACCGATCTATTTCAAAGCAATTGAGACATAATTAATGAATTTATAATTGTTCACTTTCACGTAATTTTCGATTTCCTCAACTTTTCAGACACAATGCCTTTACTGGTTAAGCTGAACAGATTATCTACACGCTCTTCGATTGATCTAAATTTGCCGAAATTGAACCTTTAAACCGAATAATGAAGCAAAGATGTACAGAAAATAGTCACACGTTATAAACTAACAGGTCACATAGGTAAAATAACAATTATTTAACCTGAAAACCATAGACCCAATGTTAGGGACATATTTTTTTCTAGGTTCCCAATTATGGCCTGTCTTATGGAAAGCGTAGTAAAAATGTTTTTATTGGTAACATTTACAATACAAATGTCTGAGTTTTAGTTGAATGTTTTTCATATGGCTCATCTTAACACAAACTTAAGGAACAAAATCTGTTTAGAGCGAATAATAATGTTTTGGTTGCGGAATGACCGCTAATTCATATGTTAAAATCACTTAAGTGTTTCTTAGCAGTTTAAGTACAGTTTGATTGTTAGTAAAATTGTTTGTTGGGTAGAGCGAATACAGCTGGGAACGCCTTGAATCAGAAAATTGGCAAAAAGCGTACATAGCCAACATTCAATAACAAATCTATTGAATGGGACGAATTTGCATCCATGAATAGACCCAATTTGGTGCCTATAGACCGACATTAAATCCATATCCATCGAATGTTTCTGACTTTATAAAAATAGTTGTGTAACTTTTCGTGATACATACTACCAGATGGCTTATTGAACATATCTTAGCAAGTATATAGCTAGTTAAATTTTGCTTCCAGCTGAAAAACTTTATGAGTTATGATAAAAAATGTAATCGATTGTTGCATACTAGGCTGAGTCAAGGGACACATACCCTATATCTTTTCTTGAAAAACGTGTGTAAAAGTTAGTATGGGCAGCCGGTATAAAAAATAAGTGCAGAGAAAAACAAACAAAACTTTTCAGGTTATGTGCATGGCTCTCTATTGATAATCATTTATTTGACAGTTATCGCACTACTGCAGCGCCGCCTATCAGGAGCATATCGACATACGTTTGAAATGTCGGTTTAAAGTTTAACACAAGTAGCAGACCGAAGATAAACGTCTGTTCTCTGTGCTAATAGTACGCATTCCGCTGGAGTCACAAAATGCAACAGTGGTTTATTTGTTCCAAGATAGGGAGGCTCGACACGCATGATGAACGAATAATTTGGATCACAATGAATTATGTATTTGTTTTCAATTAATCACCACCGACCCCCATCTTACCCGGTGAACCCCGACCTCTCATCATTAGAAAATTATGTATATTTTCTTATACAAACTTTATTTCTAGTGATTTGTAATTTTTGATTGAGATTCATCAATTTATTCTGTTAGATATTTAGTTTTGGCACAGGCTAACAGACATAACGCTTTGCAATGCATAGAATAAAACCTTTCGGCGTGAACACATCTTGCCATCTGTTGAGTAAAATGTGACGTTTGATAAACCGAATAGACTTAGTTAGTGCGTAATCGTCAAAGACCAGGTAAAAGAACATACTTTTTACAAGTATCAATACTTTCAATTGACAACCATTAAGATAGAATGTAGCTAAAGCGAGTGATATATTTTTTTAGAAGTACTTTAAAAAAAAATTAAGAGCGTATTAGTGGAATGATTGTAATTGGATAACTAGGAAAAATCAAACAAACACCTCCATGGTTCGTTTTTTGAAATCAAAAAATACTATAGCGCTTTTTTGGTTCATTTTTTTCAGTTGATTAAGCCGTATATGCATACAACTGTGAGCACCAGCGAGGCATATAATTTTTCTTTTTTCAACAAAAATTTCGTAATTCTTTGTACCGTGTTCGTATAATACACGAATGTTTTTTTTTAATTACAAATGACAGCAAATGTGGTATTGAAAGCTTCAATAATGGTACAAAACCAGCTTCATTAATGGTACAAATAAATTTCGCTGCAATAAACGAACAATTTCGTTACTATGAACGAGCAATTTTGTAGTTGAACCTAAATTTATTTTCAGTGTTGTCTATACTATGCCTTCATAACGTTTCAATTATGTCACACCTCACATCATACCAGAATTTAATAGGATTCAATAGTGTCAAACTCAGGCATGTTTCGGGTACCCCAAGGAAAGTGGCCAATTTGTGACTTGTACCAAAACCTGCCATGCCACACCCTAAATCACATGAGGTGATGTCCAGGTTATGGAATTGGGCCAAAATCCACCATACCACACCTTAAATTACATTTGATATGATGTGATTTGATAGTAAGCCAAAACCAGTGCAGGGCATGCCATGGCGTACAGTTCCTCCTAATGGCAAGCGCCAAAAAACGGGGGTGTGGACCCGTGAGCAGAGGCACTTACACGAAACCCATGGAAAAGATAGAGAATCTTCTTCCAACGAAACGCTCTTATTACAGAAAATGAACAGTAAGCAATTACACATTTACGTCTGGTGGTTTGTTAAAAAAATAGTTAGCAAACTCACTGTATACTGTCGAACGACAATTAGACCTTCGCTGATCTCGATCTAATGATTTCCATCATGGAAGGTATAATTGTGATTCATGACTTTGGACAGACAAGGAATATTGGAGAAGGGGCCCTGGTCAGTCGTACGACGCAAACAAGAGTGCTGGACGGCACTGACGTCCATCTTCCGTATACAATTCTGGATCCTCGTGGTCAACTGCTTCGTATCCTTGGCCTGCCAATTATTTTTGTACACTAGGGCACTGTGGGAGCCGAAAAAATCCTCAATGGGACGGCACTGGGGCAAGTTGGTCGGGTTCCTTTCTTTCGCCACGTACGGTATCTTTTTCTGCTGAAGATACTCCAGCGTCTTCTTGGCGTAATGGGAAGATGCCTAGTCCGGCCAGAAGACGTACTTCCCATCCGCATAATGGTCCTTTAAGAACGGCAGAAGAATTTTCTCAAGACACTCCGCCCGGTACACTTGTTGATTGATGGCCATACCGCTCGGCTTGAGCCACGACTTTGAAATCCCTCTGTCCGATATGGCGATGTACAGCATAACTTTTTTTTTAAATTTAAGCTTAAACTTATATTTTACTTCGGGGGGTGTGACCGACTTGTCGCTGGAATAGTAGCTGTCATTTCCTGGAATGTGGGTCTTCGAGAACAGAAAGTAACTTTATCCGACAGATGATGTCCTCCATCATGAGGGTTCGGTTAATCAAGATATGGAAGCAGTGATATTTTCGGCCGGCGTCACGCAAACTCGTTCCGTCCTTGATGTCGAACAGCTTTTTCAACGCTTCCTTCTTCTTCTTCGTCATTATTTTCGCCACACGGCCGATACCGGCCTTCCGCTCTACGGTCAGGGATGCCAGGATCCGGTAAACTGTACTCATGGACACGTTTTCGTCTCGAAAGTACTTTTTTCCACGATGACCATGCGTTTCGTTAAACCGTACAACACACTCGCGGAGTGCTTGCTTTTTCGACGCCATCTTCGATTGAACTGACAGCATCCGAGCAAAAAGAAACATGCCACCCATTTCCAATGAGTCCAGAGGGCAATTCTCTTGAAGAGAAAAAAGAGAAATTTGTTTTTTTGAGATTTAACAGACTATTCTTTAGGTCGAAGAAAGCAGTTTTAGTAATCGAAGCGCCTGGTTCGATGATGTCTGTGAAGTCTGAAGTAAATGGAATATCTTATCATAACACCATTGAACACATATTAAATACATATAATCCTATATTCCTACATGCCAATCGTTTAGGAATACTAGTTAAAGTTCAGAAATAGAATTTTAATAAAAATGTTATGCTGAAATGCAGGAAAACAAATTGAACATTACATGCAATAAATTATCGTGCTGCTCCATACTCTGAAATTCGAAAGTTATTTAAAATCCAAAGATGTTGCAAAGCTTGCTGAAAATATAAATTAAATGAGAATGAAAAACATACCCTTTTTTAAAACGATTTTCAGTCGCAGCCACTCAGTTTCGTACCTATGCTACGCCAACCAGCTTTTCCATGCTGAAATGCTGAAAACATGTGTATAAAACTAATTAATGTGATATAACCACAGTGCAACTGACTCTTAGCTTCGGATCTTGACAGAGAATCCTTACTGAGTGCTTGCGGCACGTCAGGCCGGATAGTTCAGCGCAAGGCACCACACTCTAAATTACATGTAGGTACAAAACATGTTTAGTGAAAGATTTAAGTATTCAGGACCAAAATATTAGGATATATCCCTAAACACTAAGTGGTCGGTTATTGACTTATGGCCAAATGCCATTATGCGACTCCTCAATTTCGACGATCATTAACTAACGAGATTATTGGAGGTCAAAACAAATTGCCATTGGTATTATTGAGTTGGTGAAACTTCCGTGACGTGGCCAGTGATCGAGAATAATACCATTAATTGAATTTGTAAGAAGGATCAGATCAGACTGTTGGGGAATTTTATGATCGAGGTTTTAAGGCTATAATTATTGCATATCACAATTATTACCTACTCGCAACTTAGTGTTCTAAATTCATTTCCACAGTTATTAAGTGAGTAATTTCGATGACGATTCCTTTTTTGCATGAGTATGATTGTGTGACAAATACAATACCTTTCGCTTATGGGTGTCGAGAAATATTCCTCTACGAAAGACCAGTCCGAGAATCGAACCCAGCCACCCCTTTCGTGGTGTTGCTTTTTAGCTTTATTGACCGAGCTAATGAGAAACACAATGGTCAGCAATTTTTCCTGTAAATGACCATAAATTAGTTTTACGGTACCCATGTTTTCAAAGCATTTCAAAATTCATTTATCATATCGCATCATACGAGTAGTTATTTCGATGTTTCTGTTTATAAGAAAAGTCAGACTCTAGGACTCTAGGTGAATCGATTCAAGTTTTCTAATAGGAAGCACTTGTTTCGCTCCTCGAAATTCTTTCACCGTAGCACCCTTTTATGGGGGCCCTCCTACGTTCTACACCTGTCTCCGTCATAAAATCGTATCACATATTCATATCACCGCAACAACATTTACACACATCCACGAATAAATACAACAACGCTGTAACAGTCGGCGACGAAAGCGACGGCGATGACGGACAACGGCGGCGTGCGGTGGCATCTTCATGTTGGCGCATCTACTGCAACACACCACGCGGTCAGTCGGTAGATACCAGGTGAAGCATGACGCGTTTTGTTTTTAATTTGAATTATTTTTTTGTTTGTTCGTATAGGTATGTGTGTACTTTTTTCACTTTTCATTCCATCCCTTTCTTGATTGTTTGGCTCTCGCCTGGCTGGCTAGTTGACCAGTAATATATGTTGGGATTTGCAACCATTCCGTACACACGACGACTCCACGATCCAGCTCGCCATCGATCGTAGCCATCGTCCATCAACGGCGGATGGGTCTCAGACTGGAAGCCGTCTGTTCGTTCATGATAGTCGTTGACTAGCCGTGGGCCGCGCCGGTATTCTCTGTTTTTCCGAGATCCCATTCACTAGGCATCGGTGTTTTTTGTTCGTTACTACTGATACAGTTGCTTTTCCACGATCGGGGCCGTGAATTGCTATTCGGTTCGACATTGTTGAACAGTAGTGGGTGATATGTTGTACACCATTTGGTGCATGTCGCGAGTGTGAGATCAACAGGTGATCGAAAATTGAGGGCAGTGGTGAAGTTCAAATGAATAGAAGGTGTAGGAAGTTCATCGCTCTTTAATGATGAAGTAATGGTTCGGAGTGAGTTTCCTACACTGTTTTATGGCATTCCATTGGTCAACAACTTAAGTTAACAAATTTTTAAAATATAATGCATTTGGAAGCTGTGTTCAAGTTTGCGTGATATGTAGTAACACATGTTCAGTCAATTAGTCAGTGTTATCATGCCGGCAACGTAAGATGGCATAGATAATGAATGGACTATGCAGTTCTCCAGTCAATGAATGCAAATTAATCAAGTAGACAGGAAAAGATCGAAGAAGAAAAAAATCATGGAAATCGTGACTTTCAGTGCAGCTCGGCAAGATCTGCTGCTTAATTGTGGTGGAGGAGCTAAACCGAAGCAGCAAATGCACACCAATGGGACGCTTCGATCAATCAAGCAGCGAAGAAATGCGAAATTGATCCAACAGCAACTGGTCCAGCAACAAGTGCAGAAAGTTCCCAACCGTATCGTTGTAAATGCGGAGATAAATTATGATAAATCAACCTGTTTGGGTGATAGTGATAAAAACAATAATAACAGTGCAGTCTTCAAGTGCAATGGTAGTGCTATCAAGCTCGGTGGTGCTGGGCTGGCTGGTAAAAGTGGTTCTCTCAGATCCGTTGGCGTATCCAGCGGGAAACCGGTCAACTTGACGCTATCGAAAATGTCGCTGCTATGGAACACCAGTGGCTGGATCCGTGTCTACTGTGGGCCGGATCGGAGTGATGTAAGCTGTGAAGATCCAAGCCGGATGGTGCATGTAATCACCACCGCAACTACGCTGGATGTGGTGAAAGATATGGACCTACCGATGGAGTATACTCTGTGGGTAAGGAATCGTTGAGTAGGTTGTGACAGGTTGTAATGCAACCCTCGTGGGTAAATGAATTGCTATTTTAGAAATCGGGTCTAAGAACATGCTTTGCCAGAGGAAATATGAGAATTTTAGATCTTTTGCATTAAGACAGTTCGTTGTAAGATTGGTTTCAAAATAAATCATGCAGAAAGGTATAGTATACAATACTGCGCACAGATACATATTCTGTTGTAATGATTAAAATGTCTGCAACCTTTGAAAGACATGTTACTGCATTGATTTTCAATAATCTGGTCATAACTGGAAATGAATCTTGTCATAACTGGATGCAGTTGATGCCAAGCTGAACTATACGGCACATCTAATCACATTCATATTTAAGAAGACGATTATAGGCGATGCGAGTGCTATTCAATCCCACTGCTTTCTTGGTTACATATATTTTAAGTCACATCTAGCTGAGATTTATGATGAGTAGGAAATAGGAAGTCGGAGTAGGAGTAGGAAGTAGGAAAGTAGGAAAGACTTTGGTGTAGGTTAAAAAAGATTGTAGGAAAAAAGAGAAAATATTGGGTTAATCTTACTATAAATTGAAAACTCATGATGTTTTATGAATAAAATAGCCATAACAGTTTTTCAACCTTCAACGGTAGATCAAACTTTACGCTTTTAAGGAATGTATCGGAAAGAAACCGAACTAATGTAATAATAGGAAATGGAAGAGATTATAACTATCCTCTTTTGTTTATTTTATTGAAGTTCAAATCGTTTGAGTTCACAAATGCCTGAATCTTATTATTTTTAAAATTCGAGTAACTGTGCTCTCGTTCTTGAAAATATTTTATGGGCTATTCATAAACCACGTCGAATTTTCTGAGTGGCGATGGGGGAAATACATAGAAAAGAATCTACGAAGCTTTGAAAAAATGAGTTTACGTGGTTTATAAACAGGCCCTTACCACCTGTTTAGTGGATTAGTGGACTGATTCGAGAAATTATAGACAAATTCGACCAAGTTGTCTGCAAACTACTGTAGAACGAACTTAGAACGGAGCACTGTGTGTATGTGTGTATGTATGCGTTTTATGCAGCGACTGCAAAAACCACAAGTAAAGATAGTTTACCGCACCAGAATCTTCTGAACAAATTTTTCAAACGCAACCTCCTAGAAGTCAGTGATGTCCATATCTTTCCCATCATTTTATTTTGAGAAACTACTACACATATCCATCATCATCCATCAGTATGCGCCTGATGCTATTATCTAAAAACCACTGGATACAATTGCTGCGTCCTTGTTTTGGTTAGCAATTGTTGCCTCAGAAACTTTTTAAGCAGCTTTCGCTTTTTTCGATAAGTTGCGAGCCTTGATTTTCTGTCCCAATGTTCGTTTTCAACTTTTGTTGCTAAATCGCACATCGATGCAGGGTTGCCACATTATTTTTCGTTCTCATCTTCAATTTTTGCCTAAAAAATCTTTTTGATCTGTGTTTCACTGCTGAGAAACTTGACAAAAATCTTTGCTTCACACTTTGTGTGGTAAAAGTAGAATGGAAACTTTTCAGGTGCCTGAATGCTGATGCATTTCTTCTTTATAACTTCTTCAAAGTGTGCAGCTTTTAGAACGATAGCCATCTGGTGGCAGATCGATGCAAAACTTTCAAAGGCTGCAATTCTAATATATTGGTATTATCTGGAATTCCTTGGATTGTTTTGGGCTGCAAGATAAGTAACTGTAAATGTCTCGCATTTACTTTTCCAGTTACAATGGCCGCTTTTCGCATGCGTAGCTTGCATAAAAAGCCAAAAAGTGACAGTACATTTGATAATTATCAAATCGGTCAGAACCCATCATTACCGATTCTCCATCTGATCGAGAGCCTACAAGCCATTTTTTGTTCGGTGCCATCGATCTGGATTCGTTTGACAATTGCTCAAAATATATAAAGGTTTTTGCACTGCAAGATTGTATTAGAGAGAATACAAATTTACCTTCGCCATAACTATGCTTCGAATAACAAAAATAATTATCGAAAACATTATTCTTTTCTGCGTGAATGCATGAAGATATTTCTTAATTGGAAGCTAAATAGTTTTTTAAAAATACCTGCAAGAAACTTTGCCGAATTTTGTGGAGCAATCGATTGAGGAACTTCAAAAAATATATATTTGAAGCAATTTCTGGAGAACTATATCTAAGAATCCTTGCAAACATTCTAGATAAAACTTAAAATATAATTTTACAAAAACCCTTGCAAATTTTTTGAAGTGAAGAATTAAATATATGAGATATTACACAACAAAAAATCTAAAATATCTCCAACAAATCAGGATTTCCTTCAAGAACTACTTCAGGAATTACTTTATAGTTTTTAGTTCTTGCATGTGTCCTACAAGAATTCCTTGAGAATCTCAAAACTTCACAAGTTCAAGAATTCCACCAAAAATTTAGTCACAAGAAAGCTTTGAAAAACCGCCAATGAAATGCCATAAGAAACTACTGAAAGAATCCCTGGAGGAATGGCTACAAACTCCTAAACAATGCCTATTGGAACGCTATAAGGAATACCTCAAGCGATGTCTGAGAAATGTTTATAGAATCTTTGGGTAATTCTATAAAATTTTCTTAAAAAATTATCGCAAAAAAAATTATGGAGAAATCATTTGGGGATACACACACAAACTGATTTTCGAACTGTTTTGTTAAGCTTCATGGGCCTAAAACAGTACACTGAAAGTAGAATTCTTAAAAATCTTGGTTTATCTCAAAAATCTGTATTCTTTACATACAGATATCTGAATGAAAACAAAACGGAAAATATCTGTGTCAATCTAGATAAATCTGTGCATGTGGCGATCCTTTTTGACGAGTTGTACGCTTCGATTTTGCAATCCAGTTTGGGTTGACTATGGCCAGGTTTCTGCTGGATCTTCGTAAATCCTTGAAGGTGAGTCTTGTGCCTAACTTGTCGATGACATGTTGCGTGGTACACTTTAACGAGTTTTGCGATTTGGTGCACCAATTGGTCAGAATTTTCATTCGTGTTTCCAGATCAATTCTCACCATTCCGTTTTGACAGGTAAAAAACATTAACACACAACGCGATAATCGGCTGATCAGTCTTGTAAATAGTCATTTTGACTTAGGTAGGTAAATTTAAAGATAACTTGGTTCAGACGCTGAATTGTAACTCTTGTCTAATACCACAACTTTTTCGAACAGTGTAGGGCAATACACTGTAATATCGAAAGTGTGAAATTCACTGTAGTATTCAAAAACTATCCGTTGGTTGAGTATCATTTGAATATTGGATTATTCCATTTTCACCCCTTAGATGTTAAAATTAGAAATCAAAACAATATATTCAAACATTTTTTTTGGAAGGGGTTATCGACAAGTTAATCACATTGAGTCGAAATGACTATTCACAGCACTGCTGCTATTTACTTTTCAAGTTGTTCGAGTTGTTAAAGTCTTTGGGATCACTGGACATGGAATATTCCGTAGAATCATTGTGCATGACAAAACCTTTTTAACGACAGAAGTGCATTAAGGATAATAAACTGAAGATTGGCGGCGTGAGTAGAAATCTCTTCAATGTTTTACTACGTATTGTAAAACGAGGTCAACATTGATAATTTTGACGTAGGATTAAGTCTTTGTTTTCTATAATGGGGCACAATTTAAAAAAAATCGTATTGCAACCGTCACGAAAAAAAGATTAGGGTTTGACCGTTAATATCTCAGTCGATTCTCCAAATATTTTCAAAAATGTTGCACCAATCGATCGGAAATATTTCTACTCATCGATTTCATGCCATATACTATTGAAAAATTTATAAATTCCAAGCCTTGTTTTAAAAAGTATATTTATTGAAAGAATATTGCATTTTACAATCAAAATGGCTAACATTTAGTAGCGTACTCGCTGTATCTTGTAGTTTTTATTTCAAATATTTCCTATTTTTCTATCAATCTGCATGATTTTTTGTCATGTTTAGTGTCTAGCATATTTATTTAACAACTCTTAATTTGAAAAATTTGAGCACATTGATATTTTCCATTTACATTGAAGTTTTCCATTAACTTTTGGTTCTCTGAATTACATCTCATATTAAAACCTTCAACATTTGTGGTATATGTGACTCATTTTGATATCAACAACAACTAATCGCAGGCAAGGTCGTATCAAATGCATTTATAGTCAGGTGAAAATTGTTGGTGTTTGCGCTTAATTCAACCCTCGAAATGATATGATTATTGTCGATCCCGTTCACAGAAATTTTTCTATGCGTCAGCATTAAACACAACACAAATCCATCAACCTCACTGATCAATTTAAACCCGTTTTGCGGTACTCTTTTGATCTGCACATCAACTGTGCCAAAGTTTTGTGGAATGACTTCATGGTTTTCATATTTAAATTGGTTATAGAATAGTTTAGAAAAGCTTAGCTATGACCAAATTATTGTTTCTTTCCATTTACCCGAACGTCTTAAGCTCACTAGATCTCGCTCTAATTCGTTTAACTACGAACACGTTCTGCTTCATGCGATTTGTAATGACCAGATTGCAAATAAATGCCATTCTTGCAGGATTGCTGTCCGGTATTTGATAACAAGGTGTACATAAAACGTCTCGAGTGGACTTTTTAAGGTCTCCTGCAAATAGTGAATAACATTAATTCAAAATGGCCTGGAAGTTTCAGAAAATTGTTGAGTCTTCAGGAAAATGTGAGTTTATCCTGCAAAGCAGATATTTGATTTGACAAATTGTGACAAATATTGTGAATAATCGTACAACGTAAGCCCACGTCAATCCATACAAAACTACGACTGAAGGGCTAGGTAAAAATAAGAGTCCGTGCATTTCGTGACTTCTGGCAACTTTGCTTCCACTGCTTATCGATTTAGCACCACCCGGGGGATACTTGGTCCTATACCCAATGATTTCATCATCTCCAATCCGCTCAACCAATTGCATTGTTTTGTGATATAGTGGACGGATTATTATAATTTGAGATAAATCAACGTAGACGTCCGTTTGGCAGATCGACAGGCAATCGGTGGATGACCACTTGTTACCTCATAGCAATATGCTTAGAAGCGGACCGGAAGATTTGATGAGCTTCCTCTCCCATAAGATTACCTCTAAATCGATTTTTTTTTAAATTTTTCAATGAATAAATTTTAGTATATTTCTATGTATTTTTTTCTATATTTGGAATTTTTGACGATCCTGTTACGTTTTGGCCAGATCTAACCAGCTACCATTACAGCAAAGAAGTGCTTCAATGGTACAACGATAATTGGGCCCAGTTAATTCCAAAAGAGCTGAATCTACCAAGTTTACCTCAGTTCCACCAAATAGAGATGTATTGGGCGATAATTACGTGGAAACTGAAGATGAAGGGAGCTGTCACCAGTGATATTGGCCAGGTGAAAAAATTGTGGAATAAGCTAGGAAAAACCATGACAGAAGAAGGTATGTGCCAGCTAAGGAGCGGCATCAACAGTTTCAGTTATTTTTATGGAATAACGTTACATTACCTTTGTTTCACTCTTAGAAAAATTTTGGATTGATAGAAAAGCTTGTGAAATACACGCATGTAAAAGTGCTCTATTACTAAATGATCGAACGTAGCTTGGGTATGAACCCATGATTTTCTGATCAGTAATCAAACAACTATCGTTTGGTAACTGAGCCACTTTTATCAAAACAGATCAATACGACTGATAAAAATATGTTCTGGATAGTTTGAAGGCAGGGGCTTTGGATAGCGTAGTCGGTAAACGCACGGTCTACAAAGCCGGAGACGACGGGTTCAATTCTCGACCGGTCTAGGAATTTGTCGGGTTGGAAAATATCTTGACTTTCCTGGGCATAGAGTATAGTTGTGCTTGCCACAAAATATACAAATTCATGCATTGGTGTTGGCAAAATAAGCTCTCAATTAATAATTGCGGAAGTGCGCTTAGATTACTAAGTTGAGAAGCAAGAAAAAGCTCGTTTAATGAGCGTTAAAAAAGCCAGGAAAAAGAAGAAGGCAGAGCTTGAGGTTTGCATTCTTTTATGATCTTAGAATTCAACCACCGTTGACACGACTTTTCATTTTATCATGGTCTGAATAATAAGTTGAATAATTTGTTTACATTTAGAAATAACTGAAACAAAGTTATATAAGCACACGCTTGCAAACACACACACATAGAATACATTTGAATATGTACGCTATCAAATGGGTATTCAAAAGCAAGAATGGCACCCCTATTTTTGAATGTAGATATGGCACTACTTGTAAGCCGAAAACCATTTGACTAATGAAGACATGCATATTTTCGTATCCACCAAAGTCTATCTCAGCAGCAGACTATTTTGCATCTATACTACCCGATCTACATATCTACTAAGTGCAATGACTTAACCAATTAAACAGAAAAAACGCAGAATACCCTCAGCAGAAGAAAATAAAGGTAGATAGAAACACACGCAACTACCACAGATATGGATTACTTCTTGTATCTTATTACAAACACTCGGAAACCATCGGAAATCCTGGGATCTGAAATCAGCGAAAACGTACATATTAACCTAAAATAGTTGCAGAAATTAGGTTTTTGGAGGTCTACACGATCAATTTCAGTCCTTTCCAATCATTCCAGTGGCAACGTCGTTACAACAAATTCCAATACTTATTTTGTAATGGCACCCGGTATAGAAAAGACAAACGTTACTTACTTTTACTTTTGCTTGTCAAATGTCCCTTCAGGATCGCACCTGCGCCGCAGTGTTTCGCCAAAAAACTCGGTTTAGGGCTGCTTGTCTCCAGTTTCTCGAGCGTCGTACACTTCCTAGGTCTTGCTTTACTTGGTAATACTTGGTTAGGTAATCAGAATTGCAAAATTGAGCAAACAAGCTTTCTGGGATAAAATACAGAAAAGTAATATGTAGGACAAAAACTTAATGTAACTTGTACACGCGCTGGCTTCGATCTAACGCAAGATACCTATGACGGTTATGTTTTTTTTATTATCAATTTATAGTTCTATCTCTATGTCTCTTCACCCAAATAGCTTTGGGAACAGGACTAAATAAATAAACCGTTTGTGTATAATTAGGTTCGGAATGATAAGATGGATTGATTTTCCCACTTCAGTGGTCGGAAAAATACAAAGTTCGACAACAACTTACTTACTTACTTATGTCTTCGGTCCAACTCTAGGGTTGCATAGGGCCAACGTAAAAGACTTCAATCCTAAGCGGCTGCTCGCTTTAGCCTTGACCTGGACCCAGGTCAGATTTCGATCGACTTACTTTATTTCCCTATCTTGGCTCCGGCGCCACGAGCCTCTGGGTCTGCCTCTGCTGCGATGTCCTGCTTGGTTCCAATCCAGCGCTTGTTTGCAGATTTCGTTGCGTTGCGCTCTTTCGTAGTGAGTGGCCGATCCACCTCCACTTTCGTTCTCGAATTTCCACTGATAGGTTTCTGTTGGCATCGACGATGGAGCTTAGCATTTGAGATCGAATTGTGAGGCCACCAGGCACGAATTACATACCGCAGGCATCGGTTGATGAAGATCTGCAGCTTTTTAGTATTTTCCGCTGATACGCACTATGTCTCACTGGCGTACACGGAAAAAAATCCGTACCCGGATCCGTGAACTGCAGTCATGAATTCGAGAACAAGCAAAAATACACCGTGAACTGAATCACGTATTCATGAACTAAATCACGTTTTTAGGTAAAAATCCTGAAAACGTGAACTAGTTCACGGTCCATTTTCATTTTCGTGAACGCTTTTGTTTCTGTGTAGTGTTCCGAAAATTTGATCAGAAAGTAATGTGTGTGAGGCGATCAAAGTTTTTATTAATAAGTCAAATTATTTTTCCTTTTCAAGTTCAGTTAATACAGAATACAGGAAAAGTATTCGGCTTAGCTTCCTTTATACCGAATGCGAATTGCCGGGTATTTCGTTTAACACCTGCCATATGATTTTGTACAGTCTCCTTGTCCACTTTATTCGCCGCAGAACGCCAGTTTTCATTGAACTATTTCTCGCTCACATCAGCTATTTGAGTCTTCTTTAGGTCCCGCTTGACGATGGTCCAATATTGTTCGACTGGGTGGAACTCTGGCGTGTTGGGAGGCTTCGTTGTCGCTTCAGGAAAGGCAGTAGACGTTTTTGTAGCTCAGATAAATTTCCTGGTTGACGGTTCCGGTTGCAATGTAAACGTTGCTCTTCAAGCCACAGGTACAGATGGTCTGCCACACCAGATATTTCTTCGCGAACTTTGACAGTTTAATGTGCTTGAAAATATCTGCCGCATTTCGCCGTCCAGTTGCCGTATAAAATTCCTGTCCAGGAAGCTGTTTAAAGTCTGACTTGACGTAAGATTTATTGTCCTGTACCACACAATCGAACTTCGTGAGCATCGCCGTGTACAACTTTCGCTTTCGTGCTATGGCCGACGTGATTTGCAGTCACCACTTTCTTGCAAGTCGACAGTCCAGCGCGGAGAGATTGGGGTTCAGTTCGAAACAGCGGGCAACTCTTTTTGTCGTCGCCGGTAATCCGGCTTTCGATTTCCCCCCGATCCAGCTTTCTTGGCTGTCGACAAACGTTCACCGAACACTTTTAGTACGTTGGTAACAGTTGATTTAGCCACATTCAACAATTTCGCCAAATTGGCGTGAGAGTAGTTTGGATTATCGCCATGCACGTGCAAAATTTTGATGCGTTGCTTCTCTTCCTTCGATGACATTTTGATAACTGAATCTCTCAAATCTCAAAATCAAAATAGAGGCATGAGGCTACACGCACACATCTTCAAAATGAGGGGTGTGCAATTTTTTTTAATGCACGATGAAAGGAAACGCGTCAAGTTTAAGTCGACCAAATTTTGATCGAAGCACTCTTTATAACAGCACAGAAAATTCGGATTTTGGTGCGTTGACTTATCTGGTTTGACCTCCATATATTTTTTATATTCACATAAGCATCCAGAGGTCACATGAACTTTACTGTTTTATTTTAAAACAGTTTTGAATCGCATTTTTTTTTTAAAAATAAGAGATGTCCTCATGAACACCAGTTGTAAGGATCTCTGGCATGTATATTCACAGGGCCACACATTCAAGCCAATTTTCTTTTATTGTGATTGGCAAGTCAAAAAATCAATAATATACATCTGATTCAACGCGATACTTTTGATTTGTCGACTTGTCAACCCGAGCTAGATTTAAAAAAATTTTAGAGACTCCAGTTTTGACGAAAGTGAGTCAAATGGAGTGGACGAGAGTATATCTTTGACACCATATTCCTTTTATTAAGGGGATTTTTTTTACATTATTGTACAGATTGGTCCGAAGGGTCGCAGCGTGTTACAAAACATTGCTCACCCGTAGGGTTCATGGATATATGAACAAGAAACAATTTTAAAATATTCAGGGTTGCCAATTTTCTCTGGTGGAATCTCTGGTGAATTTGGGGGGTTGGCGTTATTTCTCTGTACCAATCTAACGTCGATCGCGCGTAATGGCATGATGCCAGGGCCGGCCAAAATAATGTCTCACCTCCGTGGAATCGCAGGAAAGGCAACAGATGCTTCTGGAGGCACTCGGTGCAGTAAATTTCGCTGTTGGTGGTACCTGATGTGATGTACGATTTACTCGGTTTACCGCATTGGCATATGGCCTGCCAGAGCAAGTATTTTTTGGCGAATTTGTCCACAGTCTTCTTCCTTATGTCTTCCGGAACATCAAACCGTGATTTGGCAACGTAGAACTTCAGCCGCTGTTCTCTGCTTTGAATTTGCCTTGATGTAGGTTTCGTCATCCATAACCACACACATCGGTTTCGTTAACCACTCTCGATACAGCTTCCTTGCGCGGGATGTGGCCGCCGTGTTTTGTTGATTACGCCGGTTTGGTGCCTTTCGGACATTGAATACACGAAGCCCAACTCGTTTCATGGTTTGCTGAACGAACCAGGCGGAACACTTTGCCTTCAGTGCTGCGTCGCGAATCGAAAGGTTCGGATTACACTTGAAATAAGTCGGATTTTCCATGACGGCGCGAAAAATTCTCCGGTGATTTTCTTGTTGTTTCGATGACATCTCAATAACCACTGAACCGATTGTTATGAAATTTTGTGAACAATGCACTCCAAACAATATTGTAAACAATTTTGTGCAAACAATGCACTCCAAACTAGTTATACCTAGATTTTCATCAATTTTTACCCACGGACAAAAAAGTTACACGCGGATAAAAATGGTGTATTTTTTTCGAGTACAGGCCTTACTAAAATAAAAGCCACCGCCAAAATTTCACCTATGTAAGTTTATGAATTAATAACCAAAATTTTTTTTTACCTTTCATGACTCAGAAAATGTTTATTCCGGCTTTTCTAAGCAATTTTTCTTCACTGTGGAAAATTCTGTAGGAAAACTGGCAACTCTGAATCTTTTAATATTGTGTATTGTTCATTATATCCATAAACCCTACGTGTGGACAAACTTTCGTAACGATCCGTGACCATTCAGCCCAAACTTATACGATAATAAGAAAATCCTCATTTTCGAGCATTACCAAAAACAAAAAAAAGAATACCATCGCCAAAGTTTCACCAATATAAGCTTATGAATAAATAATTAAGAAAAAATTTTTTTGAAAAAAAATCCCATAACTCAGAAAATGTTTTTCCAGCTCTTTCAAGCAGTTTTCCTTGACTGTGGAAAACTTTGTGAGAATTTTTTTTGAAATTGTATTTTGTCCAAATTCTTGAACAAATTTCAATCAGTTTGAAAAAAAATTGTTCTACAATTAATCGTTGTTGAGTTAGGAATTTTCGAACTTAGTGATGTTCGAGAAATCTGGAAACTTCAATTCGCGCTTTCCAGGAAAACTGGAAAACCTCGGGTTTATTAATATTGTTTTTTGTTCATATATCTACGCGTGGACAAAATTTCGTAACAATCCGAGACACTTCGGCCCAAACGTGTACGATAATAAAAAAAATCCCAAGGTAGCATTTAGCTACCCGACCTGTCTGTCTTAACGCTTGAAGTTTGATCAGGGCTTCCAATGTTTCCAACATCGTCAAAAAGAAAATCTTTTTTTCAGGAGAGATTTACAAAGATTTAAAACACGAGCACTAAAACATGAACAACCAAATTAATAGCATACTTAAAAAACACCGTTTGATTTTTTTTGTCAATTATACTGTTAACTGGTACACTTTGCATTAGAGATTTTGTTTTGGCTGTGAAGTTTATTTCAAGAATTTATTTAAGACATACTATCAACTTCAATGTTTTTCAATGTTCAGCAAAGTAATCAATGTGTATTTGAAAATAAGTGTCATGTATCTCAACTTAAAGCAACATTTCATTATCTATTCGATAGGTCCAAATTGGTGGCTCGAAAACACGCCGGCTGGAAGAGAACGAATACCCGTTGTTGGTGCAGGAAGAATTCCTTAAATCTCTTGGTTACCTGGACGAGTCCCGACGTGCCCGTCTCGGTATCGATCCGGAGCTGAAACATTTGATCCGTTTCCACATTGGTCCAGCTGAGATTCCCATGTGCAAGGGAGTGCTCCGTTCCGGCTCTGTAGAGATTCTCAAAGGATTGGTATTCCCTCAGTGGAGAAGGCGCTACTTGTCGATCATTGGAAGTAAGCTGGTTGTTTTTCCAGGTACTATTCAATCGACAAAATAACGGAGTACATATAGAAGAAATTGCTTAATTGATTTTTATTCTACTAGCGGGTTCAGGTTTGTCACCGGAAGTTTACGAGCTGTCGGGAGCGGATATCTACGAGCACACGCCCGGTTACAATCGACTGATCATAAAAATAGTGCCAAAGTCAAACGATAATAGTAATGGAGACAGTACAAAGGAGAATACCAATCGGTTCATCGACAGCTCCAGTACGACACATCTCTACAATAGCAATGCCAGCGTCCACTCAATCAACGACCGAGAGACGGTGCTGTTTCTGGGCTTCGAAGAATCCTGGGAACGTGACCAGTGGAGCGATTGGTTGTCTGAGGTAAGAACACTGCTGGTGGTGAATAAAGAGTGCTCCAAGAAATTTCCATTTAATTTACCGGGCGGTTTGGTGATGTTAGTAGCGTCGTCTTGAGGCCATTTGCTCGGTCTTGTAGAAGAAACGATTTCCAACTACCTCAAACGTTTGTAGGTGTGTGTGTTTGTGTGCAGCATAGGAATGGAGTGCGGTTTTCCTAAAAGAATCTCTCATGCGTTACTGACCAGGTAGCCCCATTCACTGGCTGTAAGGCGTGTTTCAGATCGAGCTGAACCGATTAGGGCGTCCATCAAATGGGCTTTTGTAGCGTGAAAAGCGACCAAGAGTAGTTCGTTGACGTAATGAGCGTTTTCTACATTGGACATCGGAGGCGTTTAAAAATGTTCGTTTGAAGTGCACCACGCAGCTGTGGTGTAAAATTGTACAATTAATTAGTGGAACTTTGATTGATTTCGATTTTCTGCTTTCATCCGACGAAAAGCACAAGGTTTTGGACATCGTTGGCTAATATGGAAATACATTATTATAGCCCTGTCCATATTACACAATTTTTGATTTAAATAACTAAATCATTGATACAAGCCATCTGAATTCTTGAAATGACCACCGATAACTACGATACGGTTCGAAAATCACACTCTGCTAAAATGATATGCAGTAGATGGCGGCATGTCAGAGCCTAATTCAAACTTATGAGACTGAGACGTATGGCACCTATCTTTAGCTGGCGTTTGCTTAGCTGCACAAATGGCGATGATAATGTTAAAAACTTATATGTTTTGGAAGACAATACGCACATCGTCGTCTGATAGTGATCGTGAGCATGAGGAGCTAACAAAGCGTTAAATTTTTGCGAAATCATATGTGTCGCTAGCAGTATGGCAATGATGATGATTTGCTTATTGCGCGCGTTGACAGTGGAAAATCTGGGTAAACTGCCATTGACATTATTTTTACGTTGATGGCTTCACCTTGAAATGTTTTTTTTTTTGCAATTTGGTAATATGTAGTGTCAACACACAGGTTGTTTGGGTCTGCCAAATGAGTTTTTTTCCTTCAACGTTTCAATTCAAACGCCCTCATGCAATCAAACTATTCCGACTGAAGAAAGAAGGGACCCACACGGTCCATATTAAATATATTAACAACACCAGAGCGCGTTGGTCACGCTTGAGAGCAGAGGGACAAGTGATTTTGGTGCTACCCCACGAAGAGAACACTTGCAGTTCCGTGCCAGAAGATGCTTGAGGTCACGCACTTTAAACCCAGCACAATGAATACGTCGACCCTCGAAGAAAGGGAAATCTTTCTTTAATTGTCGCGTTATATTTGAGAAGCGCCTATCCACTGTGAAAGCATTTTCCATAGAATTTAATATTCAATGTTCAATGCTAACCACATCTTCTCCAGATCTAAGCTGTTAATTAAACCACAAATTTTATTTGTTTAACCGTGATAATGCAAACAGAAAGTCCAGTAAGAGAATCGATCATTGAAGGTAGGCCCTTTTAAAATGTTACGCGAGAGTTATGTTATTAACTATAATTGATTCTCTTAATTTTCATTTCTATGGTTCATTTTAGGCCAGTGCATTAGTTATGATTTTGGTTATGAGGGGATCACTACTCTTTTGCTTAAAAAAAAAATAACGAACGAATAGAATCTGTTGTGGTAGGGCCAGACTTGTGTGAATCGAAAGGAGAGGACAAAATGATAGTTTCATAATTGCACAAAAGAAAATCATCCAACCATATGACATGAGGCTGATGCCACCTTGCTCTGTGGCTTGTACTCATCAATCATCACGGTAGCAGACCCACCATGCCGGACTTGGATATTATTTTTTGCCAAATATTGGGAAGGTGGTTGAAAAAACACTCCGAGTACGGAGGTTATATAATTTGTTACTCTATATATGCATATTTTAATTGTTATGTTGGTCGGCAACGATGGTTGGATTTGAAGAGGAGAAGGTTGAATCATTGAACTATTTATGAAACGTGAATCATCATGCTAACAAATATTTGTGCCTAAAATTTTACGATGTATTAATAGATTTTCTGGATTCATCTTTCCCTCAGGCATTATTGGCACAGATAGTGTAGCGTGGTTGCTTGTTATTCCTTAGTAAAATTGTTGAAAATAATCATGGAGTTCGTGGTTTTTTGGGGTTTTCATGAGATCTTGATCCCATGGTTTGTGTTTAGGAAATCTATTTGCAAAATAAACAACCGCAAACTCATATATTCCCAATAAAATGTTACCAATAACATTATTTTCAATACTATAATTGTTATGTCTGTATTTTCCGTACGAGGAGTAACGATTATGATGTAGAAGTAGATGTTCGCCCTTCGCCATGAGACACCAAAAGATGACAGTAATGTTTGCTTGAAGAAAAAGTGTTTAAAAGTTCCGTCAGTGTACGGCAGGTTGAAAATTGAATACATAGAAGTATTGAAAATTGGGGGAAGAACTTGGATACAGCGGTACTCGATAATGCGGGAGCCCATTAACCCATACTGGTGGGGACCAGTATCACAACACTTCATGGTCCTTCTCTCCTGATATCTCTAAGTCAAAGTATGACGAGAAAAAGAAATTGAGTAAAACCAGAAGTTGTGTTCAAAAATAAAACCCAAAAGGAGAAGGTACCATTTCCCATGCATGCAACAAAACGGAGTGTGTACAAACTACCGCTAGAAACGATCACAAGCTATCAGCAGTGCATGAGTACGATTAAACACGTTACTTTTGCCTGTCAGGGTGGTGGATTTGTCCGTGCCTTGACCTACCCCGCAGTGGGATGTGAGGGAAAAGTTAAGTCCTTGGTTCGAACACCGCTATATCCAAGCCCTTCGCTCAATTTTGACTATTTCTGTTCAATTATCAACCTGCCGTACACTGACGGAACTTTCGAACACTTTCTCTTCATTTCTTTCATTCTAGCAAACATTACTGTCCACTCTTGGTGCCTCATGGTGATGAGCGAACATCTCCTGCTACATCATTTTCAATACGTTATTAATACAACAGGCCATTGTAGCGAACATAGAAATATGTCTCTATCTTTGAGTCTACTATAATATTGCTCCTTTACCAAAGCAGTATTTTGCGGTGCTGATTCGATCAGCCAGGCTTTGGTCAGCCTTACGCGCACTCGTTCAGACAAGAGAGCCAAAGGTATCTACAGTTGGAGAACTGTAGAGCACTTTGCTAAAGGATTATTTCGGTTTGCAGTGTATTCGGACTAGCCGAATATTGCATCGAAACGCAATGTCTTGTGTATGAACATAGACTGTCTAGTACTTTATTTTCCATGGGTTTTTATAGTTGAACATGTATCATAATTTACAATTCGGGTTCACTTAATCTAGTATGCTAAAGTGAGAAGGAAGATACGCCTGGGACAGCGTTGACAAATATTGAACCTTTTTTGACTATGTTGCTTTTCACGCAACGATCGATAAATTATTATTTTGGTTACCCGACACTTTTCAAGTGTTCCATACTGGTCCGTAAGCGCAAGACCTCCGTGCTGCATATATGCGGTAGAGAATAGAATACTCAGCGAAAACAGTTGTTGGTGCATCCCTGACCGTCCTCTATCTATCGCATAACGGCATGACGA
The DNA here is from genome assembly GCA_034211315.2 of Aedes japonicus. NCBI lineage: Eukaryota > Metazoa > Arthropoda > Insecta > Diptera > Culicidae > Aedes > Aedes japonicus. The sequence continues at coordinate 202,456 of JASCZW010000240.1, read as the reverse complement.
GTGTATCGAAAACAAACGGTGTGTAGTGGAAATTGAATTGCATTAGGTTAGCCGTATTTGGATGTAACTTTATAATGGGTGTTAAAAAGAGGTATAGTACACTACGGTTTTGTTTGTTAATGATTGTTGTTTTAACTATGTAAACAGTTAGTTTATAAATTTAGATCATTAGAAGCTCGTGAAGATAATCTGTTCAGCAGTCAAAATTTACGTGGATGTGACGATCTATAATTTTTTTAATGATGTCTGAATTACTTTGGAATTAATCGATCATCCTGATAGCAACATAATTTTGTTAATAATCGCTGACTTAATGACATATTTGGTACATAGACCGAATCAAGGAGCTAGGCTAATGGTTGATCCCGTTACCCTATCTTGTTATAGTTTGGCAGTTTAGGGAACGCCCATTTAATATGTCATAACCTAAGGGGGCGGAGCTTCTGGAATCTGTTACGATCGACACAATATTTTTATTACTTTTTGGGTTTTTCCATGACTTAATTAAGGGATCCCTAAGAGATTTATTTCAGTTGATCGGCTTTTGTAAAGATTTATAAAAACATGAAGTCAGTGTAGAAAATATTATACTTAAGTTTTACAGAATGAGGAAAATGTACATCAAAAGAAACTTTCTTTGAAAAAAGAAAAATACATTTGGAAAAATCTGTAGATATTTCTTAAATATGTTGAAACACCGAAAGACTTCGAGAAAAACTGGCTAAAAATGAAATATGAGAATAAAACGCTGTTATTGAGTCAAAAGCCATTTTGTTCGGTAAGAAAGGTAGAACTGAAACAATTTGAGATTTATTCGCATGAATGTTAGATCGTAAGAGACTGACAAGGATGCCTTTGATTAGTTTTGTCTTGAAATCTGGCATTTGCTCTCATTATTGCAGGATAGCTACGCATGACGCACACTTTTTATCTCTTTTAATCGTAATTGTTTTTTTTTTCAAGAAGTGTCGTCATCATCATCAGAATCGAAAAAGTTTTTTTCCCATTCAAAGTCAAACTAATGTTAATAAAAAAAAAAATTCTTGCTAAACAATGGCGAATGGGAGTGGGCGACCCCGGCGTAGTGGTTAACATCCATACCTCTCACGCTAAAATGGTTCGTTGGACTGTAGCTTCGTGGGGACTCGCTATGCTGGCACCGAGGTTGTGCGCTTCGACGAGCCTGTTGGCGATGGCGTTGGCCTTCTCCGACGGAGATACCAGAATGCCACCGGTGTTGTCCTTCAATGGTGGTACTGCTTTCGGCCTCTGCTTTAGAACTTTCGCCACCTGCCAGAATGGCCGGGAGTGGTCGCTCATTTGGGCGATGCTGCTGGCGAACTGCATGTTCCTGATGGTCGCCATTCGGTCCCTAATCAGGTGGCTGAGGATGGAGAGCTCTTCCTTCTTCATCAGGCATCCGGTTCGTTGGAATTGCCGGCGGACGGTGTTTCGCTGCTGGATAAGCTGCCGAGTGTAGGGGTCAATTGTGGTGTATTGCCGCCTCACCGGTACCCAGTGGATGCAGGCTTCCTCTGCGGCGTGCACGGCGTGCTCGAATACACCCAGTTGGTGGTCGATGGCTTCGACGGTGGATACGTCCGGGTTTTCGGGAAGACGAGAGTCTACCAGGCGACTGAAAGCCACCCAGTTGACCCGATGATAATCCCGTCTCATCGTCAGCGGGGCTGGTGTTGGATTGCAGTCCAGTTCGCACACCACCGGTGGTCGGAGCTTAGCTCGTGATGTGTGACCGGCTTTGACAGAAACACATCCAAGGTGGAGGTTCTTCCAGCTGGGGATAGAAAGGTCGGATCGTCCGGAAAGTGAATGGCACACTTACCCAAGCTAAGGTGATTAGCCAGAAGGTTGCCGTTCTTGTTGTCCGTATGGTTTCGCCACAGAGTATGCCGAACGTTGAGATCACCGGCCACGACGAAGCGAGATCGGTAGTCGGTGAGTTTTTCGAGGTCTTCCACGAAGAGCTGTGAAGTGCCGTTTCCGTCCACGCACTGCCGGGGCATGTAGACGGCAAACAGCGAGATCTCGCCCTGGGGGGCGATGATTTTGATACCGATGGCGTCGATGACGCTGGTCTTCGGATGCGGTAGAACCTCGTACCGGATGCCTTTCCTGATAATCACAGCCACGCCGCCCCCACTTGCATTCGGACGATCCAGGCGGATGATGGTGTGTTCTGGGAGCGAGAAGTTCAATTTCGGGTTTAGCCGGGTCTCCGAAATCACTCCCACGTCGATTTTTTGCTGGGCAAGGAAGTTTCACAGCTCAAGCTTTTTCGCTCTAACAGAGCGAGCATTCCAGTTGGCTACACGGATGGTGCGGGGCTCAATTGACCCCATACTTGCGCACCATGTAACCAAGGACCTCCACTTGGTCCGATTTTGTCTTGCACCGCAGCAGTCTTCCACGGAACTCCGTAAAAATGGTCCACAGTTCGGCTGAGCTGTAGAGCGCATCTTTATTTTCCTTGGGAGGGGAATCGGTTGGAGCAGCTGCCGTACCAGCTCTGACGCGAGGGTCGGTGCGTCGGTATTGATTTATCCCGGGGGTGGACTGAGGTGCCACGAATCTTGGAGTTCTGGCGGTTGCCGAGCTGTTCGGCAGAGCAGGATAGTTTTCATTGTTCAAGGCAGGAGCTGGTGGGGCCTTGCTGAGTTGCTTTCGGCCCTTCTGGTTGGATGAAGTTTGATACCATATTCGGATAAATTCGGCTCGTTTAGGGCAGCTACGGTCCGTAGCTTGGTGGGCGGCACCACAGTTGGCGCATCGCTTGGCAGGGCAATCTTTCGACGGGCACTTTTCAGTGTCGTGGGCTCCGCCGCAGTTGTTGCACCTTGTCCTAAGGTGACAGTTCCGGGTGCCGTGACCGTGGTACAGGCAACGCATACACTGCGTAACATCCACGCGCTTGTTTTGGTACGCCTACCAACGTACCAGGATCTGTCCAACCTGCCTGACCTCGCGCAGTTTGGTAAGGTTCGTGTATGCTTTGGCGAAGTGAACCAGATAGAAGGCCTCATCTTGGGTTGCAAATTCACCCTTCCGTCGGATGACATGCACCGCTTTGGCATCCAGGTCGTGCTCCTTCTTCAGACGATTGATGAGGATTTCCGGTGCCACCAGTGGTAGGGCAGTGGTAGAACCACGCGGTAGGGCCGATCGGATGGCTTGTCGTGCGTGTAGTACTCGAATCTCAGATCATCGAGATACTTGCGCACGTTGTTGTAGTCGTCGGTGGTGGAGCAGTGGATCCTTATGCCAAACCTGGTGATTTTATACGTCAAACGGGCCTTGCAGGGCTCCATTTTCGTGGTCAGCGTCGCGAAATCGACGTTTTTCACCACCAGAGGCGGTTGCTTGGGTGTCCGATTACTTTCCGGTGTGGAAACAGTCGGTTGGGATACGTTAGCAAGCGCGCTAAAGGCGTTGCTACTCAGCAGCTGCTGATTCACGTCGGGCTTCTTCCGCTTGCTTTTTCTTGCGGACGTGCCAGCCACATCGGGCGGTGTCTCCTCGGTCTCCATCCTCTAGGAGGGAGCAGCAGGGATACGGTGCACTACGTACACACCGAGAGAGCGATCGAATTAGAACTGAAACACTTTTCAGAGCGCGAGCGTAAAACACGTCCGAACGTGTCGCTAGAACGATACTGAATGGAAAACATGTTGTAAATCAATGACATTTATACAAAGTCCGGGCCACCAGGCTTAACGGTATTCGTGAGATGTGGAAATGTGTAGTGGTATTTGTGTTTCTTACAATGTTTATCTATTTACACGGCACAGCTGTTTATGGTGATGTCAAAGTATCAGTTCACAGTATGGAATGTTATGATAGTTTTACGTCGGCACTCGCTTGCCCAGCAATGTTAACTATATTTTTGCTTCCAACAAAGTAAACTGCGTGAAGGTCCAGACCTTACATAAACGTCATTAGGCTAAGTGGCCTTGAACGCACGCACACTACAGCGCCATTTAAAACAAAGGAGAGCAAGTAAGTAGGAAAATCTTTTGGAGGAAAACAAACCATCATTCCTCTGCATTTGCTAGAAAGGGAAAGGTGATTAAACGTCAAAAAACCTAATTGACTGTAAATGTGGCTGCTGCATATTAACTGCTAATGCGTTCATTTTGTGTTTGATTTACACGACAGGGTTGCTACGATTGGCGATGAATGTGGATTCAGGTGGTAGAGTAATCGCGTGAGTAATCGATAAGATCAGTCCTTTTTATTAATGCATACGTTAGCCTTTGAGGTTTTTCTTACCTTCTATGATCAACAATTTCTTGAGTTTTTGGCCACCAAATCCATAAATCATATGTTATCCTATGTCTAACAATTGTGGAAATAATTCCAAGAATGCTGTCCAGCATGATCAGCATCTAAAATAGTAATGTTACTCCTGAATATTTTTTTTGAAAGTATGCAAAAATTTCTAAGAGCTTGGTAGATTTAGATTAAGCTTCAAAATCATATAGTATTTTGAAGCTTTAGTACGGAGTTTCTATTATCAAAGTCGGTGACAGTTCAAGTACAAAACACGCTGGAAGAGACTGTGTCCCATTCCCAGTCAACCCAGTCCTATTCTAGAAACAAACATCGTAAGATCTCATTCGATAATTGTAAAAGTATTGAAGAGGAGCCAGCTGAAAATCTGTGAGTTGAGCACCAACCCAAGCAATACATCCCAAGTGCTTTAATTTGTCACATTAACTTGATTTAACTTAAAACAGTCACATGAAACTAATTACAACTAAATTATGGCAGTGTCATAAAATAATTATTTTGTAGAAAATATTCACTTCAAAACCGAAATACGAGTCTACAGCATGAAGAAAGTGTTTCCTGTACTCAAAAAATTAGGTTCTTTTTGTTGAGGTATAAAAACCGACAATTTTTTTTTTCTAAATTAATACCCCTATTGCAATGGAAAGAAAATGAATTATTTTATTTTTAACAACGCCCTGACCCAACCCAAATCCATCAAAATCCTAGATAGAATTATAAAATTGCATTATATTTCTGCGGGTTTCAGCTTCTTCAAACGTTTAAAAAAGTTTTCGCAAAATGTAATGATTTGTGTGTTATTTCGAAAAGGTGCTTGAAGGTCTGTAGAGACGCACCTTTCTAAATTTTCATTAATAAACAATATTGAACTACATACTACAATTACCAAATGTAGCAGTAAATGACGAATTTTGAATACATTTCATTGCTCGTCATAACCCGTCAACCGACGTTCGAATTGATAATTTTATGTAATAAACAGTTTACCGTATGGGTATGTTACCCGTTTATGGTACATGAGTTGTAAAACCCATGTGTACACAGATGTAAATAATGGCGGCAATTTGTCGCATGCTTCTTTGACTTTGATGCACTACATGTGCGCAAAGCCGTGGCACGCGCAGTTTTACACTGGGTTGGGGATCCCGCAGTAATTTAGCTTTGATTCGGGTTGGAAGATAGTTACCTTCTCCGAATGAGGTTACTACTTGGGCACCGCGCGTTCGGTTAGTTCTACAGTGGAAGCGGAACCGTAACAATGTAGTCGCGCTGTGTCATTCGGACTGGATTGTAGAGTTTTCAAAAATGGTTCTAAACAAGTGCATTATCAAAACCAATGACGGTACTAACAGTATAAAATCTAACAAATCACGGGTTACATTTTCGGAAGTGGAATCGATAGAGCTGGATTCGTTGGAAATCGATTTCGATAAAAATGACGAGATCAATGTGCTGGAAGATGTTAGTGTGTTGAAAAGAGGCTCGTGTTATAAGTGTTAATTCAACAAAGATGTGATGTGTTCTTTTCAGATTAAACAAGAGAGTGGCGATGGTGATAAACGGCTCGATTTGGGAGACTCCGGATTGCAACAAATCCCGGAAATTTTCCTACAATCGTGCACCACCGTGGAAGAATTGCTGGCAGGGAAGAATAAGCTGCAGGAGCTGGCCTTGAGAGCGTTGGGTGAATTCGTGCAGCTTAAGGTGCTGCGATTGAATGGCAATGCGTTGAAAAGTTTCCCGGAGAGCTTGTATAACTTGCGGAACTTGAGAATACTGGATCTGGAGGAAAATGAGATCCGGAAACTGCCGGATAAAATTGCACAGCTGATGAGGTGAGTTCAATAGAGAATTTTACATTAATTATATTGAGAGCGTTGGGGGAAGTGTTTCCAGGTAGTAGATTTAGAAGATGAGTTATGCGCCTGATTGTTTACTGCGCGCGAAGCATGATGTGTTTACGTACATTTAGGGGCATCGTGCCTACGAACGCTTGAGGCATGCGACGCGGACATACGGTGGATGAATGTTACTCAAAGAGTGAATGATTAAAGTCAAATTTTGTGTAATGCTTAAAGTCGTGATTTATTAAATTAATGTTAGGCTACTCACTGCAGAAGAAAAACTTCTCGCAAACGAGGAACATCTAGAGAGTTTTTAAATCGACTCATAAGCTGGGTAACAATATTTTCTATACAGGTCATACCGGTTTTTCACATATGAAATTTCACATATGATTGATCGGCCATTCCATTTCATGCGTACCTCGATATTACGTACATCAACTTTCTCACTTCAAATCGCAATTGCATAAAAACTACAGATTGATCTGAAATCTAATACAACCAAAAGAAAGAGCAAAAGCAAAAGGTTGTTCTTTCTTTTTGTTGTGTTAGATTTCAGATACAACCAGTAGTTTTTATGCGATTTGAAGTTAGAAAGTTTATGTACGTACTAGCGAGGTATACCTGTAGTTGGAAACGTAGGAAAAACTGTCTCCCTAAAATTGGGTATACTGTATTGTGTGCAATCATTGTTCATGTTTCTTTGTCGATAGTCAATTCATAACGTGTGACTATTTGATGTATATCTAGGAAGCATTACAAGGCATATCGACTCAATATAGTCAAATTTAGGTCATATGAAGATCGTCAAGACAATCTGTTAGCATAACCAGTGGAATCATGGAAACACAAAAATAAGAAAAACGAAAATCTTGCTCCAATGTCACTGCAACTTTTAATTGATGAAAAGTCTTAACTTTTTTTAAATAAATCAATCAACAAGATACCGATACGATTTACTGAACTTATGACATACTTGACACATAGGTCGAATGCAGGAGCTTGCCTGACATTACCTTTCGTTACCCTATTTTGCGTTGCTTCTTATAGTACTCACCATCAAAATGGCCTGCTTGCATCGATCGTTTGGACTGGTGGATTTGTTTTGTATTTTTTTTATGAGATATCGGCGATTTTTTTACAATCTACATATTAGAAATCTATTTTAGTCATCACTGTAGCGATATCTGTCGGTTTTGATAGTTTGGATAGTTGGTTTTGGGTTTGGAAACTTCTAACCGATTAATCAGCTTTCAATTAAATCAATTGCCCATCAAAACTTATATTTACTCGTATATGCTAATGGTTGCTTTCCTTTCTTTTCCTAAGCTATTGATAGTTTCAAACCAACAAATATTTATCTCAGAAAAAGAAAAATAATTCAAAAGGAACTTTAATTTAAAATAATAACAAAAATAAATAATGATAAATAACAAAAATAATTTAAATAATAAAATTTAACTGGAAAAATATTATAATTTGTTAATATTGTCTCTTTTATTAACTTGATCTGATACCGACTGCCAAATCCAGCTACAGAAAAACTCGCAGTAAAATGTTAGTTCAATTTATTTTCGAGCCAAAATTCATAAAATTCACCATAACACAGGGTAAAGGGACATCATATTCACGAGAGGAAAACTATTGTTTTGACTTGTTATATTAAAATTCTACAGTTTCGCTAATCTCGTACTAATACCCATTAATTGGTCAAAGTATCTGCTAGTTTGGAGAGTTGTCTTGTGGTAAATCAGTGAAAAAAATCAGTTTGTTGCATTCAAGAGCCGTTTACACTTTCTTTGGGTCCGCCCTTAGCTCAGTCGGTAAAGGCGCAGCTACAAAGCAGTACCATGCTGGAGGTGGCCGGATTCGATTCCCGATCTAGGAATTTTTCGTTATGGAAAATTTCTCGACTCCCTGGGCATAGGGTACGATAGTATTTGATACACAATCCATACTAATGCAATACGGTACCTGGCATCGTAAGCTCTCAATTAATAACTGTCGAAGTGCATTTAGAACACTACACAAAAAAAAAATTAATTTTAACAAGCGCGTAAAATTTCGACTCGTTTAATTCCAAGCCAAAGGAGGCGTAAACAATTGCTTTCACAATTCACTCATTGCGTGCTGTCAACTTACACAGATTAAAAGAAACATTGAATTTTCTTCGTTATCTAATGCACATAAAGGGAATGCTAGATTTGGCAGAAACTTATAGGATATTTCATGTAAATTTAAGCCAGATAACGCCTGAATCTAGCCTGTTGTATGAAAGATTGCAAACATTGTTGTATGCAAACATTGTTTACGCTTCCTTTGGCTTGGAATTAAACGAGTCGAAATTTTACGCGCTTGTTAAAATTAACAATTTTTTTCTGTGTACATTGAATTAGTAGTCCCAAACATTTCGTACTGCTTGATGTAATAATAATTGACTTATAAGCCTTTCTTAGTGTTTCAATTTTTCGTGCACTGAAAGTAAGTAAAAACTACACACTTAGAAAAAATACGTGTAAATTTAAAGCTACTTGGATGCACATAAAGGGAGCGGCCCGATAAACATACATTTACATCTGTTTTTATAGTTACATGACAATAAAAACACAAAGTGACAATTTATATGCCAATGCTTGAAAGTAAGGCATGGCACTTAAAATTACATTTTTCAATGCCTTAGTCGTTGATATAATTTTAAATACTATTGGATGTTATTTTTCCTACATGATTTAATTATACCTAACGTTCAAATTTTTTTTGGATAAAGCATTAAAATTTAACAGATAACAGTAATTATTGCTACCACCAATAACTCCAAACAGTATTTTCAGTATTTTGCTGTGATATAGTTAACCAAAGTCTACTGGCGTTACTACAGTTTCAATGAAGTTTCATAATGAAAGGAAGCACTAGTTTTGGAATGCTGTAAACAGAAAATATAAGTTTTATTATGATTTATTTAAAGAAAATGACTTTTCAATCGAAAGATTGGTTAAAATTTAGTTAAAGTCCACTTTTAAGCCTCAATTAAATATCAATAAAAACTTAAATGACTTAAATCAAATAATAATTATGAAAATGTTAACATGTTCAAGGTAATTTCCAAAAACTGATTGAAATCGTATAAACAAGCATTTTACTTTTGAATTTGATCATTTCCTTCGATTTGATTAACTGGCATTAACTTGCACAAGAATTTTTCACATTAGTCTTCAATATCAGTAAAGATCACATTGTTTTTCCGCGATTGCATGCCATTAAAATAGATGTTGTGAATTCTTAATTCTTAGTAATAATTTTAAATTCCGCTTTTGGGACAATGAATTTTAATGCAACGAAGGATTTGAGCAAAACTTTTCAATCAAAAACACACTGATATCCTCTCAAATTCCGATGCTCACGCATGTTTTTTTTTACGTTACGTTTCCGCTCACCAATTCACAAAATAAACATTGTATATTCATGTTATCGATATTTTTGCAGACAAGCTAACTGCGGCGTATGACACCGAATGCAATAAAAATAAGACTCAATGACTTCCAAGACGCAACACCAAACTTATTTAAAATTCCGTCTTTGAAAACTCAATATTCGGACATGGGTCAATTTTTCACCGCTCGATGTATGTAAATATGTAAATGTGTGGTCATCACATGCACTTCAGAAGTTGATGGAAAAGTACATAATGGAACGTGAATTTCATGGCATGTACTTTTTAATGATTTGAATTAGCGAATCAGCATACATCATACATCTCAAAACAATTACCGGTAACACGGATTACGTCACGCGTAAAATTAATATTTTTTTAGAGTTTACCATTTTACCCGACTATATATGGTATATGACAGACCTCATGTCCGTGATAATATCAACCCGTTCATGGTTGACTTCAACCGCAGGCATGGTAAAATCAAACGCATTTATAGTCAGGTGAAAATTGTAGGTGTTTGCGCTTAAGTTAACCCTCAAAATGGTAGTTACTACAGTGCTTTTTTTATGCGTGTGACGGTCGTTGGTTTTCAATTTTTTATTTGACACCCTGCACATGACGTAGGTTGTTGTCTACGTCAAAAATATAAAGCGAGTCTACGTTATATTCCGTGCATTATTCTTTCAGTGTAGTTTTTGAATTATTTTATGGACCACTGACACGTTTCTATTATATGAAAGCTGAAACTCTTTACTTTATTTTGTGCTACAACATTTAAACATGTTGAGTTTATTCTTGTTGCATTTGGTAAAAAGCCGTGCTATGGAGATTTATAACAAGTTTTTTCAAAAAAAAAAAAACTTGGATCATAAAGAAACGAAACATATGTGATCGAAGACTTTCAACAGCTTTTTATAATTGGGAAACTAGAAGAATTTAAAATTAACACTTCATTTGATCACTTTAAAAAAAATAAAAAATTAAACATTGAAACACTTTTTCAAATTTTCGCTTGTAAACGCGAGCAAATTCCTTTGAATTCTACTACGAGCTTATCTTTTGACAGAAATAGGCCTATTTCGTGTCAAAAGATAAGCTCGTAGTAGAATTCAATGGAATTTGCTCGCGTTTACTAGCGAAAACTTGTAAAAGTGTTTCAATGTTTTATTTTTTATTTTTTAAAAAGTGATCAAATGAAGTGTTAATTTTAAATTCTCCTAGTTTCCCAATCACAATTGTTCTACTAATACGCTCAAAAAAGTTTTTTTTATAAATAGTGTTTAAAAAAAGTGAAAGTGAGCTTTTTATACCGCAATGCAAAGAAACGGCATTGCCAAGTATTTTCGGATAATAGAAGATGTCTAAAGTCCTTAAAAAAAATATTTGGTTTGACAGGCCATATGTAGTTGTGGTCGAGTAAGAATGTCTGCAAAAGCGGATGCTACTGTTTATAAGAAGTCACGACTTTTCAGCTTTGTTTTGGCCTGATTTAGCCTTTTGTCACTATATAAAATCCGCCATGGAATGGTATAAGCTATAAAAGATTAAATACGTAACAAATAGCCAATCCACCTAACTGTCCGGAACTTTGCCCGGAAACTTTTTGAAACTAAGATGACAGCAAATGAATGGGATCGAAAATTCAAGAGAAGATGGAGAACCGCCACCGCTAGCGTATCTCAGGATACTGTACGGAATCTGATGGCGGGTGTACCACAGAAGTTAAAGGATTTAACAGGAATAAGGTTTAACATCTCAATAAATTATTTTTACTGTATATACAACTCTGTTATTAATTCTGGAAAGTGTGTATAACTCTGTTATACTAGAATAAATAATCGGTTATTTTACCTAGGGCTAGATTTTGTTGTTGACATTATCTTAGTGTCAGAAATTAAACGTAAACAGCTTTGAACAGTAGTAAAAAAAATCGCTAACGATGTGAAATTTCTAATAATAAATAAAAGAAAATAAAAGTATCTCAGATTTTAATACTACGTACATGCCTCTTGTCTCAGCCTAATATGCAGTGGTCGATTACATTTTCAATTATAACTCATAAAGAAATTGAGCTGGATGTCTCAACTGCTTCAAAACATATCGATCATCAACATACCAACATGAATTTGCCGATTATCGCTGGATTTATGAAATTTTTGATTCATAGGCCGAATGAAGGAGCTACGCTAACATTATATCTCGTTACCATACAGTCAATGCTAGTGTTTCAAAAAGTGTGGTTGAAAAGTATCACGTCAATAGTTTCTCCTTCTAACAAAAACAGAAAAAGATTGAATCAAACCCATGTTCTGGAAAATCCCAGCAATATAGGTAGTAGGTGGCATAGTGTCATGCACCAGGTTTTAGTTTTACTATGATGTGCACAATGGGGCAGCAGGTACAATGTTCATCATCGCCGTCGCCGTCGTCGTCACAGTCAACCACGGCACACGGTTTTCCAAAAGTTATCCATTCGGAAAGAGGAAACGATCGTCTTGCAAGAGCTACTCCGTTGTCCGACCGACGACGGTCCAACGACGACGAAGACGATGAACTGCTTGTTGCGCCTTCGAAAGTGTTTGAATTACAGTGCGGTGTGATGGTATGCGATCAGCAAGTTTTATGTTTAGAATACTTCGACATTTGAAGAGAGACCAGAGTAAGTTTAGAATACTTGAAACAACTGTTTGTGCTTGAAAAGGTTGGATACATTTACATATTCATATTCTGGGATACATTTACATATTCATATTCTGTGTTTGTATTGTAAGGATAGCACTGATTCAGCATATTCAATAATTTTAGTTGTGGTTAGGTTGAAACATTTATGGATGATTTAGATTTAATTATAGGGAGAAATCCAACTGTCCGGAAACATAAAGAGTTTAACAGATATAAAATCAGCACAAAGCTTAATTTCAGTTTTATTTGTTGTTACAATAATTCAAACGAATATTTTTCAATTTCAATATGTTATGATGATGCTTGAAATATTGAGAAAAATCAATGATTAAAAATTGTGTCTTCCAATATCAGACACTTAATAGTTTTTATTTGTAAGAAATTCATGTCAAAATCTTCGAATGTTTCGGTTATTTGTAAAGAAATAAAAAGTTTTTGCAATTAATTGAAGTGATAATTGATCGATTGCGGCAAAGGGCCAACACAGTCAACACGCGTAATATTCTTAACACTAAATCTTGCGTACAGGTGCACGCAATACCTCAAGTTGATTTTAGTGAGATGCGAACTTAAACTGCACTGTCTCTTTGAATTTTATGTCACAAAGTTGTGGCTGGAAAAATCCTCGATAGCGCATATATTTAGCTAACATTTCCATAAGTCATATGCCAAAGAGTTAAAAAGTATGTGTATGTGTATGTATGGTAGCCACCATCCCCTCTAGCCCTTGGCTTGGATGCAGCTCCACTTAATAGCAAGATCAAATTGGGCCACCGATCTGAATTCGCACTATCGCTGTATGAAGGGCCAAAAACGGAGGGGTGGACCCGTAAGCAGAGACACTTACACGAAATCCACGGGAAATTAAGAATCTCCTTCCAACGATATGATCCATCAAATCGAATAACACAATTCGCAATACTCATTAAGCTTTCTACAGGATGGCTTGTTAAGAAGGGCGCGTCACTCTCCCTGAAACTGTTGGAGTAGAACTCGCAGCACCACACTCGAATCGGTAGGATAAGAAATGATACTGTTTGTTCCCTCCTAGACTCAGGCAGTCAATCAAACCATCGTCCAGTTTCAGCTTGAATGATACCCTGGTGCTCCCTCCCAACCCAGTATTTATTATATTTATATAAATATAGATGTAATGTAATAATAATATGTTATATATGAATATATGGTAGAGCAAAAATTATACAAGGATATTTAGTTAAATTATGTAATAGTTGGAGTTCACGAGCCTATGATAACCATGTTAAACTAAATTAATTAACCTGCTGAAATAATAATATTAAGGCAGTAATAATAATATGCAGCTTCGTACCACTTTGTATCACTGATAGGTGACTGTATCTCTGGAATGTGAAGGTCATCTTGTTATTCATTGAGGTATAAATATCAATAAAGCATTCAATTGTATATAAAACCATAATATTATATTATTACGTATTTAATCATGACATATAGATATGTAACCTTCTGGAATGAAGAGCATTTATTAATTTTGATTATTATTTGATATAATGTAATAAAATAAATATACCGGCCGGATCACCAATCTGAAGCAATTAAAATTTTAATAATTATTTTATTACTTCTTCCATAATATTATATTTATGATATGCAATTAATAATGATGAACAGCTGTGTTCCGCTGAACCGCTCAAATAGTAGTTGATGATCGTGTACTGAAATGTTAAGGTCATATTACGCCATTTAATGGAAAATATAATGAAGGAATTAAAGGTTGAGTGGTCGAGAGAGTCGTCAACATTTCTATTAATGAAAATATGCTAGAGCTCGTAAAAAACATGCAGCATATAATAACACATACTAGTATCTACACATCTATATATACATCCATTGCTACTTTCGAAAAGGCCACTCCGACGGTGCTAGATACAGCTGAAAATTGATCCCCATTCTTACTGCTGCTTCTACCAGAAGATGATCATCCTATAACCGCAAGACCTCCTCTCTAAACTGTATGGTACCTGAGAGAAATTTACCTTTCTGGCGTAATAAATGTAATGAAATATACAGAATTAGGCTATGAATAAACAATGTCCTATAAGATAAAATATATAGTGCGGGTATATTGTAATATGAACTGAAAATTACATGTGTGCCGACTGCTGTTTTGTTGCAATTGTAGACAAACTTGCGCATCCATTATGAACCAGAAAATTTAGGCAATGTATGACCGCCATGAAAAAAAAGAATTTTAAATTTTAAATTATTTTGTAATACCTGACGACCTGGAAGACCTGAAAGATATGAGAATGAAAAATTATGATATGATGTACCGGTCGCACCCCCTCACTTCGCTATTGTCGGATTGACAACATTGCCCAGGCTACGCCAACCAGCGTCTCCATGTTTCAGCTGGCAGTCTTTTGTGATCATATAACTCGTGGAGGCGTGAGGTAGGAACTTGTGAGGACCAGAGGTCGGTCGCACCCTCCTGCCAAGTTGTCAACTCACCATTTGAAGCCCATATGCCAAAGAGTTAAAAAGTTGAGAAAAAATATTTTTGTTTTCTCATAGGGGAACTGTTGGCTTCGATCGGCAACCAATTTAAAAACTTTTTATTTAATATATTCTTTCATTGAAGTACGTCCCTGAATACATCCGTGTGATATCTTGGTTATTAAGCATTACTTTAATTACATTTCAAATACTGATCCGTTGCTCAAAACTGAACGCGTAGCTTATGCATTGTCCCATTGGAAATAGTTGAATATTTTCTACCGTCACTGTATGGGCTGCTATTGAGCCACGTGCCTTACGCGCCTTCTTTACGGTGGACGAATAGTTTTTCGCGGCTTTTCGGACTGTACGGACGGGTGATCGAGTGAGGTCTTCGCGAGCGCAATTTAGTCCATGCTATAAAGAAAAAAAATATCATAAAACGTTGAACGATTGAGGAAACCAATTTCGACAGACCTTCGACGGGTGTCAATTAAGTTTTAACGCTTTACTGCCAAATCCTGTGCAGTATCTTGTGAGTAAGGTTATGATGGAAAGCAAGGAAAATAACTAGTTTATCTTTGCTGCAACAGTGAGTGCATTATTTGGAGGCACTGTTCACGTAATTCTTGTGTTGAGGTGTTACTTTGATGAATGTTTAAATCTGTCAGTTATATGCTGTGTGAGAGAAACGGAAAAATAAGTCAAGTTATTCGGAAAAGATAACAAAATGATCAGAGCCAAAAGATAACAAAAATTCGAAACGGTTATGCGAAAGTGATTATTTATAACATTTTGAAATATACGGCAAATCACTTAGTGTCTGTTTGGTGCTTGTAGTTCAAAATTGTTCTTCGACTAGTTGTGCCATGGCAGCTCACCGTGA
Organism: Aedes japonicus; assembly: GCA_034211315.2. Taxonomy (NCBI): domain Eukaryota; kingdom Metazoa; phylum Arthropoda; class Insecta; order Diptera; family Culicidae; genus Aedes; species Aedes japonicus. Next base: position 186,828 of record JASCZW010000240.1, on the reverse strand, counting down.
AGATCTTTGAAGATAAACAAAACAGCAAGGTTGTTGAGATCCGAACGCCTAATACAGTGAAACCTTTCGTATTCTAACAAGGTTTGATTCCACGAAGAATTGTACAATTAACGAAAACTACCTAGCAGCTGCTGTTTGGTGGGAGCTCAAATCATTCCTACCTACATGCATCACAACAGCTACTGCACAGCTGATAGTGATTGGAAAAAGTTGGCGTTCTTCTCCAGTTGACTGGTTTTCGCGGCCTCATCGCACGCCAAGCATTGATGGTCGTTGAGGAACTGCGTTTGAAAGTGAATTTTGCCGACCGGATGGTACCGCGTGGCAAAAGGGAGCGCTGGAGTGTAGGTACTCTATTGTAGCTGGTGAGCTAATATATAACGAAGGCAGTCACTGCGGCGGAGTGATCGGCGATCAAGGTAAATTATGTTTTTAGAAATCAAAACAATACAGACAAGTGCGAATCATTGAGCGCCTAAGCGATGTATGTAGACATATTAGTGTATAAATTTTGAACACTAAATCTAATAACGTTAAACAGCTGCTAAACATGATTGATGATTGGAGTTTAGGTTTCGTAGGTGCATCTTAGCGTAGTCGATAAACGCATCCATTCTCAAACCAGAGGTCAAGCCTTTGCAGGTGGGAAATTTGTTCGACTGCCCTTGGGCATAGGCGTTTTATTGTGCAAGCCAGACACTGCAGGTCTGAGTACTTTGGGATAGCAGATGAACTGTGTAGTTGCTTCAAAGTACATTAATTTGAGCGGCAGGCAAAGCATCGTAGGTCGAATAAAGCCGAGTAGTAACAGTATTAGAAGAAGAAGAAGATTTTTTGTTTTAAAATCAGTAAAGAATGATGTTTGAATTTCCCATTTTCATAAGAAAATAATTTAAAAAAGGTACTTGGTTTTGAGTAATGTTTAGCGTCACTAATTTAAATGGTTATAAACTGAAATCTCGATCCAATAATATCCATAATGTAAGTTTAATACTTTATTGGCTAATAAGTAATTTAACTTTTATTACTATTTTTTCGATGCACGTAAACTCAGAACTCGGTGAGTTTTTATGTGGGAGTGAGGGAACATATTATTGTTTAATGCAAATTTCCACTGTTGTTTAGATTATCACAATGAGATTAGATGCTCGATAAGATCCTATGGTAAGATATGGGGGTGCATTTTGAACGAAAATAACGAATTAATTTCTATATTTTTATGTCAATCAATTGAAATATTTTTATGAATCGATTGCACTATTAAAAAATTGTTTTTATAATTAAAGTTTTGAAAAAATTGTGGCCTGTAGAACCGTGGTCCAGTCGTTTAGTTACTCTTGGTTTAGGAATTCGCAATGATTTAAACTATACACTATGAAATTAATGCCTTTTTTAACACATGATTTCTACACTTTGATTGTTCTTTGAAATATGTGTGAAATGTTTGAAATAGTCGGTACATGCTTAAAAAAACCCAACAGCAGGAGATAATTTCTCACCCATGTTAGGCATTATTGGGAGAGGGACAAATCGTTAGAACCAGATCAAAGCAAAAGGTAGTATAAGAGCACGATCGGTTGCATAACCTTTTACCAGTCAAAGGGGTATCCTCCCCCTTGCCTATCCTGCTTTGGGTAGCTTGGTAAAGGGTTATGTGCCTTATAGGATACTACCGTTCAATGCCCTCCGCTCGTTTTCAAACTTGCAGTTCTGGGCTGTTGGGAGGGTTGTGGTCTTTGGGTACCACAACCACGTTATTCGCATCGTACCACCCGATTGCCTTTTTCCCATAGTGGCAGCTCGCCAAGTCCGGCCAGAACAGCACAGGTCTATTATGTTGTTTTGGGAATGGTAGCAGCCGCTTTTGCAGGCTCTCCTGTACGTAGATCTCTTGATTGATTGTTCTCGTATTGAAAAAAATGCTGCTTTTTGGACCGCCTACCAGACGAGGTATTTTTTCGGGTACTGCGATAGTTTGATGGTTGTGAAAATTTCCGGGACTTTCCCCATTCCCGATGCGGTATAAAAATCCTGTCCCAAAAGCTGCTTGAATCCACCTTCACATAAGTTTCGTCGTCTATGACTACACAGTCGAACTTTGTAAGCATATTCGTATACAGCTTTCGGGACGGACTGCTTTGCCGGCGTGTTTTGTTTGTAATCTTGGTTCGCCACCTTCACCATCTTAAACGTCGACAATCCGGCTCGTTTCTTGGCCCGCTGTATAGTAGTATGGGAGACATTGAGCTTGCCAGCGACGTTCCGGATGGAGAGGTTAGGATTCCGCTTATATTTTGCATCCACTTTCTTCATCGTCGCTGCCACGTCCGGATTACGATTGCCGTCGCTTTCAGGCTTCCTGGCGGTCGACAGACGCTCCCCGGACTCTTTTAAAATGTTTATCACGGTCGATTCCAGCAATTTGCCAATTTGTCGTGCGAGAACGTTGGATTCTCTTGATGCGCGAGCAAAATTTAGACACGCTGCTCCTCTTGATTGGATGCTCATCATAGCAACCATTGTATATTCACTCAACTTTCGAATGCAGCATTTCAGGTTTTTTTTAAATGTATTTTTAACCGAAATACATCAATTTGAAGTTAACTAATGTTTGCGCGTTTCAGACTCTTGAAGGTCGGGGGGAGTTTTGGTCTTCCCGGACACTTTGAGCCAAGTTGTTGTTCGATTTCTCAGAGGTCATAAAACACTTGGGAAGCTTAGAACAGTCCCTTCCTTGTGGCCTGCACCTCCACACTTGCTGCAAAACGGGCTCCCATCTGGGGCTTTACAGTTCCAGCATCTGTACCGCAGGTCCAAGCGTCTAAAAACCCTCTTTCAGCCGGAGAATGCTCAAAGAGTATACCGACCATCTCACTTTGAACTTGGCCCTTTTAGGGTAGCGTCCGCCACTGATAGTCGTATCGTAGCTACATGGATCCCAAATAAACCTGTCCGCCGTTAACACTTGCCTTTCCACTCAGCTCAAGGCCGGGGTGCCCTTTGCTGTTTACAGAAATTGTCTCCATTATATTCGGTCCGTGGCAGCACATGGACAGCCTCGCAGTTTTTGAAGGGTTTGCAGATTGCCTTCTAATTGATCGATTCAACTTACTTGTTAGGGGCCTTCTTCTTGTGGCCTGCGGATCGTTACCTAGGCCGCGGAGGTCCTCCACGATCAATCTCCATGTTTCGTGCTTCTTCTTCTTTTTTTTATTTTTGAGAGGGACTAACCCTTCGGGTCATTCGTCCCTATGTTTCGTGCTCATAGACGAGTACTGATTTAATAAACGTCTTGTAGATGGTCAACTTTGTGGTTCAGTGAACTTTGTTCAATCCCATTTGAAGTCCAAAGTATGCACAATTTTCAGCCATAATGCGCCTTTGTATCTCTTTGCTGGAGTTATTATCGGGGTCATCAATGAGCTCAGATACACGAGTTCGTCTACCGCCTCAATTTCGTCATCGTCGATCTGAACTAGTGGTGGGAGGTTAACATTGCCTCTTCCCCTCATGTATTCTTTAACGTTTTAATGACACGCCCAATCCTACAAGCTTCAGTCTTGAGTCACCGTCTCAAGGTGCTACGATATCAACGTCGTCGACGTAGCCAAAAAGTTGGACGGACTTTGTGAATATCGTAATGCTCGTGTCTGTCCCTACTCTTCAAATCATCCCCTCCAATCCAATGTTAAATAACAAACATGACAATCCATCACCTTGCCGTAACCCTCTCCGAGATTCGAAGGTACTCGATAGTATCCCTAAACCTCGGAAGCCACATATCATTCGATAAATACTCTTTCTCCCACATATTGGAAATTATCCATCAGTGCAGCGCCCTTGCCAGTGCTTCAACACCAGCAGCTTCATGGTTTTTCTATACCGAACAATTACCTTCTCATCTTCCTGGGCGTTTGGGCTTCTGCGCGAGTTCCTTGATTTATCACCGTGCCACATTCGTTTGTTGTAACCAGTGGTGGTAAATGTATTGTATTTTGATATTATTTCCATGACATTTTACATTTTTTATAACGACCAAATTGAACGAACGCAAAAGTTAACCAACATGGGAGAAAATGTCATGTTACATTCTTGTACTGTTTTCTACAGGCAACGAACCATGGTTGCTGCCACCAACCGATGGTTTAAAAAAGTTGTGACATAGATTGATGTCGCCCAGAATTTCGTTGATTGCTGGCATATTACTACATAAGGAGTGTATCGAAAATAAGCTATCCACAAACTTTCTTTCAAATTATGTTGAAAACCGATATTTTATTCATACAAAAAATTGATTCTTTATTGTACGAGGTTAAACTTGAACATAATGAAGACCGGATGAAATTTAAGTTATTCCTTCACGAATTTTCGAACTTTGGATCGAATGCTCCTCATCAAGTTCCGGACAAGTGTTGCATCGCATTTTTTGGACGCTTGAGCCCAAATTTGTTTGAACTCCTGCATGTTCCCAGGTGCCTTACCAGTCTTCTTGAAGACTCTCTTCACGATTGCCCAGTAACGTTCGATGGGTCGAAGCTGAGGGCAATTTGATTGATATTTTTCTCAACGAAATCTATACCCTTTTCCGCAAGCCAATTGAGAGTGGTTATGGCATAGTGAGTCGACGCTAAATCCAGCCAAAACAGTAGAGGTGTACTGTGCTTCTTATATAAAGGCAACAATCTCTTCTGGAGATACTCAGATCGGTAGATTTCCGCATTTATAGTTCCGGTAGTGTAAAAAATGGTTGACTTCAAACCACAGAACATATTGCTTGCCATACCAGTACCTTTCGACCGAATTTCTCCACTTGAATCGACCTGTTTGCATCGTTCACATCCTCCCCAATGACGGCAGTAAAGTATTGTGGACCAGGAAAGGTTTTTGAGTCCTCCTTTACATAGGTCTCATCGTCCATCAAAACGCATGTATCCGGACGCTGCAAAAGACGCGAATATAATTTCCGGGCCCTTGTTGCTGCTCGCTTCTTCTGTTCTGCACTTTGTTTCGAGATTTTCTGCTTCTTGTAGGTCTTCAGGTGGTTTCGCCTCTTGATACGCTGGATCATTCCGACACTCGTTCCTGCTTATTTGGCCAAATCACGTATTGACATTGATTTGTTACTAGAAATTAGAAGAAGAATTAGTATCTTCCATTTAATTCCAACTACCTTTGCTTATCTCCGACAGATACGCGTATTTCGTCTACAACGTGCAGACTTCTTCAGTGTCTCGTACTAATAACTCGACGTCGAGTTATTAGTACGAGACACTGAAGAAGTCTGCACATTGTAGACGAAATACGCGTATCTGTCGGAGATAAGCAAAGGTAGTTGGAATTAAATGGAAGATACTAATTCTTCTTCTAATTTCTAGTTACAGGTATTCCACTAAACAGCTCAAACCCTCTAGGATTGATTTGTTCTTCATGATTAGAGATACCACTTTCTGCTCCAGTTTCGGGTTGGAAGAACCGGGTTTTCTGCCTCTTCCTGGTAACTCATCCAAAGAATAGTGTTCTCCAAACTTATTAATGATGGTTTTAACACTCGCATTATGAATTCCAAACCTCTTCGCCAATTTTCGCATAGTAATACCCTTCTCACTTAACCATGTGTCCAGAACCTTAATTTTCACTGCCTTTTCAATACGCGACATTTTGAAAACGCAGAGTTTGAACCGCACAAACAAGTAAACAAACGAAAGCTGACAGTCAAACGCACAGCATGCAGTGTTCAGAGCATAAAAAACCATCACAAATACATGCGTACAACGCAAATGTATGTGGATAGCTTATATTGGATACACTCCTTATTTATGATGTTTATTGCATGGAGTCAAGTTATAAGAATGCATACAAACAACCCATAAGCAAATATTATTGAATAAGTGCGGTTTTAATCAAGGTATCAACAAGCATGGGAAAAATCGGTTTACTTAGCGCTAATTTTCACTCACACGCTTAAACATTCAGAAGTGAGCGTTACCACGTTGAAATTATTCCGATTCTGTTCATTACTATTCCGCTTTCATTTTATTCGTAGAAAACAGAATTGAGCAAAACTGGCAGCTGATCGTACAGTGAATGAATCGGACGGTAGGAGTGTGGACGATTTCTCGTTGTCTATTTTTTATTCGCTCAATCATTAACGATTGCATTCAGTTGGATTCAGCTGAGCGAGAATGATTGATTTCTTCAAGTTATACCTTAAAGATAATTTAACATTTCAAATGATGATGTAACATGATGTTAAGCAATCTAATGCAACATAAAAACATAACACGTCATTTTAAACCGTCTCGCTGCTTTGATCCCTCCAGCATTCACTGAGTCAAAATAATCTCATTCGGTGACAGCTTGGAGAAGTTATTCAGTACCATACCAGCCAGTAAATCTCGTTGTACTAAAATATATTAGTACAGGAAGTTATCCAGTGCCAAACCAGCCAGTGAGCATAACCAGCAAGAAGAATATCCATGGGTGGTTTTTCAGCATAATTATATTTCCAAATAATTGTTTTTTTATTTGAGCTATTGATTTTTATTCGCAATTTAATGATAAAATTAAATGAAATTATTATTTAAATCTTACTGGCTGGGTAGTAAAAGACTTCAAATTGATTTCGTATTGTGTCAAACACTTTCCCAAAGGGTCAAAGAAGATTTTAAAGATCTAAGTTTTCACGGCTAATGGTTTTTTAATTAAGCTATTGATTTTTATTCGCGATTCACGATAAAATTAAATAAAATTATTTCAATCCTACTGACTGAAGTCTTTTACTACCCAGCCAGTAAGATTGAAATAATTTTATTTAATTTTATCATTAAATCGCGAATAAAAATCAATAGCTCAATTAAAAAACAATTATTTGTGAATATAATCAGAGCTCGAAAAAATTGACTCCCGTCGTGAACGATGAGTAAAACAAATATTCAGTAGGTACAATTTTCGCTCTCTTCATTTCGATCTATCAGTCATGCAATATATTCGTGTTTACTATTTTGCTATGCTCAGTCATTCCGTTGTCCTTGTGTTCCACACAACAGATTTTGGTTGCTTGACTGAATGTTCTTGTAACCAGTCATTCATTTTCGCGTTCGTGAGTGATTTTGTTTTGCCACAGGATTTCAAGTATTCCCGAACATGGCTGAAAGCAAAGGAAGCCAAAAGGCCAAATGGCCGAAATCGCTAAAGAGTTTGTGGGGCATTTGTTCGAGAAAAGGCATTTGCAGGATCGATTCGTGAAGTTTTGGTTTTATCCACTTCATTGATTCTCCAAATGAATGACTGTTCTTTCGTCTTCACGGTAGAACGTTGAAATTGAATGAGTTGTTTGCACTTACATTTACTGCTTTCTGGAACGAATGAATGATCAAAGTAAAGCAACACAAAACAAGTTGACTCACTTTGCACAAGAGTTTCATGAAGGCAAATTTGTGTTTAGTTCATGTTCGCTAGGAACAGTGCGTGATGACTAATATTTTGACTAAGTCAGGGTGCAATTTGAGAATTTGAATATGATATTTTTAAGCTCTGAATATAATTATGCTGAAAAACCATTCTGGATACATTCTGGAACACTGGATATTCTTCTTGCTCGTTATGCTCACTGACTGGTTTGGCACTGGATAAATTCCTGTACTAATATATTTTAATACAACGAGGTTTACTGACTGGTATGGTTCTGGATAACTTCTCCAATCTGTAGTTCAAATCTCTTGTGTTCAGTGGCAACGCATTCATTCAATATAACGTCTAGCTGAACATTTGTTTCGCATGATTCTGTTTTCCTCGTTTATCGGTTTATTCCGTTTCCGAGGATTCGTGTAGAATCATTCGATAGGAAACATTACACTCTTTCGCTATTCTATAAGCAACCGAGGGTTGCTATTTTATATCGGTGGTGCTCATGCGAGTGAATGAATTTTCCCATGCTTGGGTATCAAACATACGAAACTGTCTCCAAAAATAGGACGACATTTTTCTTTTTCTCTTTTTTATCCTTCGCGTTCGCTTATACGGTATCTGTACACTTTAGGTGGTAAGCGGACTTCAACCTTTCGCAGCAGGTGATTATTTTGCGAAGATTATACACAGAGAGGAATTTGATAGTCAATTTTACCATTATTGGGAGTTAGGATGACTATTGCAGCATATTGATTTTGAACCGACTATGATTATGGTAAAAAATACCATTAAAAATAGTTTATCCAACATTTTCCATAATGTCGGAATAGTCCTTGTTACCATGATCATAGTCAGGAGTGCCAGGAACGTGGTGAATGCGTCCATTTTCATGTTTATTGTTACCATTATATGCAATAGTCACCATGACTATGATTTAATTGTCGGTATAACGGTAGAATTTTTCTCAGAGTATATTTACCACCAATACTCAGTGGCTCAGAATGCGAATTTAGCTGAAACAATATACATTTTCTGCCTGAGTTTGAAGTTTTGGAACAAAATTGAATTGTACAAAGTTGTTTCTAAAATTGAGGCCCTTCTTTTACTGGACAATTTTGCTCCAAAACTTCAAACTTAGGCTGAAAATATATCTTTTCAGCTAAATTCGCATTTTGAACCACCGTGCACTGGCTGTAACATTGCTGTTCAAAGCTCGCCAAAATACTGCTTTCATCTTTCGATCATCTCACATGCAGTGGGTGCGAACGTTGATGATATCGAAGAAGAATTTACCGTCGATTTGAACATGATCGATTTAATTCTCGGTTAGTTGGTTAAATGATCTCCAAGTGGTTTTGTAAATGTCTTTGCGGGAAAAGAAGGTACTTCGAAGTACTCAACCAATTATACTATTCGGCCCAATTACTGGTCTGTATCCTACCTGAGTGTTAATGTCACCAATGACAACTTCAACGGCCCACCGCGGGCAGCCATCGAACACTTGCTCTAGTTTCGCGTAGAAAGCTTCTTTTTCGTCATCGAGCCACTCTTAGTATGGGCAGTGTTCGTTTATGATGCTGTAGTTGAAGGAACGGCCCTTGATCCCCTGCTAGCTCATTCTCGCATTGATTGGAAACCATTCAATCAACTTCTGTCCCGTCCAGCAAAGTCCTTTTAGAGTTGCGTGGTTGAAGCTCGTCGTAGATTATCCTATGTGACGCTACAAATAACACGTATTTATTAGCATACACTGGCAAACAAACGCCAAATGGTTTTTATATTGTTTCAATTGAACGTTGTTGAATAATTTTGTAATCTGTCCACCGGTTCCGAAAATATCTCCGGAACGCATCTACAAAATCGTTTGTGGTTAACGATACCCAAAATCATATCAGAATTTAATAAGAAAATCAATAGTAGCCATACAGAATATCCAGACCTATATTGACCACACCCGGGCGTGTTTCTGGTACCCCACGGGAATTTATCAGTTTTCGACTTGAACCATAACTGCGACACCTCAAATCACATGAGAAATCAAAGAGAAGTTATAAAATGTACCCAAGATAGCTGTGGACAGATTTGGAGTTGCTAGTTTTGGACTTGACCAAAGCCGATCAATCGACGCCTTCAATCACATGAGAATTCAATAACGAGTCCATTCGATGTCAAACCATGTATCGAAGACTACATTGCTCATATACAGGCAAGTTGTCGAAATTCCTCCAAGGTGTGGACAGTGCCCGTATATCATTACATACATTTCATTTTATTAAAAGGTTCAAATCTCCAGATTGGAGTATGCATTCTAGACTGCTTAAAATATACAAAGAAATGCAGCCTTCACTAGGAAAAAAAATCGATGCATGAATAATTAATTATTCAGTTTTTTTTACTATTTAATTTTTTAATTTATGTAGGAGGCTCAATTGTGTAAGCTTTACGCATTCATTATTTTTTAATATAATCAATGAATGAGCACTACACAAGCATTAGTATGACTTGGGCCGTTTACTCGCGGTTTACTCGAGGTTAAAAGGGGTAACATTTTTTGGGATGGATTGGACAGATAAACATGGAAATGGTATGCTGTAGTCTCATCAGATAGTTGTCGCCAGCTTTTTAACGATACGCGGTATGGTTTGGCCTCCCTTTTTGTGTTCGACTGGTTGTGGTTACCATTAGGCGACGATGAGACTCCTCAGTTGTCGGAACAAAACAGGCATAAACTAATAATTAAAGAAAATAAAAAAACACACATGCAGATTAAACTCTTAGAGTAGACATTTGGAGAAACACTTAAATCGATTGCATATAACACAGATCGCGAGATCCAAACAAATCTCTCATAGGAAGGTTGTCTTCCTTGGGCTTCTAGGGTATTCAAAGTCGTGTTCTGGCGGCGTCATTAACCGTGCATTGCCAGACTGCGTGATCGATGGCATCATAACCTTTTCCACACCATCAAAGATTACTGTCCACGAGGTTAATTCGATAGAGGTGTGCATCTAATTGGAAGTGGTTGGACATAAGTCTACTCATCACACGGATGAAATCACGGCTTACGTGCAAGTCCTTAAACCATGCCCTCGATGAAACAATATGAATGATGGTATGTGACAGCCGTCCTCGAGTGTCCCAATCGGTTTGTCAACTCGAAAGGGTACTCTGACGTACTAAATGATAAAATTCATCGTGTGAAATGTGTCTATCATACACATCGTCTTCGTGGGCACCCACCTTTGCGAGCAAGCCGGCTCCACATTACCTGGGATTGAGCAATGTGAAGCGACCCATGCAAAGGTGATCAAACATGATCTTTCGATCAGCACACTTATCTGTTCCCTTAGTTTTGAATTTACTAGCTTTTACTAGAAGAGCCCTAATCGAACTGCGGCTTTTCGCAAAGATGAAGTAATGGTCTGCAGGTATGTTGGAAATCATCCCCCGATGCGTAGTTGACTGCTGCCAGATTAGCAACATAAACAGAACAAGGTTTCTGAAGTTTGTGGAAGGCGCTAAACTTTTCATTGATGACACCGAAGCCAGTGGATCCATTGAGGCGAGACCCAAAAAACCTTTTTTTTCAGGATTTTTCAGTAAAAATACACGGAATTATTATAGAACGAAGTTGATCCGGAATCCCATGAGATGCTTGTTTCATAAAAGGATCATAATAATTTGAGAAAACTACTATATGTGAAGTGAGCACGGTTGAGAGTATAGCAGGGAAGACATATATCCAACGATATGTAGTGGTGGTAAAGTCTCATAAATCGAGAGTGTGTTTTCTGCCCTAACCTTTTTTTTTCAAAAATTTCTATTATAAATTCAACTTTCACGCCACATTAGATTAATAATATGAGCGAGAGCTCGCAGAACCGATTCTGGAGAGGTTTTACTCCTGCCAGAGCTTTGAGACTCATGTTATGCGTTGAGTGCATACAGTCAAGAGCATTACGCAGACAGCGATTTTGAATTCGTTCCAATTTTAGAAGGTGACTTTTTCTTGCCGAGAGAAATCAAAAAGAGCTTAGAAAAAAGAGAATATTTGTTTCATAAAGGGTTCTGAGGTCTCCCGGATGAGCACCCCACCATGTGTCACAAATTGAACGAAGAAAGTTGATCCTTTTTTGGCATTTTTGCTTCAAATACGTAATTTGGACATTCCAAGTGCACTTTGGATCAAACCAGACTCCAAGGTATTTGCATTGATTATTCAGTTATTAGTTGTTATTCTTACTGGACTACCCCCAGCCTAGTCCTTCCCTAAACTTTAACTGTTAGAAAGAAAACAAAAACTGAAATCTGTATCGCCACACTTACCAATAAAGAAATGTATATTTCGAAAGCTGTAAAACAAAACCCCTATCTATTCTATGTATGCGTCCAAAGTTACACTAATGGTCATAAACAATACTTGTCTTTTCCAGCGTTTTGCAAGACAAGCGCGTAAAAAGGAGAACAATTGGCAATCTCGATTGCTTTTTCTGCTTTTGGGTGCATGCAAATTGGTAAACATTTTCTTTCCATCCAACCTGCACTGGGGAGCCACCTTTCAGCTTCCACCTACATACATATAAAAGCGTTGCCCAATCAAGTTATAGTCGGTCAGTTTTCACCAGCTTCGTACGTAGATGCTTTGCTACTGAATGCGAAAAAATAGCTAAGGCATAAACGAACAACAACAAAAACTGCGATATCGGTTCCTAGTTCGACCCTTCTTCGCCATACGGCATCTTCGAACTTTTTCAGACATATAACGCTCTCGAATCGAATGCGAGGCGAAGAAAAAAACAGTTTTACTTTTGTTTCGCTCATTATTATTCATACGAGGAAACCCACGTGGTGGAACTAATGTATGCTTGTGGATCATGGGTGGATGGAACTAGACTTCTTCATTTTGCTTGCCAAACAAACTCTTTGTGCGTTGAAGCTCTATGAAATGGACACTAGCTTGCGTGGAAAGCCGACTTTAAACCAAAATACAATCATTATGTTTTTTTGTCACTAGTATGTGTTTCACCATGGAAATAAATACAATTGATTAACTGCTTGTTTACCTTTTTATTAACTTAGTGTTTGCTTCATTTCTTTCAGTTTAGAGGAGTTGATATTGGAGAAAAATGAACTGCAAGAGCTGCCACATTGTCTGCAAAGGTTGATAAATCTGAAAAGTTTGAATGTGGCGTACAACCAGTTAGAAGGACTGCCTAGCTTCATGGTGAACAACAACATGCGTCCCGCGGGGCTTTTCGTAGGTGTTACTAGAAATATAAGTTGAACAATTTACGCGGTTAACTTGTTATTTTATTTTTGCTGCAGCAGCGGAATGATTCTCTTAGAAACGGCGTCCAGAGAGATTTGTCGCAAAAGGAAGAGGATAAGATTGAACTTCCGTTGACTAAAGTCAATCTAAGGGGTAACCAGTTGAAAGGAAGCATTATCCTAGGAAATTATGGAGTATTGGTTGTTAGATATGAAGTCGAGGTTAATATAATTTACGGAAACTTTTCATTTACAGCTGCTCACACAATTGGATGTTAGTGAAAATTCGATTGAGATTATGGACCTGTCGGCGCTGGATAAACTGGAAACGATACAATGCTGTAGGAATAACCTGAAGGAGCTTACGCTCAATGGAAGACATCTGCATTCCTTGATTGCTGGAAATAATAGTAAGTTGGCAACAGACATTTTTATTCTTTGTTTATTCATATTTCTATATTCAGTCGAGTTTTAGTACACGACACTGAAGAAGCCTGCACAATGTAGACGAAATACGCGTATCTGTCAAGATAAGCAATAAAGGTTGTTGGAATTAAATGGAAACTTCTAATATTTTTTTCTCATTTTCGAGTTATGAATTAATTGGTAGTCTTTTAGTTCAAATTGGACCAATCTTTAAAGAATTTTGATACCTTTTTTACAGAATTAGATGCATACACACATAAACATTTTATTCAAAATTTGTTTATTATAATATGTTCTTCAAATATCATCTTAATTTGACTCTAAAGCATAGACGTAACAAAGACTTTAATATGCTGGTGCTTACAATGGTACAATGTCAGTATGATTTGAAATGCAGGTTATAAGTTTGATTCTATGGAGGAACTTTTGACTTAATTAGAAAAGGTGTTACGATAAAATTTAGGTCAAACAATGAGGCCCCAACTGTCCACCATGAAACTCCAAGAGTGGACAGTAATGTTTGCTAGAAATGAAAGACATGAGGTGAAAGTGTTGATAGTTCCGTCAGTGTACAGCAGGTTGTGAAAGTTGAATAAAAGTATTGAAAATTGAGCAAAGAATTGGGATATAGCAGTACTCCAAGCACGTATTCTTTTGCCTACTAAGGTGGTGGACTCGTTCATGCCTTGAACTATCCCGCAGTGGGAGCCTTCGCACAATTTTCAATACTTCTATTCAATTTCTACAACCTGCCATCCATCGTGTTATAAAGCAATATATAAATAAATATATGAAATAGAGAAGGAAAAAGAAAATGAAACAAACAGTATGCAAAAAAAGTTTATCCACTTCCAGTGAAAAAAAGTATATCTACCCCTCTGGCTCACATAGTTTTAGTCTTCGTGAGACCACCTTTGGCTTCAATAACTGCTCGGCATCGTCGTGGCATCGACTCAAGAAGCTTTTGTCCCATTCAGTTGAGATTACCTGACGCAATTGGTGGAGGCTTGTTGATTTTTGCTCCTGGACTTTAATTTTCAAAATTGACCAGAGATGCTCGATCGGATTAAGGTCGGGAGACTGTGTTGACCACTCCATAACCTTGATACGCTTTTTTTTGAACCACTGCGAAACCAACTTTTACGTATCTCCCTCTTGTTGGAACGTACATCTGCTCCCTACTTTAGCTTTTGTGCAGACGCTGGTAATTTTCGCTTCAAAATGTCCAAATAAAGCTTCTTGGTCATGATTCCATTAATGTACTCGAGCTCTCCAACGCCGGTTGTAGCCATTGATCCCTACATGATGACTCTACCTGCCGAAAAAAAACCAAAGTCATAAGTAACTCACCACCGCCATACCTTACTCCAGTCATCACAGGTCCATGAAATGTGATTTCCTAAGTGCTACTCTGCCCTTAAGACCTTTCTTATAAAGACAATTTTGTACGGATTGTGATGTCAGTTGAATGGAAAACTCACTTTCAATCTGTTTCGCAATTCTCGGAGGTGATAGTTCCCGATCGAGCATCGTCTTCTTCACGATAGTTCTATCGTAGTTGGCCAGTTGTCTTCGAAGGACGGCCCGATCGCTTAGCTGAGAACCAGGCTTTTTGTACATTTGCACAATCCTAGCGGCCGTATCTTTGTGAAGCTGGACAATATCGGCAATATCACGGTAGATTTCTCCAGTTTAGTTATGTTCAATAATGAAATTTCAGATGCTGAACGAAATTTGTGCTTTTTTTGGCACTTTGCAACTAATAATTTCGAATTTTGAACACGAAATAGAAATTTTGGGCACGAAAACTGCAAGAGCACTAAATAACAGCTAGACACAATGTTTACGAATGTTGCTTACAATGTACACGGAAAATAAAAATTACCGAAAATTTGAGTTCAAATTACTTACATTTAAAGCTTGTGTTGAGTAAAAACAACTCCACGGTGGGTGAAAAAAATGTTCGAAAGCACTTGCTTGCAAGGCGACGCCATTTATTTTCAGTCGGGGTCGCAGAATTTATAAGTTTTAACCTTTACGATGCTGATCGTTACAAGCAAAGATATGTACGTTGTTTTCAACATCAAAATATCATTTCTTGTGGGAATTCAAGCACACGGGCCATCGAGATGTTCCAATCGTTTTCTGTATTTGGCATGCAAGTACCAATGTTGCTCCGGAAATTTATTTTATTGTGGCGAACGCCTGGAGAACGAAATTGCATAGTAAATATAAATCTGTTACAGAACTGACTGTGCACTATAAGGATTTATTGCAAAAAATATACCGCCGAAGGATTTCTGACCATACTGGCTACTTAGGGAGACCCTCCGGAGTCGAAATTCCCCCGGAAAAGTAGCCATATACAAATCGTTGCCAAAACCTGGTTTGCGACACATCAAACTTTATCATTTTGCCAAACTAGGTCATAAAAATAAGTTTTGAGGATTTCTGACCATACTGACTACTTTAGTAGACTCTGCGGTATCCGAGTTCTTTCGGAAAAGTGTCCATATTCAAAGTTTTTCCAAAACCTGGCTTGCGACACATCAAATTTCATGGTTTTGCAAAACTTTGTCTTTGGAGGACATTCTTTGAATATCATACCATATATTTAACCAAAGCATAGTTAGAAGAGATTATGTCAAATTAAATATTTTGGTTTTGCAGTTGAAAGGGGATGTTCGTTTTTGTTCTTGTTTTGTTTGATTATGTGAAATTTTTTGAATGACTCGGAAACCGACAATTGCCTCGCAGATCTGGATTTATCCTGGGTGGAAAAGGATATTGATCTACATCCATGATCCATGATCCATGCTCCAAAGACCAAGTTTTGCAAAATCATGAAATTTGATATGTCGCAAGCCAGGTTTTGGAAACAATTTGAAATTGAACACTTTTCCGAAGGAACTCGGATCCCACAGGGCCACTCCAAGTGGCCAGTATGGTCAGGCATCTTAAAAATGTCATCTGAAGGCTATGTTTTACAAAATCATGAAGATTGATGTGTCGCAAGTCAGGTTTTGGTAACCATTTGAATATGGCCTCTTTCCCGAAATAATTCAGATCCCGCAGGGTCTCCCTAAATGGCCAGTATGGTCAGGAATCCTCAGAATGTCCTCCAAAGACCCATTTTTGCAAAATAATGAAGTGTGATATGTCGTAAGCAGGGTTTTGGAAAAGATTTGAATATGGCCAATACTATCCCGGAAGAACTCGGATCCCACAGGCCCTCTCCAAGTGGCCAGTATGGTCAGACATGCCCAGAATGTTCTTCGAAGAAAAAGTTTTGCAAAATGAAGTTTGCTGGTAGAAACATGAAGTTTAATGTGTCGCAAGCCAGGTTTTGTCAACGATTTGTATATGACCACTTTACCGGAGGAATTTGGGCTCCGGAGGGTCTCTGTTAGTAGCCAGTATGATCAGAAATCCTCAAAACGTCTTTTCATGACCTAGTTTTGAAAAATCATGAAGTTTGATATGTCGCATGCCAGGTTTTGGAAAAGATTTGGGTATGGCCACTTTTCCGAAGGAACTCGGATCCCGCAAGGTCTCTCAAAGTATCGTCAGAAACCCTTAAAACGTCTTTTCATGATCTAGTTTTGCAAACTGATAAATCTTGATGTGTCGCAAGCCAGGTTATGGCAACGATTTGAATACGGCGAAAATTTTCGGAATAACAAATGCAGATCTTCAAACTAGGATAATTTTGTAAAAAAAAACCGCATCAAAATCCGATGGCTTACGATAGAGTATCATAAATTTTAAATTTTAAATTTTCTGTCTCAGAGGGGTTGGGGACGTACGTGTTTAGGTAGTTTTTCAGTTTCGTGAAAGAATTCGCTGGCTTTACCGATCTGCCACTTCAAGGTTCCTGGGTGATGTTAAGAAATTCCTCGAACCGTTTCAGACCGTCACATACTGCGTATTTCGTGAAATTCAAAAATGTTGCTAGCTCTCCAGTGGATGGACTGGAATTTAGTTTCCTCTGTTTGCTCCGGAGAAGTCAAAATATAAACAAATGGTATTATTTCGACTACCAATGCCTACTGTGATTCTACATACTCTACGCTTGGTTCAGAGAAATTTAGATAAATTTTACTCAAAGAAATGCTTTATGCGTCCAGATATTTTTTCGTGTTTAACCTTTATGAGCAGCAATTGGCCCAAGTAACATTGCCAAAACCATTCAGCTTTACTAAGTTTTATTAAAGTTTGATGAAAGCAACTAGAAATCAATTTGCGTTTATTATGGTACCAAGAGGTGCCTATAGGTTTCATATCTTAGTCAGGTTTATGAGAACCTACACAGCTTTTTAACAACGATCTTAAAACCTTGCTTTTTCAAAATCCTTTTATTCCTATCAAAGGTTTTCTTACGACTTTATGAACTCGTAAAATGTTGTTTTTAAATGCCGTTTTAGGACTCATTCATAAAGAATGTCCACGATGAAATTGCCACACACAAAATTGATTTGCAAAATTCGAGTTTTCATCCGATTGCCATCAAATTTTCAGGGATTGAGAAATAACTATTAAACTTCATTTTACCATTTTACTCGTATTTTATTTAAAGTCCATACGCAAATGCCCGCACCTTGGCCTTAACCCCGGCCATAAGATTCTCCACAACCTGTGAATCAACCGTTTTTTGCATGTAAACCCATACTTTCTTCAGTTCCTCGACTGACTTCACTACCTTAGGTCGTTTAAGAAGGTGCTGCTTCATAATCGCCCAGTACTTCTCGATGGGGCGGAGCTCCGGAGTGTTGGGAGGGTTGAACATTTTCGGCACGAAATTGACCTTATTGTCCGCATACCACTTCAGCACGTCCTTGGAGTAGTGGCATGAGGCCAAATCCGGCCAGAAGATTGTTGGGACGTTGTGGGCCTTCAGGAGAGGAAGCAGCCGCTTCTGGAGGCACTCTTTTATGTACACCTGTCCGTTCATCGTGTCCTGGGTCACGAAAGGTGAACTCCGCTTCCCGCACGTGCAGATGGCTTGCCAAACCAGGAATTTCTTCGCAAATTTGGACATCTTCTGAGTGCGGACATGCTCTGGAACGCTGAACTTATCCTTGGCCGTGAAAAACAGGTTGCCGGGGATCTGTTTGAAGTCGGCCTTCACATATGTTTCGTCGTCCATGATGCAGCATTCAACTTTCGTCAGCATGTTGAGGTACAACTTCCTGGCACGGGTTTTGGCGGACTTGTTCTGCTTCTCGTCGCGATTAGGGGCCTTTTGTACCTTGAACGTTCGAAGCCCAGCCTTAGTTTTGGCCTTCTGGACAAAACTTCGGCTTAGGTGCAGCTTCTTAGCCACATCCCGAACGGAGGCGTTTGGATTTCGGTTGAAGGCCCCAACTACGCGGTTGTGATTTTTGGTGTTGTACGGAATACTTTTTCCTTCACTTCTGGGCTTCCGATCGGTGGTCAACCGTTCCTCGAACCGCTTAATCACTCGCGACATCGTGGAATTCGCGATTCCCAACGTTTTAGCGATGGAACGATGCGAGAGATCCTTGTTCTCGTGATGAATGCGCAAGATTTTATCACGCACGAGCTGTTCTTTCGAC
Organism: Aedes japonicus; assembly: GCA_034211315.2. Classification (NCBI taxonomy): domain Eukaryota; kingdom Metazoa; phylum Arthropoda; class Insecta; order Diptera; family Culicidae; genus Aedes; species Aedes japonicus. Next base: position 168,151 of record JASCZW010000240.1, on the reverse strand, counting down.
TCCATTTCCGCGAGTTTTGATCTATGCACTATGAACTAAATCCACCCAAATTTTCATTAAATTCTACCCAACGGTTAAAAAGTTAGAGCAATTTCATAGTGTGGCAATTTCATCGTGGACACCCTTTATATCTTATTATAGTCAGTTGAAAAAGCATTTTAGATCCATTTTGCTTCTTGTTAATGCATTAATCGACAAATTGACATTAAGGGAAGTCACCAATAAGTTGACTCTTTGGCAAAACTGTGATTTTTTCCAATCACCATATTGAAATTTAAGAAATAATTGAAATGTGGAAAAATAGATGCATCAAATTTTAAATAAAATTCAAAGGAACTGTAGACCGAAGCCTGATTTTGGCTTTCTTTTAGAATACCTCATTGACTTCCATCAATTTTCAGGAAATTTATAATTAATTTATCGCAAATATTTTGTTTCTGTTGTTGTCAAGTTGCATAATTTCCAAGGCGCATTAATTTATTGGCTCTTATCGTACCAATATTAACCATACATTTAAATGCGCATATGATTTGGAGCATGATACGCTGTGAAAAAAACTCAATTTGTTTTGGATATTTTCCTATCAAACAAAATTTACCGTACACTAGAACTTTTTTCTTAGATATTATTTACTGTTAAATGAATCAGGAGAGCAGAGAATCGAACAAAGCAGAACAACAAAAACCAACCACGATCACAGTGAAGTTTGAAAGCTGTGGCCGTTTGGCCGTATGCTGGTTTGCATGGCAGCCAATAGGTTTTATGAAAGTTCTCAACTGGTCACAACATCTTGCACTAGAAAATTTTCAAAAATTTCTATGGTCTTATAAAGGATTTATTAACTTACTCTAATTGTTATGTTTTGTATTCTCCGTGCGTGTGGACAGTAATGTTTGCTAGAATGAGAGATATGAATGTTGAACAAAGGGGCATGGGTAAAGTAGTACTCGAACTAAGGACGTTACCATTGCCTTACATCCCACTGCGGGGTAGGTCAAGGCACGGGCGAATCTACCACCTCAACAGGCAATAGTAACGTGTTGGATCGCGCTCATGTACCGCTGATAGCTTGTGATAGTTGCTAGCGGTATATGCCGGCGTATTGTAGAGGTAAGCGTGACTGCTACTGGGCACCCCAGTGGATCTGGGTTCAATCCCAGTCGACGTCGGTGGTTTTTCTGAGGCGAAAAAATCTGGGCCCTCGGAAGGGAAGTAAAGCCGTTGGTCCCGGCTCATATTCATGAGTCGGTAGGTAGGGTCCAGGTGTTGAAGTCGACTTCCTGGCGTCGGCGATTGTCACCATGCGAGGAAATAGGCCGACGGGAAATAAAAAAACAATAAAAAAAGATGTAGAAGGAGATGTTCGCTCATCACCATGAGGAGGCACCAAGAGTGAACATTAATGTTTTTGGCTAGAATGAAAGATGTGAAGAGAAAGTGTTGAAAGGTCCGTCAGTGTGTGGCAGGCTGGAAATAGAACAGATGTTTTTATTTAGGAAAATTGAGCAAAAGGGCATGTATCCAGTGGTACTCGAACCATGGACGTCAATTTTTGCCTAACATCCCACTGCGGGGTAGGTTGTAAGACGGACCAAATCCGCCACTGCAACAGGCAAAAATTGACGTATGGAAAGACGCTCATGTACCACAGTGGCTTGCATAGTGCACAAACAGAGTGCACACAATAAATCGCTAGAATAACTATACAAGCCACAGTGGTACATGAGCGTCTTTCCATACGTCAATTTTTGCCTGTTGCAGTGGCGGACTTGGTCCGCCCTACAACCTACTCCGCAGTGGGATGTTAGGCAGAAATTGACGTCCATGGTTCGAGTATCACTGGATACATGCCTTTTCGCTCAATTTTCCTAAATAAAAAACATCTGTTCTATTTCCAGCCTGCCGCACTCTGACGGAACTTTCAACACTTTCTCTTCACTTCTTTTATTCTAGCCAAAAACATTAATGTTCACTCTTGGTGCCTCATAGTGATGAGAGAACATCTCCTGCTACATCATAATCGTGACTCCACGCACGGAGAATACATAACATAGCAATTAATGTTAATAAAAAAAAAAGGTTTATTCAACTATGACTAATTTCCATGATTTATGTCAAATTTGAGAAACTTTGTAAGATTTCCTAAGTGGTTCCAAAGTTTGCACAAATTTTATAATACAGACGGCATATCCTACAATAATCTAGTTGATATTTTTAAATGGAAAGAACTGCATCAATATAAAGTGAAGAATTCTCTGTTTTCACTTAATTCTTCTAATAATTGATTATCAGGCTAGTCAACTAGCTAACAAAAAATAGTCGATTTTGGACAAAAACATATCAACATTAACACAAATGGTGTAGCACTACTTTTGCAGCCGGCTATTACTATTACTCAGACATATTTAAATCGAATTTCATTTTGAACATTTAGACTCGAATGTTGCATAAAAATCAAGTTCAAGTCAATGGATTAAATACAGTTGAGTAATAGCGAAAAATAATGAAGTAGTAATCCCCCTATTAACTGATACGTCAAAAAAATTATAATCACATTTCTCAATTTCCCCCCGTAGATCTGACGAAGATTATGGTTCGAGCAACACCGACAAACCTCAAACACATCGACATCAGCTTCAACAGCCTCCGGGAGCTTCCCGACTGGTTGGTTGGATGTCACCAGCTTCGCACGCTGTACGCTAACAACAATCAACTGCACGTCATATCGGAGCATCTCCTCAACAACGAGCACGCTACCATACTTACGCTTCATCTCGCCTACAACAAATTGACCACCTTCCCACCGATGGTCAAGCGGAAATTGCCTCTTCAGAAACTGTACCTGCAATGTAATCACATTGAAGACTTGCCGGAGAATTTTTTCATAGCATGCGAACGACTTACGATACTCAACATTTCCAGCAACAAACTGATGACCCTGCCGATCATTTTCGGTACAAACTGTAATCTGGAACGTCTTTATGCTACCAACAACAGCCTCACAGATCGAGTTCTAGACTCGCTCATATGTTTGACACGATTGAAAGTTTTGCATATAGGCTACAATCATCTAACCACGCTACCAGAAACGTGTATAACATGCTGGGGTGAACTGGAAGAGCTTGTCATCTCGGGAAACAGACTCAGGCATCTTCCGGAAAATCTAACCAACTTACGCAATCTTCGAGTGCTCCGAGTACACTCCAATCAGCTCCAGACCGTTCCTCCCTTGGCCAAAAATTTGAGCCTCCGAGTGCTGGATCTTGCCCACAATCAACTAGATAAAATCAATATGGTATCTCTTGTTTCCAAGCACTTACAATTTTTGGATCTCTCAAGCAACACTCAACTCCAGGTTGATCCGCACCAACTTCAAGCATGTCGTTCACAAAGACCCATGAGCCTGGTGGACGTGTCCGGTAAGAATAGACCTTCTCTTCCGACTGCACCCTGGCCGTATCAGGAAAACGAGGAATACGAACCATGCTGGAAAGTCGGCTTTGCGGAAACTCCCGGTTGTTTACCAAGGTTGTACATCTCTCAGCTACGTTTGCCTGGATTTTGTAATTCGGAAGGATTGTTTGGTATGTTTGATGGAGAGGTGAACAATGCAATTCCCAACGTGCTGGTGAAGACCATTCCGAAAATTTTACTGGAAGAACGGACGGTTAAAGAAACAGCCAATGACTACATGAAGTATACATTGCTTTCGGCCCACAGAGAGCTGAAGCAACAAGGGCAGCTTGAAGCGGTCAACGTTACGCTGTGTCATATTTCAAGAAGTAGAGTTCCGAGTGAGATTATGAGCTATTTACCACAGGCAGCCAACGGAAGGAAGTTCATTCTGAGAGTCGCTAGCGTGGGTGAAAGTGTGGCGGTACTGATCAAGCATAACAGATGCGTCAGGTTGACCAATGGAAATCCTTGTCGGAGAATTGGAATGAGTGCAAATTATCCGGTGACTGTGCCGGATCCAGAGGTAACGGAGGTGGTTTTGAGCGATGCTGATGAGTACCTGGTGGTTGGGAACAAAAAGCTATGGGAGGTGATTACGATGGAAACGGTTGCGGAAGAAATACGAAAGGAAGAGAATATCTTGCTGGCGGCGAAAAGAGTTCAGGATATTGCTCAAAGCTATGGAGCTGAGGAGAACATCAGTATTATTATTGTAAAATTTAACAATTTGGGCACGGATATTGACTTTCTGATGAGAGAGTTGAGACAAACGATCAGGAAGAAACCAACGGGAACAGGAAGTATTATGTCGGGGTTTTGTAAGTGTGGATGTTGCTGTGAGTCAAATAACAGTTGCTGCCATTCCGGAGCATCGAGCACTTTTATGAGGCATCCTTCGGGAAGAAGTGATCGCTCGTCTCCCAGTGGCCAAAGTGACCAAACCTCCGGTAGTGAGAGTCAGGTGAATGGTACCAAGCCTAGATGTTTGGACGTGACGGCTCTGAGTGCACGAAAACCCAACACCTATCTGACCAACGAGCGGAGAAGTTTGCGAGGAGGCGTTGTGAGAGCTGTCCGGGCAAGAATCGAAGAAGAGAAAGAGCGTGAGGTTGAAGAATCGGATTCCGCCTTGTCAGAGGAGCAGTTTAAATGCTGGGAATACATGCTTGAGCAAAACACTCAACTTCTCTTCGACAAAGAGCTGAATACAATATCTCGAGCATTTACAAAGCGACCTGGATCGAGCACTAACTTGGCCAGACCACAGATGAAGACATTGTCCACGAGCTCTCCGCAACTGGCTCATGATAGTGATAGTTGCTTCAATTCCTCGCTCAGTGGTTATAACACAATGGCGCACTCTGCTCGGAATACCCCATTCCTTTCGAAACATTTCGGCAGTACCAGATCATTCCATCCGTCGTCATCACAAAACTTCTTCAAACCGATTCGGTACAATCAGGCACGACCTCAACCAATCAACGCCGGTCCGAATGCTGCTTACTTCGGCTCTCTGCAGCGCTTGATGCCGTACAACTTAGAGTATGATTTCAATGCCATGCAAGAAAGGTACGCTGCCAATAACGAAGGAAGTGCTGTCGAATTAGATGCAGTGGATCCAGACGGCGGCCGAATGCAACAATACTGGGGCGTTGCGACTACGGAATTGTGAGATTATTCATTTACCACTTCGAACGAATAAAACTGAAACTGAAAGAATCGTGTTTATATTTTCAATTTTAAGATGTATTGTTTGTAAAGGTCTCATTCTCGTTTCGTTTAGCAATAAATTAAATAAATATGTACACATTAGATTTACATAGTACTCAGCTATCTGTATAAGGATCTGCTTCTTTGTGTAGTTTCTACTTAAACGTTAAATGCTCTCTATTTACAATGTTCGAACCGCGCTACTGGATAACGTTGTGAAAAATTAGTTTAGTGTACGCCTATAGATTTCTTGCAAGCTGCCCTGCCTTCCGGTTAGTAAGTTATGCTAAGTGTTACAATTTGCGTTGAAGTTTCGATTGCAATCGCAAAACAGGACTAGAACATGGACACGGAAACGGACAGAAAAGGTCCATTAGTTTCGTCTGTGAGCTGGGATATAACTGAATCAAATTCTACTTACTGTTAGTGTAGGATTAGCTTTCAAGGAACTCATTCACTTTTTAGTGTCTCAAACTATATAAATATGCTGCGGGAAATATAAATACGTAAATCATAAAACGTGTTTTGTGTTTATTATCTGTTAATTAGAAATCCTATTCCATCAAATGAATTGCAACAATCAAATTCCTGCTTTGTGTTACTTATTAGGACTAGTTGACTTGGAATCGGTTGGACTAGCTCGTTCTCGCCTTTTGTTTTTGTTTTTTTTTGTTGCACTTGACTACTAAGTATATATATTTATTTTTTGGTTGTATAAGATCAATATTTCAACACAATTTAAAATAAGGATAACTTGGCATTACACCCTTGTGTGCTCCCTCGAGGGGAATGCGTTTCTTAATAGTGACATTTTTAGTTCTTTGAACTAGTAACATTGTGGAAACCACGGAGGATTTTATTTTCATTATTACGTACAATAAGACCATGGGAGGCAATGCGCTTTTGATGAACAATTTAATATTGGGTGGGTACGATTCTCATGCTGATTAGAATTAACGTACTCAACATTAACGTGCTATATCGAGTTTCTATCGGTCTATCGGTCTGCCAGCAGATGCTCGTCAGTGGGATAGTAAATATTGGTTTTTGCTATGGGCAAAAGCAGAATATCTTGTTGTTCAATCTTAAATTTGTTGCAACAATATGCAATATAATTCTGAAAATCCTATACATTTTCAAATAATATACCACTCCCTTATAAACGAAGACTGTTCCTAAATGGATAATTGACAAAGCTAATTTGATAACATTTAGTTTAAGCAAGATAATCATTCAACTAGTAAACTCCAAACGTAAAAGGACCCGGAAGAAAATGCTTCCGATTGCTTAGAAAACCGACTTTTGTTTTTTGTTTGACTTGTATATACTTGATATCCAGTCTGAGGCTGGTTCCTCACGTCAGGGAGCCGACATCCCAAGTAACATTGTCAAAACCATCCAGCTTTAGTTAGCTTTATTAAAGTTTTATGAACGCCACTAGAAATCAATTTGGTTTTATTATGGTACCAAGAGGTGCCAAAAAGTTTTTTTAGACAGGTTTATCTTCCTTAGAACGATCTTGAAACCTTGTCTTCAAAAATTCTTTTTACTACTATCAAAGGTTTTATTACGACTTTATGAACACGTAAAATGTTGTCTTGAAATGTCGTTTTAGGACTCATTCATATTATCTTATTATGGTCAGTTTGCAAGTAACTGCATTTTGAAACCATTTTGCCTCCAGTAAATGCATTAAACGGCAAGTTGGCATTGAGGGAAGACTCGAAATGACCATATAGTTTTATAGCAACCATTGCGAAGAGGCTAAACTGTGATTTCTTCCAGTCGCCATATTGAATTATAAGAAATCATTGAAATTTGGAAAAATAAATTCCATCAATTTTCAGGAGTTCATGATTAATTTATCGAATATATTTGTTTGAATTTTGTTTTTGTTGTTTCAAACTTGCATAATTTCCGAGGCGCATGAATTTTCGGCTTTTATTGTGCCAATTTTCACCGTAAAATTAAATGCGCATATGATTTGGAACATGATACGCCTAAAAAACACTCAATTTGTTTTGGATATTTTGGAATCAAACAAAATTTACCGCAACACTATGACTTTTTTCTTAGATGTTATTTACTGTTAATTGAATCAGAAGAGCAGGGAATCGAGCAAGGGCATATCATTGTGAAGTTTGACAGTTATGGTCATTTGGCCATATGCTGGTTTTGATGGCAGCCAATAGGTTTTATGAAGGTTCTCAAGTGGTCATAACATCTTTCACTAGAACATTTTCAAAATCTTTATGGTCTTATAATGGGTTTTATTAATTTGTTTTCACAACCGTCTATAGAGTGAACCACTTTGTACACACTTCGGCTTTAAAGATGCATAGAGAAGGTGTTGGTGGACAAAACAGCTTTGAAGGTAGTTTCATCAACAAGCCGGAACAGTGCTACACGGCTGGAATAGAATTAAAATTGTTACTTGGGAAGGTTGGGTTTTAAGTTCGGCAGTTTTCATATCAGGCGGACTAACCTATTTATCATATAAATTCCTAACATGTCAGGTGCATTGGATGCAAAGAAGCTGAAATATAAAGTTGGACACCCATGTCTATGTCTCAATCGATAAAACATGTCGAATTTTACTACTTAAAACGGTATTTGATCATTATAATTGGTCTTAAATGCGAGTAACTAAGAGTGTATGGAATAAATGAAACGAAATGAGGAAGAAAAAAAAAACATGCATTTTTCGACAGCAAGTAAGAGCAACAACATTAACATTTGGATCCTTTTTAATCAAGGATAAGTAATCAAGTTTGTAGCCTAGTTCAGATTGTCCAGTAGAGTGCAGTTTTAAGAGCTCTTAGATGGAATATATTGCCTTAGTTTAACTGAATTAAGACACATCTCAGTATATTGCTTGTTGTGACATACTGAACTGATATTGTTTTCACACATTCCATGACCAAACCCCGTATTATATCACATTATCTGAAGGAAGTTGTCAATTCATAGTGGATAATGATTATCCACACTTGACGAGCAATCAGTAAAAGTGCATAAGACGTCTAAAATGGCAAGGAAAAAAAACTTTGTGCACTATAATATCCTGTAAACAGAACTATCATATTTAATATACTAGGCTTGCCAAGAAGTTTTGAAAGCGACATCTATGAAGCGTTAGAAAAAATAAAATTTCTACGCCATTTTGATATTTCAAGCTGAACAATGCATTAGGTCCTAAGTAACATTGAAAGATTCTCTTCGTCGACTTTCTTTTTCGTAATAGTTTGTCTATTAAACGATTTGTTGATGCTTTTGAAGTATTGGATACATCATTGAACTTTATGTTTCCGTACTGTGTGTTTAAGATACTTGAACATGTTTTAACATATCCGAGGGAACGCAAAGAGAAAGTAGACGAAGAGAATCTTTCAATGTTACTAAGGACCTAATGCATTGTTCGGCTTGATTTAATCTTTCATAAGAACGTACTCCAAATTTCATTTCGATCAGTTAATTCATTCTTTGTTTACAAGGCATTTGAAGTTGACGTGTCAGTGTGTTTCTTAACAACGGAAAAATTCGAATATCGTGCAGTGATTAAATTCTTTGTTTTGGAAGGTTTATCGGCTACTGAGATTCATAAAAAGTTGGTGAAAGTATTAAAGGAGTCTTTTTCTTTATTTCCAACCGTTCACCGATGGGTTTTGGAGTTTAAGCGTGGCCATACAAGAGCTGAAGACGATCCACGCTCAGGACGTCCAAACATTGCTTAAACTCCAGATATCATTGCGAAAATACAGGATATGGTTTTGGATAGCTGACAACATACCCGAGCAGGAGAAAATAACATATGAATACATTATTTTAATATTGATAACAGGCCTTGGTACACTCAGTAGCAAAATTAAAAAAAAAGCGAAGCAAAATTTCACTTCCAAATAACGCCATGTTCAACCTTCTGTAACTTTGTCAATTATCAATATTTTCGGCTGAAAATTTGACAGCATTATAACCAATGTATAGACCTTATATGATTATTTTTGTTTCACAAAAATACGGATTTTTGAAATTGCTACGTCCAAAAATGTCCAAATTTTTTCATATATGTTTTGATAACTTCAAATTTATGAATTTTATGAACATGAAATTTTGATCATGTAAGGTGGTTATAATGCTGTCAAATTTTCAGCTAAAAATATTGATAATTGACAAAGTGACAGATGGTTGAACTTGGCGTTATTTGGAAGCAAAATTAAGCTAGGCTATTTTTTTGCTACTGAGTGTATTTAAGAGCACAGCATAACACGTAAAATACCTAAAAATTGCAAGCTAAGAGGTACTATAGGTATTGTCTTGCCTCAATTTGGTGTTTGCATAACATTGTGGGAACAATTTTATGGTATTATCCTCTTAAATACCAAGTCCAGTTATTAATTTATTCGTTCCTGTTTGGGTAGGCATCTCACATGGAACAACATGGTATATTTTGGCTGAAGTTTTGGGTTTAAAAAAACTGTGTGCACAAAGGGTGCCGCATTTGCTAACAATGCAACAAAAATACGTTGGAATGCGACTTTCTGAGCAACAGAGCAATTTCGGAAGGATAAAAAGTATTTTGTGCGTCGATTCATCACTATGGATGAGACTTGGGTCTACCTGAATCAAAACAAGAGGCTAAAAAGTGGTGGGAACCAGACACTTTGTCTCTGAAGCGAGTTCGTGTCTATAAATCGGCCAAGAAGGTATTAGCGTCAGTTTTTGGGATGCAAAAGGAATTTGCTTGATGATCTCCAAACTGGTAAGACAATTAATTCTGATTATTATTGTGCCATTTTGGACCAGTTGGATGAAAAAAAAAATGAATGAAAAGAGACCCGGTTTGCAGAAAAAAAATCAATTTTTCTTCACGACAATGCACCTGCTCACACAACTCAAAAACCTTCGCGAAAATCAGTGAATTGTGGTACAAATTCTTGCAGCATCCACCCTATTTGCCAGGTTTAGCTCCCTTTGACTTCTGGCTGTTCTCACACCTCAAAAAATGCCTTCGTGGAAAGCATTTTTCATAAAACGAAGAGGTTATAGCCGTCGTAGGGGAGTATTTTGCAGGCCTTCCCGAAAGTCACTTCCGTGATTTGAACACAAAGTTGGAAGATCGTTGGACTAAGTGTATTGGTCTTATTGGAGACTATACTGAGCAATAAAAATGAAAGGGTGAGTCATTTGCCAGAAATTGATGTCATTGAATTCATAAATTTCTACTACATTTTGTTCAGTCTAAAGAACCATGAAACCCAATGCTATTAGTGTGTGTGGCTTCACTATTGTTTCTGCACGAAAATAATGGAAGTGAACTTTTAATAACTGTTGAAATGAAATGAACTATTGAACAATTATCAATACCGATAATTGTCGAGTACCAGATGATGATTTGGTAGACGGTCGAATGGGTGGACGCTGATATTGGTTCTGTTGCATGGAAGAAAAGCATATCATATTAGTATTTAAGTGTTTAAGGAGAATTAATACTGTATAAGAAAATCACTGAATTCAACTCTTTAGAACTTATTAAGTGGCCCTGGAAAGGGCCGTTTGGTATTTTGTTGTTTGCTGTTCCAGGTGTGATCCGAGTAGTACCGATTATCGTCGAGCGGTAAATGATGGCCTTTTGTCGAAAGGGTACCCAGCAAACACAGAATCGTATATGATAGCGGATATAAGTACAAATTGGAGGCGCTATACGTACATGCGTTCGAGTAGGATTTCGCCATTCCCTCAACCGTTTCATTCCAGAACATGAATTGAGAATGATGGTTGGTCAGACGAAACCACATGTTTTATAATCGCTGGCACGGTGATTGGGGCAGTGTTAACCAATCAGAGCGTGGTGCAAATATGATGTAATTTTCGACCAATAGCCTGTGCATTTAATTTATCGGACTGCTCAACAAGCTTGTATTGATTGAGCTATTGGAGAAGCTATTCAGCTGTTTCTTCTAGAATAGCTGAATAGCTTCTCCAAATTTGTTTGAACAAGCTCTAATTCAACACCGATGTTTGTTGGGTAAGCTAGCAACAGCGATCCAGCGTTGATGTTTGAACTTTCGAATGAAATACTTATACTAAAATTTGTATAGGCCAGAGAGGACATTTAATCGTTCAAAATCTCCAAGCCTGCGTAACGCGGTCGATTTCAGAAATTTTAGAACGGCGCCCCTGTACCCTTTCAATAGTTAGGTCACAGATTCTTTGTAATAGTTTGTCTCTATTAGACTGCTTACACATTTTATAGAAATATTATCACACTTTCATAAATTCTGTAAACGCCACATAAAATTCTACTCTGAAAACACAAGATATTTGAATCCTAGTGAGTGTAAGCTTTTTAAGTGGACTACCTGTAACGAGAAAATGAGAGGAAAGATTAGTAATTTACATTGTATTCCAACTACCTTTATTGCTTATCTTGACTTATACGCGTATTTCGTCTGCAGTCTGCAAACTTCTTCAGTGTCGTGTACTAATACGCGACAGTATTAGTAGTCTTAATTTAGTACACAACACTGAGTTAGTCTGTGCATTGTAGACGAAATACGTGCATCTGTCAAGATAAGCAATAAAAGTAGCTGAAATTAGAAGGAAATTACTAATCTTTCTTCTCATTATGTAGTTATAAAATATTTGATGTCATTTTTAAAACTGTGACAAACTTTTCAAACATGTGTATTCGAATATAACCTAGCACGGATAAAGAAAACCCGCTGTTTATCTCCAGTTCAATGGCCTATCTTCAATATGCTCGTAAGTATCAAATCATTGATCAGTTGGTACCAATGCTGTAAACAGCCATTTCGATCGATTTTTCGATAACTCGTCCCAGAATTTGATTTTAAAAGTATTATGTAAGGTAAAACTGCTGTGCTTGATTGATTTCATAAATTTATTTCACAATGTATTGCTCTATCTTCATCATCTAAGGAGTTAAAGTGGAATATCCGAACATTCAAACCCTACTCACCATTGAATTTCATTTGAATATTACAGGGAATACAACACTGCCAGTATTACAGTTAGCGCAATGAACTGTTAGAATAAAGTTGTACACAGAAAAAAATAATTAATTTTAACAAGCGCGTAAAATTTCTCCTCATGTAATTCCAAGCCAAAGGAGCGTAAACAACGATATTGTTTGCAATCTTTCATACAACAGGCTGGATTTAGGCGTTATCTGGCTCAAATTTGGATGAAATATCCCATTATTTTCAGCCAAATCTAGCATTCCCTTTATGTGCATTAGATAACGCAGAAAATTCAGTGTTTCTTTTTATCTGTGTATAATTAGTCACATGCTGTAGTTTCAATATTCAGAATATTCAGAAATTCAACTTCTGAATAAAGTTTTAGGTAATTTAGTACAATTGACTTGAAATGGATATTTACAGCACTGGCTAGTACACATCTGAATCAGTGCTGTGAATAGCATTTTCCACACAATTAGATTCATTAGCCATAAACTCGTTTGAGGAGCTGATTTCCGATTATGTATGACGAAATTTTTGTGTTCGATTAGTCCCACGGGTGTGTCTGGAGTGTACTGCTTTAACTCTAACATGTATTTATAGCGTGAGAGCAAACATTCATTGCAAAATTCAATTGATATTTAAAATTGAATATCAGTAGAGTATTGCGGTGAACACCCGCCTTAATGCCTTTAGTTGGGGACTCAATCAAGCGCAACAGATTCATAGATCACAATATTCCGAAATTCAGCTTCTGAGAAAAATTTTAGGCACATGAATCGAACATAGCCGAAAATATATACAGCACTGCTTTGCATACATTGTCACAGAAAATCTGCCTAGTTCAACCACACAAAGTTTTTTGTCCGCCTGAAGACTACTGACCAAGTACAGGTTGTTGAAGGTTTGTGCAGAAACTAGTTAGTCTATTTGTAATTTTATCGTTATAGTTAGGATGCCAACCATGCCGATATTTGAATCAGATTTTTCAAAAACGCTAAGCAAATAATCGGCACACAGCGGATGGTGGAACAAATTTACCTGTGGAACGTTTTCCCTCCCCTGTGCCATCCCATTGTTCACCAAAAGCGATCGCCCCCTACCTAGATTAATCGATACGATAAATCAATCTAACCTAACCAAACTATGCCCTACCGGCAGCCCCCATTCACCCGAACCGTTCAGCGCATCAATAGAGCATAGCCGTCGGTGCATGGTTACCATTGGTTTGCGGTACTGCGGCACCTGCTACTGCTACTACTGCTCCCACCGATGGCGGCGGTGGAGGTGGTACCGGTTGTTGCTGCTGTTGCGCTGCTGCCGGAACGACGACGGTTCCATTCGGTGGGCACGATTCGCCAAGCCACGAGTCGGGACTGGGCGGAAAATCGGGATAACCGTGGGCTGGACTAGAATCGTTACTCATGTCAGACACCGCACTACCGTGCATCCCGTGGGGAACTCGGTGACCGCCATGGTGCATTGAGTTGACAGGTTGACCTAAGCGGGTAAAAAATTTAAAAAAATAATCCATTAGCCGAGGGTTCTCTAATGTTGATAGAAGGGCCACTTACTCACCTAGCGGTGTGTATACGATATTGTCTGGATAGGAACCGAAATGGTGACCCGGTCCCATGGGCGGAGGTGAATGACTAGATAGATACGACGGTGGACTACCGTTACCGTGGATGTAGGAACCTCGACCACTATGAGGTGAAGCACCATCTTCCAGGCCCATGTTCGACGTACTAAAGCTATCATTGCTAAGATCTGAAAGTATCGTTGAACAGTGTCATTATACAATTTCAGTGCGAGAATATAACTCAAAAACTGACCATGGTGGCTAAAGCTATCTAGATCAATTTTCAATTCATCCTTATCTAAGAGCTTATCGTGCCTACTCGGAGAGCCACCACCCTTCATCGAACGGAAATATTGGCTCCATCTCGTTCGGCCGGCATCCTTTTTCAGTCGTTTTTCTTTGGCTCGCCTGGAGATAAAAACAAATGGCTTTAAAGTATCATTCAGTACCTATCCTTTGAGAAAGCAACTTTGTACCAGCATGCATGGCGGAATGAATTTTATTGTCTGAAGTACAAAGCAGCTCTCATTCACGCTAACTAACCCCGATAGCATCGGAAACAAGACGAGTGCACTTACCTATTCTGGAACCAAACTTGCACTACTCGCATATCCAGTCCAGTGTCCTGAGACAACTGTTCGCGGACGTGACGCGCTGGCTTAGGGCTACTATTGTAGGCACTCTTCAGTGTCTCCAGCTGTTTAGCGGTAATTGTTGTGCGAGGACGTTTGTTTGATGATTCACCATCTAATGATCCATCGGAGAGATAAAGACCTACGTTCCCGGGATGAAGGAGAAACAGCAATAAAAAATGAGGGTACTTTTAGCACCGTCGACGGGCGGTGTAATTGATATGTTTGTCAAAATGCTCATGCTTATGCTGGACAGGATGGTTAATGGGGCTCTTGAGATGCGCATGAATGATGGCAACCAATATTTCATCGGGAACACTCACCTTCGCTTTGGCTGCCTCGTAGTCGGGCTTGCAAATGAGTTTCCGTCGTCTACCAGGTAGAACTCATCGCCCGTGCTGAGCTGCCGCGAGCACATCGAACACATAAAGCACTGTAAATGGTAGACGTTGTCCTGGGCCCGTCGGACCACTTGAGTGGGTGGAATTCCCAGGTCGCAAGCCGCACATTTCGTACCGTACCGCCTGTAGGACCCGCAACATACATAGAAGAGAGTCAAACATTAACATATAAACAGTTTTTTTTCTTCCTAGGGCAGGCTGCCAAGGCCACTGGAGCCGTGATGTTTAATACTTACTTGAAGAAATCGTCTTTGCAAAATAATTGACCATTTCGAGCAAAACACTTCTCGTTGAGCTGCACGTGACAGTCGCTACACTGGAGACACTTGGCGTGCCACGTTCGATCGGACACCTTAAGGATGAATCGGTCTAGTATCAGTTCGTGGCAGCCGCCGCACTTTGGGATGGTAGCTGAAAGGTTAGATGGGAGAAAGAATTTTACATAGATTATAGATATGTTTTTCTTAAATAATTGTAAATCTCAGTTATGTATGTTTCTGTTTTTTTTTCTGGAGTTTTCGTGTATGAACCCTATCATAAATTTTGAACTAGTTGGAGTAGTGATATAGTATGTACGCATTCTATTGAGATGAATTTCCAAAATTTAATAATTAGATTGAAGTCACCAACATATTTTAGATTATGAGTAAATCTTCTTGAGTGAAATATGAGAGCCACCCCTGATATAGTGCCGTGGTGTTAAAACTTGATTCAATTATCTGTTATTTAAATTGATCTGTTATAAAAACTTCGGCTCAGAAGATTGGAGCGTTGTTACAATGCAACTTTTTAAGGGAAAAGAAAAAAAAAGATTTTGGTTTTACTGTCGTTTGATAGCAAACTTCAAGTCTGAATTATTGTTCATAAGGAGCCAATAATTGGAACATGTCTTGGCTTCCATGGGCATAGATCTTAACTTTACTTGCGGCACTACATATACTCATATTAATCATCAATATTAATCAAGCCAGTTTTGAAAGTTTCATGTGATTAACTGTGGAAATGTTCTTCAAAAACCGCCGTGGAAGTCATGGATAAGCGACTTTCTATTAGTAAAAAGCATCAAATGGGAATTATTAAATTCATGATAATTGAAGAATTGCGTAACAAAATTCATTTCGTCAAGTCTCGTGGCATGTGTGAGGTGTCAAATAGTTCTCTTTATCATTCTTAAGAGAATTTTGAAGTTATTCAAATATTTTTTCGTGCGTTTCTGCACCAGTATGTCTTTGTGCCATGACAATTATAATCTCAAAGGTATTCTGAACGTTTGTACTATCAAATGGCAACTAGCTTATGTGCTCATTTTAAAAAATAAATACGTTTTAAAAAACAAATTAACGAGCGTATTAGTAGAATAATTGTTATTGAAAAACTAGGAAAAATTAAATTAAGACTTCACTTTATCACACTTTAAAGAAAAAAAAAAACGAAAAACCTTTTCAAACTGCTCCAACATTCTTTAATTTCCACTAGACAAGCTTATCTTCTAACAGATAATTCGTCTGCATCTTACAAACTTCTTCAGCTTGATACTGTAGAAATCTGTAAGTTACAAACGAAGTAGGCCTAAGCTTTTCTAGTAGAAATTAAAGAAATTTGCTCGCATTTACTAGTCATAGTTGGAAAAACCGTTTCAATTTTTAAAGAGTGATCAAGTAGAGCGTTAGTTTACATTTTCCTAGTTTTACAATTGCTTGGATTGATCATTTTAGCTGTTCGAAAGTTATGAAGTTTTTGGAGTGATCTACTTGTGATGTAAAATGAAAAATGTATTTATAAACTTAGGATATATTTTTTTAAGTGAAGAGAATCCTAGCACTTAAACATTAACATGCAACAACAAAAATGAACATAAACAAAAATAATTTGTAGCCATAAAAAACAGGGTCATCTTCGTCAGTCTATATATCTGGCGTTTGACAATTAGTTTTTGAAGAAACTCGGAAAGAATTTGTTCATTGAGTACAAGGTTAAACTTTTTTCACTGACAGAAGAAGTTAAAAGTAAACTACCAAAAATAAATCAACGAAATTTATTTTTCTTAAATCTTACATTTTTTAATCATTTTACAAAAATGTTTCCACATCCAGACTATTGGCATTACGGCAGTTAGCCGGAATTGTGGCCAGAGTAGTAGAAAAGAACTATGTTGGTATATTTTTCAGCTCCTTCTTCGATTTTTCCATCAGCTGCTATCCGGATTTAGATCTTGTGTGTGAAGTTGGCCTGAGGGGCACGCAATACCCCATAATGATGCATTGGAACGAGGCAAAAATACCTAATGTAATTAATGCCTTAATGAAAAATATGTTGCTGTACGTACTAAACGTACTTGAGAGTACCGAAAATGTAATGAAAACATTAAAATTACCATTAGCATTAGCATTGACGTTTACGCGCCTCGTGCATGGAGCTACGATAAGGATTAATTCTTTGAAGACATTGCAGGTTACCATGAAACGGAACCAGGTAAATCCTGGTGAGTGTGAGTTTTTTAGTGGAATACCTGTAATTAGAAAATGAGAGGAGAGATTAGTAAATTCCATTTAATTCCATCTACCTTTATTGCTTATCTTGACAGATACGCGTATTTCGTCTACAATGTGCAGACTTCTTCAGTGTCGTTTACTATTCGAGTATCAGTTCACGATACTGAAGAAGTCTGCACATTGTAGACGAAATACACGTATCTGCCAAGATAAGCAATAAAGGTAGTTGGATTTAAATTGAAACTACTAATCTTCCTTCTCATTTTCTAGGAACCAGTTCGTTTTTTTACGCAATATTTTCCACGAAGACATTCCTCAGTCGCTCACCTGGCCACGTCCATGTAACTTTTATGGAAGTATGGAGGATTTCGTATATACCTTATGAAAACGCAGGGAACCCACGTAGCGTTCAGGAGATATCAAAGGAAAAGGGAAATAAATAGACAGAACAAACATTTATTAAAAATGATCGTTGGTAGTATCTTTGTCTAAGAAGGGTAAGTGGTGCTACATTTCTCTTCAAACGGTTGGGACTTTAGCGTTATGCATTTACAGCAAAAATCATGTACAAGGATTGGTTTCTATGTGAATTTAATTGGACGGCTGATTTGACGGTCGATTCCGAAGGAAGCAATCTAATCTAATCTTCTCTAATGATTGTTTTTCCGGCAGAATATAGTTTCAGTAAGATGATCTGATTGGTAAGGCTCAGCTCAGCATTATCAAATAACGTAAGGACATTTCACTCGCAGAGAATTGATAACCGAAATCGATATCGTTTTCCCTAAATTTTCAACATAATTGTTGATTCTTTACGCTGAGTAAAACTAAAACACGTTAGTTCCGAAGCACCGCTTGCCTTGATCTGAAATATTTAAATCGTACCTAAATTTTCGACTGTATCTAATTAACTTAAAAATAATGTAAGTGTAATGAAGTTCTTAAATCTGTTTTTAATTTTGTCTGCGTCTCAATTAAAGTATATTCTGTGTGCTCGGTTGGCCCAGAAATTCTGGATTGCCGCAGTTTGGGAACATTTAGAGGGTTGGCGTTCTTCGGTGCCATTATGCTGTTCAGGTGGTTCTTCTCTTTCAATGACTTTTTGGCGTAGAAGGCTAACGCCATGTTCGACAAAACCATCACATGTTTCTATTTGATGGTGATGATGGTTCCGCCACTTACCTCTACAAAGGTTTGAGCTAGACGATTGATCTATTAGATAATTTATTTAAAACAATTCAACCAGTTATGCAAAACCAAAAACGAACTGATTGTATCTACAGATATAAACTTCTTCCAAAACTGTTCATTTGCTTTACAGCGATATAATTGTGAAAAGCTATTGATGTCAACCACAAATGTTCGCAAATAAACCCAGCGATCAGAAAACTCAATTACAATTCAAATCACAGAATCCTGTATAAGGACATTATCAAAATACAATCCAATATCCGATCTTGCCCGCTACCGAGTGAGGTTTCAACACTAATGGAACCGCCACCTTAGTTTTGGGCTGACCAAGGATATCCCCAATAAGGAAAATCGAGAAAATTTCCAAACCGAAAAAATCCTGGACCGGCCCTAGTCAAACTTTTACTTTCAACCACAACAGAACTGACAAAGTACAGTACACGGTACAGTAAATTCACACCAAGTACCTATGAAATGAACTGTGGCTTCGACATCCCTTTCTCACCGTTGACCAGATCCGGAGAAGGAGAACCTTCTTATGGAACTTGGTGTAGGAGATGTACTTGAATTTTTCGCTCACCTCTTATGAAGGGGACGTGAAACATCCGATCCCCAGTCAGTCGTTGCCATCCAGAGTCAGATAAATCCAATAGTTCATCACCCCCACCACATCGCACTTCGCCCGGAAAATCTCCTTGACCAGCCGCTGCTTCTGTATGATGGCCTGTTGCTACGAGACGGCCGGCTTGGACCTGCGTTTCCGCATGCCAATGTCCTTGGATTGCAGGTATGTATTGACGGCTTATCTGGTTGTATCGACCTCTCGGGCCAAGCTTTTGAAGGCAACTCTCCCCTGATGCAGTAACAGCTTCTGCAGGACTTTCCGGTAGCACAGTACCGTCGGTGGCCGGAGTCAGGTCTTCTTTTCGATGCTCTTTATTTCGTCTAGCAATACGATGATCTTGTAGAAACAGTTGTAGAACTGAAACAGTTGTATCCCATCGACACAAAGTGCCTCACGGTGGAGGATTTAACGGGGGAGCAGGTGGTAGTAAGAGTTCTTTTTCACTGCGCAACGAAGTTTTTTTTCACTCTTTTCGCCATGCCTTTCAATATCAGTGTCAAACTTTAACAATGGCCAATGAACAATAAAGGTAGGGTATGTGTCCCTTGACTCAGCTTATTATGCAATGACCGATTACATATTTTACTATAACTCATAAAGTTTTTAGGCTGTAAGCGAGATTCAACTAATTATACACTTGCTAAGATATGTTTGATAAGACATTTGGTAGTATGTATCACAAAAAGTTACACAACTCTTTTTATAAAGTCAGAAACATTCGAAGGATATGGACTTAATGTCGGTCTATAGGCACCAAATTGGGTCTATTAATGGATGCAATTTCGTCCCATTAGATGGATTTATTACTAAATGCAGTATTTGACCGGTTTTTTGTGCTTATTCTATGAATTAAGGCATTGCTAGCTGTGCGTCTACAGTGTACAGACTTCTTCAGTGTCGTGTAATAAAAACTTCAGTCGAGTTATTAGTACACGACAATGAAGAAGTCTGCAAATTCTAGACGAAATACGCGTATCGGTCAAGATAAGCAAAGTTAGTTGGAATTAAATGGAAAATACTAATTTTCTTCTCATTTCTAATCCCTCAATGTTACTTAGGACCTAATGCATTGTTCAGATTTAGCTTCAGCTTATTCAACGTCAATCGTTTATTCAACATCAATCGTTTATTCAATTTAATTCGTCACTTCACCTAACTGTTCTAGGATATCGTTGGAATTTGATGAATTAAAAAATCTTTTTAATTTACTTTAGGACAAAAAAATCCGCAGATGCACTTCCAAAAATATTGAAAATATTATTTTTTGTGCACATTCGCCGATGACTATGCTTTCTAATAAACTCTTTAAGTTGGCAAAACTTTTTAAACTTTAAAAAACATGACCACACAGAAAAAAAAAATTATGAAATTTGACAGTAAATCCTTGAAATTGATTTTGCACTCAATCGATTACGCAAGGTCGCGTGTCTTTTTTTTGTAGAAGCTAGTTGGAAATTTGAGAGTCAAAATCCTGTTGTCTTCAATGTCGCATGACGGCCGTGAGATTCACCAGCTTTGAATGCATTATTCGCCTAAACCGTACTAGTCTTGTAACAAAGCAATGTAAAGAAAGAGAAACATACGGTTGGCATCAAAATGATTAGGCATTACACTTATTCCACTTTCAGACTGGGTTTCAAAACTTATTTCTTCCTAGAAGTAACATTCTATCCAACGTGAATCGTTAACTCAACAGAACAACTGTTCATAGCAGTACGTATTGGAATATGAAGAAAATGTTACTTCGGAATATCGTGTTCGAGAATCAAAACATTGTCCGTGATAAGGAAGTTCTTGATACTTGCCAGAGTGTAACATTCTTTAAAATTTTCCAACATCGATTGATGAATATGTACGCAAAATATATATATCGCTTATTTGCAACATTTGGACCACTTGTTTAAATAAAGCGGCAGCCGTAAAAACCTTTAGTTGATAATAGCAAAAATCTAAAAAAATAAATCAATCATGAAATGATTGAGTTATTAGCGTCCGGTGTTTCAACTTTTCGTCACGGCAACCATTTGTATATTATACTCAATGGTCAAGGTATGCAACGAAGATAACGAAGACCCTTCTTTTAGTACCACTGACTGCCAATTGGTGAGAACGTGAATATATGTTAGACAAATTCAAATCAAACAAACTCTCTCAAAATGGAATTGTTCGTCCTGAAAAGGACGCATTTGAAATGGTCCGCATTTGAATTATAACCTTTTCGGTCTAATTAGCCTTGGTCTAAATTTAGCCTGCAAAACAAAATTATAAGGCATTTCCTTTTACTTTCTCGAAAATATATCAAGCATTTATTAAGTTATAAGCGTTTGAAACGATATTTCGTGACGGTCGCTAATTTTTAGACTTCCAATTGACACCCTACCCTTGTCATAAGATGCAGTCTTCGTCAAAATTATAATGATTCTCGAAAACAAATCGACGGGCACAAGAAGCAGAGGTGCGTTACGAGCTAGGTGGATCAATCAAGTTAAAATTTTATTTGAGCATAAACTATTTGTAATTGTAGGAAATATGATCTTATATGCAGTTTACTGTTAGATAATAGAATGAAAAAAAAATCAGATTTTTTACTCACTCAGCCTTAGACTTAGACTTAATGACCAATTTGAGAAGAAGTTAACAATAACTGTTTGAACGGTTAAAAAATAAAAGATAAAGTGTGCAAGAATATTTTCTTAAAGCATTTGTATATGCATTGAGAAATTGGATTGATACCTAAATCAAAAAAATGTATGAGGTTATTTCAGCTAAAAACCTATTAAAACATCTGAGGATATAGAAAAAATCAAAGTAGGAATTAGTTCTAAAGGCAGTTCTATCCTACTGGGTAGGACTACAGGCAGTTCTAACCAACAAAAACAATCATTACAGGCGTACATGAATAATTAATATGATGATCTGAAAAATTAATTCTTTCGACGAACTAAACAATGTTCGTTAGAAAATTATGCAAAGCCAGCCGGAATATCGGAAGAAGGACACAGGGTGTTGATGTTTCTTCATACTGTGTGCTCCAAAATAGCACCGCTTTTTGGTCCCTTTCATGTTGACAATCTATCATTCCATATTTAGTACTTGTTGAACTAAATCTCATCATTTGTGTGAGAATGTAACGATGTTCTAGAAATGTTTGCGAAGATGAATATTTGTAACAAAAACCCAGATGGTTTCTTTGATTAAGGAAAAAATGTTTCAAGATCTCTGAAAGCTCTGGAGGAAGCCTAAGGAAAGCTATTCAATACTTCAATACATTCATAGGCCGACAAGCAATTAGATGAAATGCACTTCCACTTTTAAAATTCATTCTTCTCACCTACTAATTTTTACTATCGATTGTCATTTAATAAAAGCCATCATTATCCTTAAAAAGCACGCTAGAATAAACTAGACTGAGTGAGATTGGTTGCATTGTTGAAGCTTGAAACGCCACTCTTAATACAACTGTAGATTAGTGACAGATTGTGATATATAAGACACTGGATTCAAACTCGAGTTGTCTTAACTACTAATCGTTTGAAGTGACTAGGCAGTTCCTATCGTCGTTAACAGATGGATCCATAACGTTGACGTGAATTTGATATGATAGTATTATGGTTCATAACATAATCTATAGGCAATCAATAAACAGTATACCAAAGTCTACTAATTCCATAATACAATTAAGAATAGAAGGCCATGATTCTTAGCATTAGCATTAGCATTGACGTTTGCACACCTCGTGGATGGAGCTACGATGAGGAATAATTTGTTGAAGACATTGCATGTCACCATGAAACGAAACCAGTTACTGATACGTTTCTTCACGCATAAATGTTCACGATGACACTCCTCGATCGCTCACCTGGCCACGTCCATGAAACCGATTTGGAGCATTTGGAATCTACCTTAAGAAGACACGGGGAACCCACGTAGACTGCAGTAGATATCAAAGGAATAGGAAAAGGATTGTTGAAGAGAATAGTTAAACATGCTCCCCTGTTCGGTGTCCAGGACCAATTTGTTTAGAAATGGTCGTTGAGAACATTCAGTCTAAGAAAGTTTTGCGATGCTCCATTACTCTACAAAGGGTTGGGACTTGAGCGTTAACTTTAATGGTAGCCGCATATGGCTTATGGTTATAGCGCCAGTAGTCGCTCTCTGAAATGAGAAGGATGTCTGAGAATGCCCATCGCCATCTAGTGGCCAGGACTTTAGCATTAATTAATCAATGTCCTAGCTTTGCACTGCTCAAGATTAAAGTGCCTTTACACACTCTCTGAAAATAGAACATCTTTAAATGGAAATGCCTCACCCAATTCTACCTGCGAGCTACTCCCCCAACACACACACGCTTTTTTTTCCACCGGTTAAAAAATTCTGCTTTGAGTATTGATAGCACATTCTAATTCGCCTGACAACCGCCAACGATCCGAATCATTTTTTCATACTTTTTATTTTCCTGAGGGTGGAAAAATTCGACCACTACGCGAACTCGGCCACGTCCATTGAAACAACTAAAACACGAAAAATCGTAAGTTAATTTGAAATTTTCATGGGAGAAGAAATATTTGCTGTCATCATCGAGCAAGGCACACTTCGATCACACCTTGTCTCAAAAACACTCAAAATAGAAGGCCATGTTACTTGTGAACAAAGTTTATGAATCCACCCAATGCTTTGCATGATATTACAAGGGATTTCATGTTCGAGAATCTACCAATCAATAATCAATATTTATTCAGTCTTCTCCAGGTTGTAAAAACTCTCGTTAATATATTTGTTTGAAAACTTCTTAAGTATTCATTGACAAACATCTGGAAAACTATTGATTTTAAGAAAAAGAAAATGTGTATTGTTATTATTACTTTAGGTTTTATAAGATGAATTTAGTTTCAGTTTTTTCAATGATTATTTTCTGCTCCTCAATCAATGAAAACTCATTTCTTTGCAGATATAGGGTTATTTAAAACGAATGTATACATTCATCCTAAGTAGAATCATAAACAATAATCTAATAGAAATAGACTGTGCTTGATAAAATATAATAATTTTTCCTTGTAATGCAATGCATACAATAAATGCGAGATAAGAAATTTGATTTCATTTTTTTTTTAACCCAGCTGTCAGAAATGCTACGAGTTAATATTTAAGAGCCCAAAAACACCTAAACACTAACACACTTAACTCATTATTAACACAATTAATTATTATTTATTTACACAACTAACTCAATTTAAATTTTACACAATAAACTCAAATCATACATTTTGCGTTCAAAAGAGATGGAACCCACTATTAATGTGGTATTTAAGTTCCCATTTTCATGCCGTTGATTGTTATATCCCAACAAACATTATTGTTGAATAACCGCTTGTTCACACAAATTGGAGAAGTTGTTCAGCTTTTACTTCTAGAAAGCTGAATAACTTCCCCAAATTTGTTTGAACAAGCGGTTATTCGACACTGGTGTATGTTGGGGTGTGCGCTATGGTATATATTTTTTGTATTCTTATGGGAAATATCCCAAAATAAGGAAAAAAATTCCTTTAAAAAAATGAGCGATTTTCTCATCTAATATCTCTTAACGACGATAATATCACTATCAATAATATCACTTAACGACTGAATCTCAAAGATAAGTTATGCATTATAGAAAAACTTAACCCAACTTTATTATTTCCAACACTCTTCAAAACTTACAGAGCAAAACTTCTGGCAACTCATCCAAATTGATTGGCGGAACCCTGTATTCCGGGCTTGGAGACCGATGGACATCCTTTTTGATGATTTCATTGTTGTTATTATTATTCATACTCGTCAAACTTGCCATGTAGTCACTGGTATCCATCATAAGTTTCAACATTTCCATCTTAATCTGCTTTCGTTTCACTTTTCGTTTACTCAAACAACGAATTCAATCCACAGATTCCGATCTACAACCTCTCCGTACAGCACATAACCCCGTGGAAAATAAAATAAAAAATCGTTCCGGCTCTCAATCACTTGTCGATCAGATTTTACGACATTCTTAATTTCGTTATTTCATTTGACCGCATAAAAATTCACTGTCAGCAAATTTTCACCACCAGACGACGACCGCCAGAGAGACGCTCGGGGAGATAAAAGAGGGCTCCGATCGATTTTCCAACCCGATTTTCCACCTGATGTCCTCTCTAAACACGCACACACTACCACCCATCCAGTTGCTACGGGTCCCACTGGTGTCTGACGTTCGGTGGTAGTCTTCCCCGGCTCGCGACGAAAATGACAACGAAGACGAACGGATGGCGTACGTGCTTCAACTCAAAAGCATCCTTATCGATCGGTTGACAAAATGGAACTGAATGAGGCACGAGTACGACTCTACCGCAGAACACCTAGCGCCCAGCGGTAGCACGCGCTAAACGTTCAGGAACATCATACACAAAACCCCTCCCGAGTTGGTTTACATTTTCCGTCTAGGGTTTATGCTTGCAGCATACGGCAAACGTTGCTGGTGTTGGTTTTTAGTACAAAGCGAACGGGCGAGTTGATTGGTCGGTTGTTCGCTAATGTGTGCGAGAGTAGGGTGTGGTTATGTTTCTTGTTTTGTTTTGTTCACTTGTTCGCTTGGTCGGGGAATGTGATAAACGGATTACAGAGGTAGTAGGCTGCTGCTCACTGTCGATGGATGGATGATTGGGGTAGTGTAGTCAGAGTTGCCATGAATGTTTGGGGTAAGCCTAGGATAAGATGGGTATGGATTTTAAATTCTCTTTGGTTTTAGGATATGCACTTAATCATTACTATGACAATTACCACAATTTCGAGAACATTTAACATTGAAACATTTTTAACAATTATTCAATGTAAAAAACAAGGTATAATACAAAGATGTTCTAATAATTCGAAAAATAAGTAAATTAATGCCTGGCAACATTGTTTCATATTATCCATTGATAGAACCCATTGAACAGATCTACTTTCTTTACCATTTTCTTACTAAGACGAATGATGGCTTCATGAATCAACTTTTAAAGACACCAGTCGAGATATTGCGTACTTCACTTCGGTCCTTTCGTAGTGAGACGGTCAATCATATATTTTTCTGAAGTCACAGGGAATCTTCGGTAGGGACAATAGTTACCGATTGGAGACTACAGCCATTAAAGATAAATTGTCTGAAAATCGATATTTTATCTGTGATGATGGATTTGATAATCTCTTCATTTTGCTAGAAATAAATCGCAATTACCATTTTTATACCGATACATGATATACGGAATCAGGAATAGAAGTCAAATAATTGAGATCTTCTGATTAGCAAAACGTTGATCTCTTAGTAGTTAACCTTTAAATTACATGACTTAATCAAATAACGGCATCAGAAGACCACTCCATCAATGTTCGGATGTTGATAGCTGTTTGTTCAAGCTTTGATATTGAGAAAAAAATAAAACTTACCAAAGCGAACAATCGACAATGGTTCTCGAAATTCAAAAGCGCAGTACTAGATCTATTCTTCCGACGGAAGAATGCGAGCAACAAATTATCCAACAATAAGCCCACCTGTTTCTCTTGAGTAGGTATGTGCATCCCAGAGCTATTATTCCGCTTACACCCACAAACCACACGTGTCAATGTGTTGGATATGGGATGGTTTCTGACGTCAAGTATTGCGGTTTGATGCATGAATGGTTCATTCATTGTCAACAACAACAACAACAACAACAACAACAACAACAACAACAACAACAACAACATTAGCCAAAACTCTTCTGTTATTTCAGTTTTAGCATTCACGTACTGCTTGATAGAGTATCCCAAAGCATGCTCGTATAAAGGCTTGTCACGATGATGCTACATGTTTTTAGTTCCGTTTTTGTTGTTTGAAAAATAGCCCTTTTATTCGTTTTCCATCCCTCTGAACAGAGTAAGGCAGGTGTGGCATTGCCATTAGGCCATTATATGTTTTCACTAAGTTCCGATAAATGTCGGTCGACGTATATTGAAGCATTGGAATAGTTTCCATATTCTGTAGGCTCCGGTAGTAAAGACTCCGGATGGCAGTACAATAAGGTTAGACGGAATTGTCGGAACATTCAACGATTAGGTCAAGGTCAATTTTGGGTGCCCGTCATTGAGGAATTTGGCCGAAATGTTCGATTCGGTGTTGCATGAACCTTCGATAAATCTTGAAAATTGTTTGAAATTATTTCCATCTTCTAAAATAAGTTGATAATCGATATCCTGAAGATAAACTAGTCTGATAGTCAACGGATATTGACTGCTGAAAGAGGGATACATTTGAAAATAAGTGTTTCTGATATTCTGAGTGATCTTCTTTCATTTGAAGCTAGAAGAAAGCCCGCACAGATAAAAGGAAACACTGAATTTTCTGCGTTATCTAATTCACATAAAGGGAATGCTAGATTTGGCAGAAAATAATGGGATATTTCGTGTAAATTTAAGCCAGATAACGCCTGAATCCAGCATGTTGTATGAAAGATTGCAAACAATATCGTTGTTTACGCTCCTTTGGCTTGGAACTACACGAGCTTACGCGCTTTGTTAAAATTAATACGCGCTTGTTAAAATTTACGCGCTTTTAAAAACGCGCTTGTTACGCGCTTTGTTAAAATTAATTATTTTTTTTCTGTGCGTTTTTTCAAACTGTTGTGCCGTAAGAACTTAGTGATATTTATTGCATTGGGCAGGAGTTAATCTTTTTTTCTTCAGAGTATAAATTAAATAAATTAAATGAAATTTAATCTCCTTAAGAGTATGTTCAAGGTGAAGGTCACTTCAATACAAAAATGGCCGCTTCCATGGCAAAATTGCATTACCACTTCGAATTTATAGTCACAAAGCTCAAAATCTACAAATTTTTCAGATGCCAAACTTAATGACTGGTATGCTGCAGTCCAGTAAGAATTCTCTTTCAGTTTGGATTATGAAAGCTTTGTAATTTCTTAGATTTGTGCTTTCGAGTTTCTTAAGTGGCGATGGATTCTAGCGACCTATACCTGAATATAGGTTTTAACTTATAAACTAATACAATCATTGCACAATGTGCTGAGATCGTTTTCTAATTTTCTTGATAATCATGATATATCATTACTGTTCGAGAGGTAAATGAATCAAACACTTGAGTCGTATTTAATTAAAAAACATGATAGTAAAATAGATGTTGTAAATCTGTGCATTTAGATATTGTCAGCGTTCTAATCGTGTTTAATAAATAAAATGTAATAAATACTAAGAATAATATCTAAGACTACCGTGAAATTCTTCCCCAAGGTTGAAGCAATCCTGCACAGTTTTAGTTTAGTAAAAAGTGGAGTTACACTTTTTATGAAGCTAATTCAGAGAGTGCGTGCAACTGAATCAAATAAAATCTCCCACTGCGTTGGTTTTAAGAATTGATAATTATCAAAGGGCATGTTCTAACGGACATGCATTTAAAATTTAGGCAACCTTCTGCATGTGGTACTGAAGGTACTTGTAATGTTTGGGAAATATCATGTTGGTAGTTATATAAAACCTAGGGTGGATGTACCAACTCTGGATTTACAAGAGTATTAGTACGAGACACTAAATAAGATGATCTACGAACGCAATTGGGCCTTCCAAATAAATGAACTGGAAAAGAAGATGATCTACGAAGTATGCGTATATCTCGAAGCCGAAGCCGAAAACGGCGAAGCTGAATGAAATTTTTGGTAGCAATAATGAAAATGATCAAAATGTGCCCAGACAACCGAAGGTGGTAAAATACGTTCAATTAGTATTGCAAAATCCTAGATTTTAAATCTGAATCGCATAATTGTGGTCTACATCCTATAATGTTTTAGTTAAGTCATGTGGAAGTGAAAGTTTTCGACTTAAAGGACTGTATCAAAAACAAACTGGCAACATATATTTTCTTATAGCATGGAATAAAAAAATAAAACAAGAATTAAAAGCACTGCAGAATACAATTCAAATCTTACTCTCTTATATTGAACAAAAACAATTAAAGAAAACATCTTCATTCCCATAGTTTTCTGATTTTGGATTAGACTCCACTCATAAGGTGTTTGACAGTAGTTTTGTCACATTTTCTAAAAGCCGCAGCCAATACTTTTTGAACTCTTCCATGGTCATGCACACCTTAACACTCTTATTGAAGTTGCGCTTGATGATAGCCCAGCAGCGAACGAAGCGGTGGACAATCGGGAAGACTAGTGTCTTTCTCAACGAAATCTACTTCATTTTCTTGCATCCTGTGGTACTGTGGTTATGACGTAATGGCTGACGCCGAATCGGGTCAAAACAAAGGAGGGACCTAGTGCTGCTTGTATAACGGAAGCATCCTATTCTGCAAATACTCAGTATAGGAAAGGCTTGTAAGATGGAACACGATCCGTTTTTTGCGCGTAACATGTATAATTTTTATTTTTTCGCGAATCCAAAGACATCTTTCGAAAGAACAACTAAAAGGCTCCAACTTTGCACAAGGAACTGATTATTTATATTCATAAAAAAAGTTATGGCCTATTTTCGAAATCCATCAAAAATTGCAATTTCAAAAAATGGCTTGTAAGATATAACACGATTCGTTTTTTGCTCGTAACATGTAGAATTTTTATTTTTTCGAGGATCTTTCAAAAGAGGAATTAAAAGACTCCAAGTTTGCCCACGGAACTGATTATTTATAATCATCAAAAAGAATTATGACCTATTCTTGAAATCCATCGAAAATTGCAATTTCCAAAAATGTATTCTTATATTTCAATGTATTGTTGATTCCATGGCATTTCCAAACATAAAAACTATCATCCATATGTTTTAAAACGAAAAATATGTGTTCCATCTTACAAGCCGAACAGTGTTCCATCTTACAAACATGACGCCATAAACACAAAACATCAAAAAAAAATTTCATTTTACGATTTGTTTGAAAATGCCTTTGGATCATAAAAATACACCAAAAATGCTAGCCAACACAAATGTTAACCTTTTGATATCGATGGAAAATTTCCACTTATTAGGCACAAGAAATAAATGCTCTTTTAATTATGCCAACACTTTCAAACATTGAAACCTGGAAGGGTTAAATCGAATGAGTGTATTCACTCCAAAAGCAAATGAAAAATGAAGAATAGTAAAAAATAAGGTTAACACTTGTCAGCGCGATAGTGTTGTCGCTGTGAATGTCAAAAGTGGCGCTGTTCCTTCTTACAAGCCGTTCCATCTTACAAGCCTTTCCTATACGATAAACTTGAGCGTACCTTTTGTGTAGAGAATCGATGAATTGGATTCTCAGCAACACATTGCCAGCCAAATGAGAACCTACTGGTCACATTGGATCACCTCGAACGACTTATTGGAGATACTCACATCTTCGCCGATGACCTGGGTGTAAATTGCGGTCCTGGAAGCACTTTGGAATCCTCTTTCACACATGTTTCGTCATCGATCAAAACGCAGGCAGACGAATTCGTTGCAAAGGTCGGCTGTATAATTTTTTGGCCCTGGTTTTCGCCTCGGGTTTCTGCGCAGCACATTCCGATCCAATTTGAGATAAGCTGGACCTGGTTTTGTTCCTCTTCTTGGCAGTTCAGCGAACGAGTAGTGTTCCCATACTTGTTCATCACGCTATCGTAATGAATTCCGAAACATTTCGCTATTTCGTTCATTGAGACATTGTTCTCACGAGGTAACACGTCCTCCACTTGAATTTAAACACTCTTTTCGATTTGATCAAGTTGTTGACAGAAGAACGCGTTGAATGAAGGTAGGCTAAAACCGATAATCTTACGCGTATTAGTGTGGGCGTATCATAAGCGTGGCCAGTTTATTTTCGAAACAATCCTTACTCAATGAGCCATCGTGCTGCATCATTCGGATAACATCGTAACAATGATTTCTAGGATTTTTTTTTTCAAAAGGGCGAATCTAACAATGAGAGGCTCTCTCATCTCTCCCTCTCTTTCATTTATTACAGCGCCATTATAAATCTTTTGAGGGATTCTTTAGTTCAGATAGGAACACAACAGTGCTGGCTACCATACTCTACAAATAGTTGAATGAAAAACGTAACGCTGAATGGAATATGAATAAAAAAGAAAGTAATTAAAGAGAGTCTCTCAATTGCAGATTCGCCCTAATGAAAAAAAACCCTAGATATATTTATTTGAATGATATTCTACCGTTTCATTTATTCACATGTAGATACTGTCTCAGGAAGTTGGCTCACACCACAACACATCTGATTCCATTGATATACTGTGTGAGTGGATAATAATAAAATCACTCATTTTTGCTGTTTCATAACTATAGAACCAATACAAACAAAACTATCTGCATGAATTGTGCTTCAGTTTTTTTCACATTTTATCGTGTTGTGAGGTGTTTCTGAATGCTCCGGAATAATACCGCGTGGAACGTAATTGACGGAAGAAGAAAGAGGTAAAATTTTGGTATTTCGTGAATGTAATATTGGTATTCGCGAAACCAGACTTTTGGAAAGATCGCATCACGTCATAATCAATTTTATAAGAAATCTAGAACGATATGGGAATAATATGGCAGGTGGACAAAACAAATTGTCGGAAAGAACCCAACGATGAATTGTTCAAACTGCAAGTCACTCATTCAAAAGTTTGAAACAAATTAAGGCTAAGTTATCACTTGACATCTCATGTTCTACAATCTATAGAACATTGAAAAGCTCTACTTATATTCAACGGCAAAAACTGGAGCAAGCTCCACGACTCTTACCTCGCCATAAACAAGCTCGATTCAAATTCGCACGTGCTAATATGCGTAAAGATTGGAGTATTATATGTAACCTTAATTATTCACTATTATAAAATTAGGGTAGTTTTTTCCGACGAGAAAAATTTAAATCTAGATGGCCCAGATAGATTTTTTTCATACTGGAGAGACTTAAAAAAGGAGCAGCGTTACTTTTAGACTCGTAACTTTGGTGTTGGTAGTTTGATGGTTTGGAGAGCATTTTGTCAAACTGGAACGGTGGAGATTGCTTTTCCATCCACCACAATGAACAGTCGGGAGTACATTAAGATACACATTTCAGCAACATAATGCTTCAGTTCATACAAAAAGAGCGACTATGGCGTGGTTCAATAAACATGAAGTTTAAACTATGGAATGGCCAGCTTGTTCTCCAGACCAAAACCCGGTCGAGAATATGTGGGGATTGATCGTACGTGAAGTATATGCAGACAACAAGCAGTACGCAAGCGTCCATGACCTGAAACAAGCCGTCTTATCTGCATCTGCATGGCAAGGAATACAAGTATCTACTTGCCGTAACTTAATTCAGAGTATGCCGAATAGGTTGTTTGAACTGATTGAGAACAAAAGAGAACCAACCTATTATTAATTTTGACTTTCAGGTAAACATCGTTGCTTAGAGTCGAAAATTCTACAGTAAAAATAGACAACAAGTATCTATTATTCTGTGCAACTCGAACTCGAAAAAAATTCAGTGGTTCTATAGTTATGACACGGATTGTACTATTAAAAGCACGTGTCTATCTAAAGGCAACTGAACCTGATGCCACGACGATTATGTAAAGCGGCTTTAAAAAGAGTGTAATCATTTAGCCTTGTCTCAGTCAAGACGAGACGACCTCGCTAGAGTTCATGCCGCCAACATCAGGTAGTAGACCAAGAAGCTGTACTAAGAGATATGCCAGAATAGTTGGATTCAATCATAGTATGCGACTCAACTCGCGTAAGAAATTAAAATTGAAATCGGCACAGAAATTCTGCACTTTTGCACGTATAAGCACGTTTTTTCATTCTATAAAGGGCGAACACGAAATTATTGCGACACATTCAACATGGCATAACCATTGGGTAAAAATCAACCAAATTTTGCACACTTTCTCATTGATGTGTATTGTTTACATGCTGTCAAACTCGAAGTCGTGTTTTTTTATTCAACGAAAATGGAGGTGAACCAACGCGAGTCGAGAGAACAAATTCTTTCCAAACACCTGGAATTTCCTGACCTGTCGCACCGGTAGTTGGGAAAAATGTTGAACATTCACCATTCAACCGTCTCCAGAGTGTTGAAGCGGTTCCAGGAGCGGTTGACGTTGGACCACGGCAAAGGAGCTGGAAGAAAACCGGGACCGGAGAACAAAAAGGCGGAGGGAAAGGTGAAGCGGATGATTAAAGCAAATCCCCACGTCTCAAGCCGTGATTTGGCTAAAAAGATCGGCATGTCGCAGAGCTACGTCCAGAATGCAAAGAAGAGAGCTGGACTACATACATACAAGGTACAGAACTTCCCAAACTGCGATGAGCGGCAACAATCGACGGCTAAAACTCGGGCACGGAAGCTCTACGAGAAGATGCTGACAAAATATGGCTGCTGTGTGATGGACGACGAAACGTATACAAAAGCCGATTTTAAGCAGTTGGAGTTTTTCACCGGCAAGAGCAAGTTCTATGTGGACGACAAATTTAAGAAGAAGAAAATGTCGAAGTTCGCCTCCAAATATCTCATTTGGCAGGCCATCTGCTCTTGCGGACTGAGGAGTGAGCCTTTCGTGACAAAGGGCACAGTAAATGGCGAGATCTACAAATCTGAGTGCCTCGAGAAGCGCCGTTTTCCGTTCTTGCAGCAGCACGACGAAGCTCCGCTATTTTGGCCAGATTTGGCATCATGCCACTATTCTAAAAGTGTCTTGGTGTGGTATGAGGCCAATTCTGTCCATTTTGTTTCAAAGGACATGAATCCGCCAAACTGTCCGGAGCTACGCCCGGTGGAGCAGTACTGGGCAATGATGAAGCGGGAACTTCGGAAGAGCAAGAAGACAGTCAAAGACGAGAAGGACATGTTAAAAAAATGAAAAAAAACTGAGAAACTGGTACCGGATGACACTGTAAAGACTTTGATGGAGGGCATCAAGCGAAAATGCGTTCAATTTTACACTCAAGGCTCCATCGATTAACTTTTCTTTTGATTTTTGAAGTAAATATATGTATAAAACTACCCTAAAATTTTGGTTTGATTCTAAACATTATAAGAAAATTGTCATGACATTTTCGGTGTCGCAATAATTTCGTGTTCGCCCTTTATTATTAAATATAGGCAAAAGGGATATGAAATTCGGTAGTACATGATAAATAACTTATAATAATTTACAGTGAGCAGAATTGTTTAACGTAATATGTACAATAATTATCTGATAGTTCTTGTGTTTCAAGGCGATAAAAAAAATCAATATTCAACCTTAAAAAATATGTAAGAATCATATTGCAGTGGTAAAATGTCCAATATATCACACGTACAATTAACCCATTTTTTTAGCTCTGATATTAAACTATTGAATTAACGGTAGTAAATTAACAGAATGTATTATTGATCATTTTATTGAACATATTTTGGATATGGGTCATCAAAAAACATTGTAACGTTTTTCAAAGTATACAATCAGAGAAAGTAGTTAAAACTTTCACTATTTGTGGAGAGGAGTGAAACTGCATCCCAGTTCTATATATTAAACATATAGATGGTATACCACACAATTTTCGTGACATAATGTGTGAAGTCGCTTACACCACAGTTGCAAAAATATGAACATGTTTTATTCTCATCCATGATCACATTAGCAAATACAAAAACTCATCATTCGATAAGCTACAACAATAAAGCATACAATCTACCCCGATGATAAAGACCCGAAAAGAGATGCTCTACCCGGTTGTTTCTGCTGCAGTGCACTGGTTCACTTTTCAGTCGAACAAAGACTTCAAAAGAACGGCATACAACACTCTTTGTTACAGTGCCGCCCGCGCGATGTGTCCTCAAATGTGAGAGTGCACACATAAAAGTATTACTGGGGCGACCATAAAGATAGAGT
Organism: Aedes japonicus; assembly: GCA_034211315.2. Taxonomy (NCBI): domain Eukaryota; kingdom Metazoa; phylum Arthropoda; class Insecta; order Diptera; family Culicidae; genus Aedes; species Aedes japonicus. Next base: position 133,219 of record JASCZW010000240.1, on the reverse strand, counting down.
CGGAATATACTCTCTTTTTACTCCTAGTGGCCCTCAACCCATTCGATATTGAGTCGGTGAAATTATGCTCTATCTGCACATAAACTGTGTGTGTGATATTGTACGGCGACATGACAGGCAAAAACCCCATGTTCGTTTATCCATTGGTTCAGTTGCTAGATCCCTTCCAGCATCTCGTTCGAATGCTGCGTCTCAATTCGGAGAGGGAACTCTGGAAAAATGGTTCCCTCGTATTTTGTGTACTACCAATAAGCCGTTCGAAAGCAGAATAGATAGAGCTCCGTTCCATCTATAGCTATGGACTCCCCTCCGAGGCTTGGCATTCAAAACGTGTCGTCTCGTCTCGAAGTAAGGGAAAAGGACTGTAAGCCGAGGAAAAAATGGGAGCGTTCTTTGAATGGTGTATAAATAAAAAGCGGAAAACCCCCTCTTCTCCGGGTGGCGAAAATGCCTATTCGGCTATGTGCCATCGGACGTGGAAAACTGAAGGAAACCATAAAATAGAAACGAGGATGCAGCACGGTGTAAGCGGAGGCTTTGAATGGAACGACTAAAGCTAAAGGTAGGAAAGGGGATGTCGGAAGTAGTATCGGGGAAGTCAGACAAAAGAATATCAGATACTTGGGTGGGGGTGGACTAAAAGGAGCACTAATAGCTCATCTCCGTACAATTCTGTCCGACTGCTGGGGGTGAATCACGAGAGCTACAGTGATCAACAGAATAATCACAACGCATTCTATCTCCTGTATTTCGAAACAATTTTTAATATATTTTTTTCTCGCCAAATATGTGTGTATATGTGTACAATCCAACGCCCACCGTCCGGAAGTGTTTTTATGGAAGAATTATGTTTGCATATAAACGAATTGTTGTCTGATACTATAAACATTTTTAGCCCGTGAGTTGGAAGGTAATAGCTCTGTTGAGTTCCAGTGACCCATTACAGAATGCCTGATTATTTACGACCATTCCGAGGTCATTTTCACTTTTAAAAAGCCTCCGCATAAACAAAGTATGTATATACATCAAATGGATATTGGTATTGTGCATACACTTTTATCATCAAAGATTATTAAGTTTTGAGGGTTGTACGTATTTACGAGAATCGTTTAAATGTAGTTATAATCAGATAGATCTCACCGGCAATTGTTGCTGATGTTCAGCCTTCATTTGGAATAACAAGTCGTAAAGGTTGCCTATTCAAATCTACATGAGTAGCGCTCCACTACTCAAATATTTTCACTTCGTCCTTTTCGAAAGGTACAAGACGAATTAAGTTTGAACTTCATTGAAAGCTATTAGCCGCATAATGAGATTAAAAGCATGGTGCGTCTTCTAGCCTTGATTCAAACATGTGCAAATGTCCAGAATTGTATAGAGTAGAGCATCAGGAAAATTGTTAACGCTACAGGATCTAGTACATTGACACCTTTGGCGCTTCTAGAAGCATCTCTTTTTCACTTCACTCTTCACAATCCGCTAAACTCAATTCATCGAAGTAAATTAAAACTGCACAACGTATTCACTATTGCACTGCATTATAATATAAGAACTACATGAATTATCACTTTAAAATTAACGAAAACGAGCGAGAAAAACATGACAGAAGAAAAAAACACATCAGTTTGTGGCCAAAGCACTCATCGATCCTATCTGGAAAATATATGGAATGTCAAAACACAGAAAGAAGCGGGTTATATAGGATGTAAAAAAAGGATTATTAAAATATTTCCTTTTTGTTAATTTAAAAAAGGTCAGAAGAATTTTCTTTATTAATCACATCACTTCGCAAACCATCACATTTTAAATTAAAAAGATAAAGCAAGTGCGTAATGGAGGTTAGTGTTATTTTATTATCATCCGTAAGACAACTTTAAGACAACATGATAACATGATGGAAGCCGCGTATTGAAAATCCAAAGTGGTCACGTTGAAAAATCGCGAGGCCGTTTAAATTGACTAAATCAACCGTGTGCAGTGTTTTCAAACATTTCGGTGAGTAGCATACTATCGATTTTCAGGATCATAGCAAGTGTCGTTGTTGAAACTAAGGATTGGAAGCTGCATTTGAGGGTTTTGAGAATAATTAGGGCAAACCCAGGGCTGTCAGATTATGAAATCATCGAGAAATTCCATGCCTGCCAAAGCATGGTTAAAAGGATTCCTTTGCAAGAAATATTTCGACCCTTTCGGGACTGTAAGCAATCAAAAAAGACACTGCAGCAGAACCTAGTTATCATAATAAGCGCCCGTAAGTTGTACAATGAGGGTTTTTCGAAGTACGAAGGATGTATACTCTTTGGCGTGAAGATTGATTATGGGCAGTTACCGGACAGAGGTCAAGGTGACGCCCCTAGCAAGTTCAAATTTGGAAGAAAGCTGATGATCTGGCAAGGTAGGTATTTGCAGCTGCGGACAAAAGTCCCACATTTTCGTGATAAACAAGACTACGGATTCCAAAAAGTTCAAGCAGTGCCTAAAAAACGTATTCTTTCGAACATTGAAGCTCACAATGGACCTGTGTAGTTGTAGCCTGATTTAGCAAGCTGCAACTACTGTAGAGAAGTACAGTAATCGAGACAACGGGATGGATGTATTCGAAATAGACATTGCTCCACCCATCTGTGTTCGATTCCGCCCAATTAAGAAATATTGGACAGTTGTCAAACATAAGTTGATGAAGTGAGAAGGTGTCTCGGAATGCAATAGAGCTGCCGCAATTGGCAACAAAACAGCAGCACAGTTTTGTCAAAAGAGTGTCCAAGATATGGAGAGTGGTATTCGAAGCGAAGTTCGAGATTTCATCAATAGATAGATTTGTTTTTTTTTGTGCTCAGATATTAGATGACTGAAGCTTTATGAAGAAAATAAACCAACATATATTCTCTTCAATCTCTTGATTCAGCATAGTATGAAACCCTTATTAATAATCATTCCGGTGTTAGTAAATTTTGCAATGAGGAATTTGTTTCATAAATTATGTTTCTTATTCAACTGTTTTACGGATTTAGCCGAATATGATAAGAGCATCATCAACGGTTGTCCAAATCGTGAATGGGATTTCTTTTTTTAGACCAAAAGCAAAAACATCGCTGCACCGTTGTTGTAAATTTGGTTTTATACCGGATCTATTTTGCATAATATTATATCTGTTATATGTTTTGATCTGTTCTTGGGGCAATTTGGAACAAGAAAAATACAGTTTCAAAACACTGCTCTCCTCGAATGCTGAGTTGCTCAAGTTGTTCCCGGTGCTAGCATATTGCTTTTCGTTTCAATAATGAATAACGAGTGTGTCTCTTAGTTTTTTACAACCACTGCATTTTCCGGAAAACGCTGACTAGTTCGAAATGAGGAAGCTCCCGGAGTTGTGACTTTTGTGGATTTTACGACAATTTGGAGGTGTATTTCAATTCCGAATAGTATTTCCATTGCCCGGAAATGAAAACTAATGCAGTTTTCAAAGTGAAAAAACGGTTTATTGATGGATTGGTCATTATTAGTCCATGAAAATAGCTCATACAGATAGAGATTTTAGAGAAACCTGTTGTATAGAAATATTCGACATATTGACTAGGGATCTGGATATTCAGGCTTATCCTCTGGGGGAAAGGATACATTTTGCCACGGCAGTTTTGAGGAAAATTGCTGCTACCTTGAAGATAGATTCAACAATCTTTGAATTCGTTTTTAAATATTTTATTATTCTATTGAATATTCTACAGCTTTTAGACAATCCTAGCACTTTTTGCGGCTACGTGAATTGAACAGAGCTTATATAAGCCTCTAGAAACTGAACAAATTTTATTAAAATTATTTTCTGAATTACCATGAGCTTTGGAAATGAATAACTATGAAGTTGAATAAACTGTTTTAAAGTATCAAGATAAAGACTGTATTCGATGAAATTTGGACACACTAAAAAGGTCACCAAAAATTTTCCTTGAGCCCGATTCTTTTCAAACTTTCTGGAAATAAAGTTCTACTAAATGATTAAGTTTTGACATCATTGGTTTATTGAATTTCTTCTCCCAACCCAAATGCCCGCACCTTTGCCTTGACCTCCTTCATCAAATTTTGGGCAATGATAGGACCGACTTGCTTACTTACTTTTAACCACACTTTCTTTAGTTCAAGTTCATTTTCTATCAGTTTTGGAGTTTTAACGAGCTTTGCCTTCATGATTGCCCAAAATTTTTCATTTGGGCGGAATTGATTGGAGGGTTGACGTCTTTTGGTACAAAAACTACATTATTATCTTTGTACCAGTCTTAGACGGGCCGGGCATAGTGGCAAGATGCCAAATCCGGCCAAAACAGTGTCGGGCCATCGTGAGATCTCAAGAAGGGCAGAAGTCGTTTTTGGAGACATTCGTTCTTGTAGATTTGTCCGTTGACGGTCCAAGAGGTGATGAAGGGCTGACTCATTTTGCCACATCCGCAGATCGCTTGCCAGACAAGGAATTTTTTGGCGAATATCGACAGTTTCTTCTTCCGTACACTCTCTGGAACGGCCAACTTAGAGGTGGCGACGTAGTGTTCCTGTCCTGGCATTTGTTTGGTGTCGGCTTTAATGTAGGTCTCATCGTCCATCACAATGCAGAACGGTTTTGTGAGCCACTCCCTGTACAGTTTTCTTGCACGAGTTTTGGCCACCGAGTTCTGTTTATCGCTCCAGTTCGTTGCCTTCTGGACCTTGTACACATGTAATCCAGAACGTTTCATTGTTTTCTGCACAAAACAAACTGAAACTTTCGCTTTTTTCGCAACATCCCTGATCGAAATGTTGGGATAACGCTTAAATTGGTTCAATACCATCCTGGCCTTCTCCGGATTTGATGTGCCACGTTTTTTGCCACTACCATTTTTCCGCGGTCCTTGAACGTTTTGATCACATGAGATACGGTTGAATGTGCGATTCCGAGCTGTTTTCCGATCCATCCATGAGAAGCGTTTGGGTTTTCGAAGTGAGTGCCCAAAAATTGTTGGCGCACTAAAGCTTGCTTCAGATAGAATTGGAACAAAAACAATTGCCTGTATTTCAGTTATTTATTATTGAATTCAAGATTTTTTTTATACAAATGTAGCGTTTTCTTCAAACTTTTAAGAAAAAATACAGATAAAATTATTCGTTACGGTTTCGAAGGAATTCTCGAATTTTTCCTGTAACACGGCTCATTAGGCGGCGCACACCTTCTTCGTCCATCGTTTTAGCTATCTTATTCCACCAGGTCTTCATCTGATTGATGTCTTTGACAACCTTTCCCTTTGCCTTGAGTCTCCTCTTCATGATTGCCCAGTATTTCGCAATAGGAACTGGGGGCAGTTGGGTGGGTTAAGGTTTTTCGGAACAACCTGGACCCCTTTCTCTGCATACCATTCTTGAACGACTTTGCTGTAATGACAGCTTGCCAAATCTAGCCAAAACATTACGGGATGGTCGTGGGATCGAATGAACGGCAAAATTCGGTTTTGGAGACACTCTTTTTGGTATAGTTCCGACGTCATTGTCTTATTTGTAACGAAAACTTTCGTTTTTTTGCCACAGCTGCAAATGCCCTGCCGAATCATGAATTTTCGTGCAAATTTGTCGGCAAAAACAAATTTAAATTTGGCTGGAACATCCCCCCCGAGCCGTTGCTAAGTAAAATTTTTGACCTGGGATTTGCCCGAAGTCAGCCTTGACATAGGTTTCATCGTCCATCAGAAGACACCCGTCGAACTTGGTCAGCACCTGGTCGTATAGCTTCCGAGCACGGATTTTGGCCACACTATTCTGTTTTATGGTCCGATTTGGCTGTTTGCTAGCTCGATACGACTTGATTCCTTCCCGGAGTCGAGTTCTCCTCACGATACTACGGGCAGCACCCAATTTTCTGGCCAAATCACGGTCCAACAGATTGGGATTCCTCTTAATCGTCTTCAAAATCTTACCACGCAGTTTCCGGTCGACAGTTCCACTCCGACGATTGGCTTGAGGCTTCCGAATCGTCGTCAATGTTTCCTTATACCGTTTGATAACGCGCCATACGGTATTTCTGGGCAATTTCAGCGTTTAGCTAGCCTAGATGCAGACCACAATGGATTTTCCAAATAACTGTGCACAATTTTTTCCCTTCTTTCGGCTTCCATGTTGATTGTTTACAAAGTAAAGTCGATTTGCGGAATGTCAAAAATACATACGTAAAGCTGACAAAATTCCCGACAATTCTAAGTGGAGCAAGCTCTAAGATTATCTTCATTCAAGCCATCACTGAAATCACTCGACCGATTCCACGGAACGCATAACACAATATGACAGCACAATGAAATACATTCAGTTCAAATTTCAATAATTTTTACCGACACGCTAAGCCTTACGAATAATTGCGTGTTCAAATTCATCGAATCCAGTCACTGAATCATGCAGCTCGACTCGATCTCTTTGAGAACGAGAAGCGATGGAACTTCAGAAAACAATTGACAAATTCATTGAACGATTCTGGCACAACTTGTTTGAATACATCCAGTTAAAATTTGCTGATCCCATGGAATAGTATAGAAACAACTGTCTGAAAATAACCGCAACTTTGAAAAACAGATTTAGTTTCCCAGAAGTTATTTGGACTTCTAGATGGTACATCGTTCATCGTAAAAAGCAGAACATCACAAATATTTTCATAATTTACGAGAAATTGAAAAAAAATCTGGGAAGTTGTTGGTGTAGCTGATTTTTTAATTCTCATTTTGGTTCGGTACGGAACATTATCGACTAGTAAAAGATTTAAGTTTTTCTTAAATGTTAAGTACCCAGAGCTTCTGGGATATTGGACTATTTGAAAGTTTCTCGAGCTTCTGGGGAGATACGAAAACTTCTAGGAAGCTCCCTTAATTTACGGGAAAACACTTGAAATGTTTCCTAAACTTCTGAGAATGCTTCAAAAATTTTTAGAGGTTTCCTGAATTTCTGGAATTATGAATTTCTGGTGTCTTCAAGGATGGGATTCTCTCCGTATTGACTCTTGTTTATACGTTGCCAAATTACAAATCAGCATTATCTAATATCGTTTAGGTTAAATGCTTGCATTCATACACTCACCTCCAGTTAAACGAAAGAGCAAGTATTCTTCATCATCTGCTAACGATGCACTACTGACAGTAATTTTGTTTTTGGTCAAACCAACCAAAAATCTGCGATCACTGACCACCGCGACCACATGCGACCACCGCTGAAGATGCCCTAAGGAATGAGTTCCAGTTGATTTTATTCGAACTCATGATAAATAATCCGGGTCACATTGGAATGGTTCGAAAAACGTAATATTCAGGGAGAATTATGCACAGCGAAAGTGTTATCATTTTTTTGCACTCCCTGTATTCCAGTGAAATACGACAAGCACACGATACGGAAACCTCGCTACTACCGCTGTTTTACGCAAGAGCTCGAAACACACCCATCCCCATACAGTAATAGCACTGTAGCCATATCGTTTCGACGTTGAAGCGCAAACGACTAGGGGGTGGCATCCATGTACAATGGATGGTGGCAACGGCATCCGGGCCGCAAGTCGACATCAGGCTACAAATTATACCGAAATAAAATTGAAATAAAAATTCATTGCTACACTTTACGGCATGTCCCAGGAAAGCCATTACGAGGATCGACTCGGTCGCTCCATCAACGGAGGGTTGTAGAGAAAGCATCTCTCTTCCCGCATCCGGATGCGTTTGTGTATCGTCAGTAACCATTGAAGCCGAGCTTTCTTGTCCTTGAGGCGCAGCCCAGGGACTCGTTGCAAAGTTTAGTACTTCAGTCAAATTCGAAAACAAGCGAGGAAAAAACTTGTTCAACTTTAATGGAGTGGTATGTTCGGGTAGAATGTTGTGGGAGGTTGATTGATCATGGACATTCCCCCTACAAGTCCAAATTTCAAACTGTCCGGTATCGTTCCGACCATAAAATTACTCCCCATGGCCGGTTTCTTACTTAGCGTCGTTTCAGTGAAGAAGAAAAAAAGGAAATTATATCTGGCGAATCACAAGGAAAACAATTATCATAAATTTATTTTCGTTAAATGAAAACGCTTTTCGACATTTCCAATTGTTTGCAGGGAAAAAAACACATCAACTATTTTATAAGATTACTGGCGTATCAAACTCAGCCTTCAGGATGCGAAAAAGACTTTCGCACAAGCTGCCAGGAAGAACTGCGATGGTTGGCGGATAAAAGTTAGGATGTCCTTTTATTAGATTATTTCATTATCTTCTGCTTAGTTTGCTCTAGTTTGAACCTTACTCCTTCGAGAAGTATATCGGGCACCTTGGCTGTGTGCGTACACATTGCAGTTGCTTGGGGTGAAATCGCTACCAATTTCGGTGTACGGTAAAAGTTTTTCATGAACCTCACTCTACTACATTTGCTCGACCTCCGAACTGGATGGAGTTGCCAGAAGTGCAATATGCTTTAACGAATATAAATGGAACAGTTTAGTCGAGCGGATGAAAATAAACGAGGAGACAGACGTGCTGAATAATTGATTTTTATCGCCGGCGTGGTGTGAACGTGGTACCGGATTTATATTTATTGGTAGTTAAAGGTTTTGACAAGGCAGATTATATACTGCACTTATTCAAAATGCAATGCAGGCCAACAAATGACTAACGGTAAACAACATAAAAAGACATTCCTGAGAAAAAAACTAATGCTGTATACAATTGTTCTTGACACAGGTATATAAGGTAAATGTAAGTACTAATGACTATAAGGTATATACAATTGATATCTTGAATGTTTCGAAAATTGAATGAATCAATTCCAAACAATTGTAAAAATTGTGAATAGTTTTATTTGAATATATATGAAATCAAAACGGAAAACTTTGGAGAATTCGTCATTTGGGGACTGGAAAATAATATTTAAAAATTTAAAAATATTTTGGGTTGAAAACTCAATCTTGAGTTATGAAATTTTGACGCCTAAATATATATGGATTTGACACCAGACTGTACTGATCCCCCTGTTTTTAAGATAGCATATTACAGCGGATATGAGCTCAAAGTTGTGGCAATATGTTTACTGTGTTTACTGGGTCCATATCAGTTTTTCAATTAAAAGTAAATTAAATTAGATTGGGCATAGTCTTCTAGGGACCATCCAGAAGCTAAGTGGTATTTTGACATATCATCCTCCTCACGTTTTCCAGTAACCATTGAACCCGAGCTTTCTTGTCCTTGTAACGCAGCCCAGGGACTCGTTGCAAAGTTTAGTACTTCAGTCAAATTCGAAAAAAAAACTCCGGGCAATCCGTTCAGAGCTGCTACTGAACAGTGAGCTGCAAGCCACACGGAAGGTCATAGGATGCGGACCATCAACGGCCTTCAGATACGGAGGTTAGATGCGAATTAAATAAGCATCTCCGGAGCATGTGGATGTGGGGAAGGGGGGCTTAGCAGTTGCTGGACTCTGTTGAGTTTCTTCCAAAATCCCACAAATATCCGAAAGCAGCCCTGTTAAAGCGAGTCACCCCGCTATAAGGTAAAAGTCCAGGCGTTCACCACCTTGAGCGTCTGTTCTCCATGTTAGGGCGGCTGATTATCGTCCTCGTGCCGTGGTGGGACTCTATACAAAGCTGTGCACCATAGTTCTTCGGCGAGTCAAGGGGTTGGTGCAGGCCCTACAAGCCAGGCGTAAAAAGTAACAGTAATGGAAGCACACGATGTAAATACGGACCCCCTCACGTTTTATTATGACTAACAAAAATAGTCCTTTCCCTGCATTAAAACGACCCATCCATGGACAAATTTTAGTAATTTTACTTGAAAGTATTTTAATTTTCAATATTATTAAATATGACACCATAATTTTTTTTTATGAAATGTTGCTTTCATCGATCCATAGACATCCAGAACTCAAAGTTATTGAAGTTTTCTGCGGCGAATTACTTTTAAGATGACTTAAATATATCCCATTCAAAACCCTCTTCCCTCCGGGTATCCCAATAAGATTCTAATCTTGATAAGGTTTTGATTATTGTTGTATGTTGAACTTTATTTATCAAAGAGCTATAAAAATTGATTGAAGAAATCCTTATAGTGCTTCATGATGTCCAACGTACTTATAACGAATGTAAAAAAACAAGGTGAAGTAAAATTATAACTAAAACAATATTGACATTATTAGTATACCTAAGTTGAAAAAAAGCTCAATAAACATTGTTTCATTTTTAATATTGAGGTTTTCATAGAAAAGTCTGCAATGTACCACAGTATTTTAAATTTCATGACAAATGCTGAGCGGTTCCAAGTAACAGCACGAAAAAATGTCACTTTATTAATTAATCTTTTTTTATTAGGCTGAAACCTTGCATAGTCATTCCATATAATTGGACTAATTGTCTGCATGAAACAAACTTAAAATTAAGAAAAAAATCGAGCAGCACAAGCTGCTTGGCAACAAATACCGATTGCTGATTTTTTCGTAGACGTTACAAAGTGTAAAAGTACTGCAGATAGCAGCGATCGAAATAATTTTTATTTTGTGAAGCACGCCATGGTTGATTACGCAATGCCATCCCGATAAACCTGCGCTGTATACCTCCAAGCTCCAAGTAACTTGATAAGGAAATCATGCCAAAGAGGCATTTTCCAGGATCAATCGTACCAGTATACAATATGCAATATTCATGCAGGATGGGTCAGTGAAGTCTCTTGAAATTTTCAAAACAAACTTTTTTTTTCCTCTATTTTCGAGGTTTTCAGCCCTGGGCTAGCCCTGGGTAGTCACTCAGATACCTTTTTGGATATTTTCGTAACTTGTCCGGGGGTGAGGTTCGAACTAGTGACTTTGACGTGTGCCCAGCAAACACAAAATCGTATATGATAGCTGGGAGAGGTATGGATGTTAACCACTACGCCGGGATCACCCCCCTCAATACAAACTCTTGTTTGCGATTCATGCCTGTCCACGTTGAATTTCGGCCACTTTTCTTTCAGTGTAAATTTTGAATTATTTCACGGATTGCTGAAACGTTTACACTTATATGACAGCTGAAACTGTCAACTTTTTTGCGTGGTACAACATGTTTACATTCTTGCTACATTCAGTCAAATGGCGTCAAATCAAGTTCAAGTTGGGCTCTAGTTTAGCGGAAACTCTTCGAAACTAAGAGAAAAGCAAATAGTACCGATGACTTTAAGAGAAGATGGAGAATTGTCACGGTGGGCGTATCTGAGCATACCGTACGGAACCTGATGGCTGTTTCTAATGTAAATAGAACTCTACTATTGTGAAATAAACAATCGGTTTTGTTGAAGTATGTGTACATTTTTTTGCTGCTATTATTTTGGTATCGGGAATTTAACGTGGTCAGACATTAGCCTTAGAGATCACAGCAGAGCGGTGGAGGTTAAACGTTAATTTATGATCCAGTAGAACACCTAAATTGCTGAACTGTACGGCTCTATGAAGAACGACGCCATTGATGGTATAGTCAAAAACGATCGGCTGCTTGATGCGGTAATACGAAATAACTTAAGTATTGCGACGACACCAATCAGTGAATATATCCAATAATGATTGAAGCCAAATACAATCCGGCACTCCACATTACAAAAACTGCTTTAGGCATAAAGCACGTCCACGTTAAGTTTCGGACACTTTTATTTCCATGTAGATTTTGTACTATTGCACGGATCACTGAAACGTTTCACTTATATGACAGTTGATACTCTCCACTTCAGTTTGTGGTGCAACATGTTTACATTCTTGTTACCTTCAGTAAAATGGCGTCGAATCAAGTGGAATGCGCAAACGCATTTTGTACGAACGGCAGCAAAATCCGAATTTATCGGTACGCGATCTTGCCAAGAAACTAAAACTACCGAAAAGTAGCGTGTTTTGTGATTGCAAATCATTTGACCAGTGCTTGACTATGGATTGGAAGATTGGAAGTGGAACAAATCGAAAGGTATGCTCCTGAAAAATGGACAAGAAGGTTGTAGCCATTATTGAGAAAAATCACAATATTTCTGTGAAAAATGTGGCTCACAAAGTTGGGAAGTCAAAATCATTCGTACAAAAAGCAAAGGCTGAAGGCGTGTATAATGAAAAAGGTGCCCAACCGTGATGACAAGCAAATTTTCACTGCAAATCACTGCAAAGGAACGCCGTTGTCGGGCATTTTCGGACAAAGAAAATGTATTTGATTTGGCAGGCCGTATGTAGTTGTGGTCGAAAATTTGAAAGTTTCGTCTCTACCGGCACTATCCATAAGGATGTTTACGAGAAAGAATGCCTGCAACAGCGGTTGCTACCGTTTATCAGAAGCCACGACCCTCCAACTCTGTTTTGGCCTGATTTGACCTCTTGTTACTATGTGCAATCCGTCTTGGAATGATATAAGCTACAAGAGGTCAAATACGTGCCAAAAACAGCCAATCCATCAAACTGTCCAGAATTTCACCCAATAGAAAAACACTGGGCTCTAGTTAAGCGGAAACTCTTCGAAACTAAGAAGCAAGCAAATGGTACCGGAGATTTAAAGAGAAAATGGAGAATTGTCGCGGCGGCATATCGGAGGATACGGAGGATAGGTTATCAGCACACGCAAGCCTACAGCTAACTCCAAGTAGATGGAATACGTCGTTGAGGAAGAAAACTAACAGCAGTGGGCTAAGGTTACAACCTGTGGAACAGCTAATGAGTTCGTTAACTAAAAGGAATTACTAAAATCACTTACACAGACCTGTCAGTCAAATACGAGCACAACCATGATGACAATCGTTTTGTCGTATCGAGCTTGGATCGCTTCACCAACAGCTTTACATCAATATAGACGACGTCTACTTGTATCACATCCTTCAGTCATAGTAAAATCAAGAACCAACGACCGTCTAGGCCTGAAACCATGGTGGTCGCCAGAGATGTAGCAATTGGTGCTTTTAAAAATGAAACCACTCAATATTATTCAAACAGTTAAGGGGCAGCTTAAAAATAAATGATTCCCCGGCAGTTTTAATGTACCAGAACTTTTAATGATTCCTGCCAGACTGCGGGAAATTTCGATTCGACAAAAGATTTGTCGGATTTCCTGCAAAACGGCTCGATAAGATCTCCATTGTGCGACAATACACTGAAGACGAAATACCATCTGGTACAGACGAGATTCTGCATATAAATTTCTTGCTGACATTTTTGACCATCACGTGTGTTATAGGGTGGCACATATTTATATACTGTTCCGTTAAATATCACTACTGATTAACTGTCAATTCAAAAGGCGTCCAGTGTTCAACCAACATTTGGCTGATGTCATTTTTTTCAATTTTTCGCATGGAAATTCGTGGTCCTTATCCCGAACATAGAAAACGGATTGTGCACAAATGGTGCACCGTCAGTGGTCTTTTGATCGGTAAACTGGCTAAGAAAGAAGGTGTGAACGTCGGAGCAGTTCAAACCTCATAACGAAAGTATCAACAACATTGCTCTTTCGTAGATTCCCCGAGACGGGGTAAAAAAAACCCGCTCTCGCTCACGCTACAATCGGCAGAAAAGTAAGGGACTATTTCAAGCGTCATCCTTCAGCATCAGTCCAAGATGTGTAAAAAAATGAAGTACTTCGGCGACTAATAAAGGGTGATACGGTCAAAATTTGGTCAAGGGAAAACGCATGTAAATCGGTGAAATCGTTTATTTAAAAAATCAAATTAAATTTATTTTCCAAGTTCAATTAGTATAAAATTCAGGAAAAATATTCAGTTAGGCTTCCGCTTTTCCAAATCCGAATTGCCGGGCCTTACGCTTGATCCCTGCCATCAGATTTTGTACAGCCACCTTGTCCACCTTCTTCGCCGCAGAAAGCCAGTTTGCCTTGAACTGCTGCTCGTCCTTAGCAGTTTTTTTGGTCTTCTTTAGGTTCCGCTTGACAATAGCCCAGTATTTCTCAATTGGGCGGAGCTCTGGCGTGTTGGGAGGGTTCTTGTCCTTGGGAACCACCTGCACATTGTTGGCGGCGTACCACTCCATGGCCTCTTTACCGTAATGGCAAGATGCCAAATCCGGCCAAAACAGTACGGAACAACCGTGGTTCTTCAGGAAAAGCAGCAGACGTTTATTCAAACACTCTTTCATGTAAATTTCTTGGTTGACAGTCCCGGAAGCTATGAAAATGCTGCTTTTCAAGCCACAGGTACAGATGGCTTGCCAAACCAGATATTTCTTTGCGAACTTTGACAGTTTCGTGTGCTTGAAAATATCTGCTACCTTTCCCCTTCCTTTTGCCGTATAAAACTCCTGTCCCGGAAGCTGCTTGTAGTCGGCTTTGACGTAGGTTTCGTCGTCCATTACCACGCAGTCAAACTTCGTCAGCATCGTCGTGTACAGCCTCCGGGATCGCGCTTTGGCCGTCGTATTTTGTTTATCATCGCGATTTGGAGTCACTACCTTCTTGTAAGTCGATAGTCCGGCTCGTTTTTGGCTCGATGCACGGTTGTAGACGATACACCCAGCTTATTTGCGGCATCTCGGAGAGATAGGTTAGGTTTCGCTTGAAACTACCGGCAACTCTCTTTGTCGTCTCAGCGGCTTCCGGTTTTCGATTTCCCCCGATCCAGACTTCCTGGCTGTCGACAAACGTTCCTCAAACACTTTAATTACATTTGTAACGGTTGATTTGGCAACTTTTAGCGATTTTGCCAACTTTGCGTGCGAGTAGCTCGGATTTTCGCGATGCGCGAGCAAAATTTTGATACGCTGCTCTTCTTGCTTGGACGGCATTTTGACAACTGAAGAGTGAATTCCAAAATCAAAATAGGAGCAACATTCTACACACACACACCTTCAAAATGAGGGGTGTTCAGGATTTTTAAATGCAAAATTGAAAGAAATACGTCAAGTTGATATTGACCAAATTTTGACCGTATCGCCCTTTATTATTGAGAGAATGGGTCTGCAGACTCATCGGAAGCAAAAGTAGCCAAAACGAAGCACCTTACGACTTAATCTGTGAAACTGTACAACAACCTGCTGATCAAAAAATCAAGCTATGTTATCATGAATGATGAAACCTACATAAAACTCGATTATAGAACTCTGCCGGGACCACAGTTTTATACCCCGCCAAAGGGAAAGGAAGTTCCTGGATCAGTGAGAACCATAATTCTCTCCTGTAGGTATGAGCCCACTGTATGCAATGCTTAAATTTTTTACAACAAGCCTTAATAAATAGAAAACAAATAAATTCGCCGAAGATGAATTCTGCAGGTAATATCGTGGCGAAGGTAAGAGATGAAAAGAAGAAGCTCTTTTGCTATTCTGAAACGTTCCGTACACACTTAGATTTTTTTACAGCAATCTGTAAAGTTTTACCGAATTCTCAACAGCTGAACGTTCGGTAATCCAATTTTACGGATTTCGGTAAAATTTTACAGAGTTCTGTAAAATAATCTATGTGCTGCCCGGAACTGGGCTTTCTTTCGATGCTCTGATTGTTGTCTAATAGTGCCAAGATGTTAAAGATGCCGGAACGGGCGTATCCGGTGTCCACAAAGTGCCGCACGATGTCCGTTTTCGACGCGGCTGGGTGCCGTTCTTTGAATGCGCACTCTTCTGGACGGAGTTGCTTCACTGTTTTTGCCATCACGGTTAGAGTTCGACTGATAGAGCTGTCAAATTTTGTCTGCTGATTTATGGGGTACTATGATTGATCCTGCATGGGTAGTTTTGTCAGTGCGGCTAAGGCAAACCCATGAAAAATCAGCAATTTATGTCCATTTTTTTAATGCAAATGTTATGGCAAGGGCAATTTTTTAGCGTAGACAACTGTTAAAATAAATATTGCATGCTGTTTGTTGTAGTTTAGTTGTTGGCTTCTTTAAGATCAAATCAAGATTTTAAATTATTTAAACGGGTGGGAAAATCAATTGAGTTAAAAAAAAAGTTCCCAGCATCAGCAGGTGAACACATTATTTCAAACGAAATCTCTAAATACACTTTTCCAAATCTTACCAAACTTTAGCTTCAAAATATTCCTACCAATTGCATAAATTAGTAAGAATCTAACTTTTAGAATGTTTCGCTAATCGATCCCGTAGTTTTGTATTTCCGTACGACCAAAACGAAAAAAATAAATACAATACAAGACTTGTTCGACAGCTATTTGACAGCTGACAGCGGGCCCAAATCAATTTTAGCCCGGGACATGCTGACTACTCTCATTCGTTAGCGTTTGTCGATCCTTCAGCAGAACTTTTTAATTTTTCGAAATCACGTAGTTTGACGTTCTGAAATGGTTTGAGGAGAATTTTACCATCGCCCCGAACCCTGGAAGAGGCAGATCGGCAATGCCAGTTGATCATTAATTTGTATTTGTGTTTGTATTTGTATTTAAAATAATTCATCTGACAATTGGTAGTCTTAATGAATAAAACGAAACTAATAAACTAATAGAAACACGTATATATTTAAACTAGTCTAACAAAAATATTATCCGATTTGAGAAACGTTCAGATGGTTCATTAAACTCGAATAGCTCTTGGACTGCAGTAAACGCACGAATACATGCTGAAATCAGTTCATTTTATCCAAACACAGTCCGGCGAAAGATTGTTTGCAGCAATGTAGAGTTCCGTAGGGTTCTGTTCGGTACATGAAAGTTCAACATAGAAAGGGACTGTTCATAAACCACGTAGACCGAAATTTGACACTTTCAACCCCCCCCCCCCTTAAAGTCTACGTAGACTTTCTCCAATTTTTTTTTTATTTCTGGACAATGTTCTACAATATGTGGTTGTGGAACGGTTTATGAAATAAAACTCAAACAATCAGGTTATTCAGTTATTCATTTTTATTTTGTTTCATAAAAATTTGGCATAAATAAAAAATAACAACAATCAATTATGCAAATGCTAAAGATGCCCACACCATGGCTGCTTGAACCAATAATTAAAGTTCATCAGCGGAAGTTCCCTAGTAGCACACATGTTGCCATTAACTTGTGCTTTTGTTAGTCATAATCAAGTTGCTGCAACTAATTATGATCGTGGTGTGCTATTAAGGTTCTGGTGGAATTGTTTCTTGGAAATCAAGACCAATGATTTTGACAAAACGTGATTCTATCCGTAGAACTTCCGTAGCTCCGTTCTCGTCGACCTCACATAGAATTTCTTCCTGGTGTTGCTACAGAATCTTGAATGGCCCTATTTGCTTGGATGAAATATCTGCCCTGATGCTTTTGCGTTGATCTGCGTTCACTGTTGTGGCAAAATGCAATCCACAATAAAAGCATATGCGGCTATTTTTGTTATTTTAGATATCAAGTTCAGTTTATCTTTTTTTAAAGTTTTCCAAAGCAAGTTGACGTCTTCTCAGACCTCCTAATGAATATTCTACTTTGTCTCACTTGCGCTAAAACCCTCTACTAAATGTTTGTCAAATGGGAGCAAGTTAACTATCAAATATCATCTCATTCACGTATAAATGATAATACTCAATGCCCTAGTAGCACACTTGTTGCAAATAAGTCAATGTAACTGATATGTGACTCAATTAAGTCACAATCAAGTTTCTGCAACCAATTATGAGAGATGTGTTGTGGAGGCGACCCCGGCGTAGTGGTTAACATCCATACCTCTCACGCCAAAGTCACGAGTTCGAATCTCACCCCTGGACAAGTTACGAAAATACCTAAAAGGGATTTGAGCGACTTCAATGGGAGATGAACCAACCCAGAGCTGAAAATCTCGATAATAAAGGAAAACAAAAAGAGATGTGTTGCTTGAGTGGTTGACATCATAAACTTACTATTGTGTTGATACCATGCATTCGATCCATCGATGTTGTAAAAAAAAACAAATAGAGAAACACAACCAACACGCTCAAATTACTGTCTCTTGTTATCCCTTTTTTCCTCTCGAAAAGATAATAAGAGACAGTACTTTTAGCGTGTAGCATTAAACTCCGTTCACATTGTTACCTACATTACGATCTTGATATCAAATGCCACGCAAATTATTTTTGGTGAAAACTTAAGCCTGTCAACGTTAATTTCGGACACTTTTATTTCTGTGTAGATTTTGAATTATTTCACGGATCGCTGAAACGTTTCACTCATGTGACAGCTGAAACTCTCCACTTTATTTCGTGGTACAACATGTTTACATTCTTATTACATTCAGTAAAATGGCGTCGAATCAAGTGGACACGCATTTTTTACGAACGGTAGCGAAATACGAATTTATCTGTACGCGATCCTGCTAAGAAACTCCAGTCTGTTTTGTCGCAATGCGAAATCCGTCCTGAAATGTTATAGGGTACAAGAGGTCAAATACGTGCCAAAAACAGCCTATCCACCAAACTGACCAGAACTTCGCCCAATAGAGAAATACTGGGCTCTAGTTAAGCAGAAACTCTTTGAAACTAAGAAGAAAGCAAATGGCACAAAGAGAAGATGGAGAATCGTCCGGAACCTGATCGCGGGTATACCACAGAAAGTTCGAGAATTTAACAGAAAGAAGGATAAACATCTTAATCAACTGTTTCTAATGTAGATATAAATCTATTATTGTGAAATAAACAATAGATATTTCTGAATAATGTGTAAATTTTGTTTTGCTACTATTATTTTGGTGTCCGAAATTTGACGTAGACAGTCTTTAGATGTATAGATGCTAGTATGAAGATAGTCTATATCACGTTATATAGGTTGTAGTGTGAACGGGATGTTATGCTCCATTATTTAGCTGCCATATTATACTAATTTGATGTATTGCTTCAATTTTTACAAAGTTCAGGGCTCGAAACTGTGTGCATCTTTGAGCAAACTTCTTGAAACTGGAACATGTTAGCATTTAAGCTCAATCCAGGACTAAGATAACCAAGATTCATAGAATAAATAAATTAAATTTAGAACGCAACCAGTAGAATCCACAATTTGTACGTTTAATCGTATCATTAATATGTTGAAAATAAACAAAATATGATTTTAATTTCAAACATCGATGTCACTTTCTATGTAGCACACTATGGCCTTTATTAGTTGTAGTAACTTGATTATGACTTAGCAAGTCATATTTATGATATCTCAACCGAACGGAAACAAGTGTGCTACTAGGGTTGGTTTAAACATAGAATATGTTAGAAAGAAAGCAAGTTTATGTTTGCGGCCAAAATAAACTAATTTTATGTTTGGATTTACCTGGAATCAGGGTTGCGGCTTATCATTTTTGACTCAGGCATATTCATTTGCCAATATCTCCTTTCAGAGGGTCGATTTCAAAATATGATGTATGATGAACTTGTAGTCCATGAGTAGACCTACAACTTTGTCTAACAGTACATTGCTCTAACTCCTATATCTTCGACATGAGAGCGTATATTCACAGTGATCTTCACGATGATCCTCGCGTGATCTTCACCGCGAATATCATCGCGAAGATCACTGCGAATATACGCTCTTATTCCTCAGATATAAGAGATAGAGCTATGTTTTGTTAGACAAAGTTGTAGGTCCACTCAAGCACCATAAGTTCATCACACATCATATTTTGAAATTGAGCTTCTGAGAAGAGCTATCGGCAAATGAATATGGATAAGTCAAAAATGATAAGCCGCAACCTTGCCTGGAATATGTTTGTTATGACGGTATTTTACTCTACGTGGAGGGTATGAATATCCGTTTTGTAGAGAGAAAAAAAAGATCTACGTAGACTTTTGGTATATCCCCCCCTCCCCCATCGTAGACAAACGTAGACTTTTTCGAACCCCCCCCCCCTTAATTGTCTTCGTGGTTTATGAACAGCCCCAAAGTAGTTCAGAATTTAGCAATAAAAAACGATTGCTATATTTTTCGACGCCGTTTGAGCGTCTCCAAACCTAGTAGTCTATCAGAATACGGTGACAAGTTGTCAGGATCTCGCCACGGCAAGTTTTTCAAAGCTAAACGAATAAACCGCTTCTGAACTCGTTCTATTCTTAGGCACCACGTGGCCCGGTATGGCTGTTATATCACCGACGCATTTTCTAAAATTGGACGGACAAGTGCACAGTACAATGACTACCAGCAGTGTGGGTCCCAAAAAGCCTTCGCTACCTTGGAAATAAAGCCTAGCTGTCGTGTTACTTTTGATATGATCGCAGAACGGTGTTGTTCAAAAGTCATTTTTGAATCTAATTGCACACCCAGATCAGTCACACTGGTCACTCTACTAAGAGTATTACCATCAACGTAGTAGTCAAACCGAATTGGATTTTTTATACGATGAAATGTGATTACCTGACATTTATCTACGCTAAGTATCAGTTTGTTTTTCTGACACCACTCAGAATATGAACTCAACGAATTTTGCAAAAGTAAGCAGTCTTTTTGCGTGCGCACCCCAATGTACAACTTCAAATCATCTGCATAGACTACTTTGGAACCTTCACCCAAAATCAAAGTGGCATCATTGAAAAACAAGATAAACAATAGTGGTCCGAGATTGCTACCTTGTGGAACTCCAGAATAATTAGAAAACGATCGTGATGCACAACCATCTATCTTCACCCGCAGCTCACGATCCGTAAGGGAGGATTCTAACCAACTTATTAATTGCGTAGAAACTCCTAGGCGTTACAATTGGGCTGCAAAATGGTGAGTCGACAACTAAATATGATGGAGCGTGCGTCCCCGCAACATAGCTCTGGTCCTCACAAGTTCCTACCTCATGCTTCCACGGGTCAAGAGATGACAAAGACCGCCAGCTAAGGGTTGCGTACTTAGCTGGTAGTGCAGTCTGGGCACTGTTGTCCTTCTGACTTCAGCAAGATTGAGGAGGTGCGTGCCGAGTGTCTGTCCACCAAGGAGGTGCAGCTCAAACAGAGTCTGTCCTGGCATCCAGCGGCTGAGTAAGAAACGCTCAACGCGTAATCTATACATTAGGTGGCAGTCGCACCAAGGCAATGTAGGCAGCGCGACCCCGGTAAGGTAGCATGCTGAAATCTTATCCTACCAGGAAAAATGTAAGTATTCCTTATACGGTATATCATTTTGGATCATCCATGGAATTCCCGAGTATTGTATGAATTTTTTTTTCCTTTATGGCAATGATAATGCAAGTCCATCTAAAATTGCAGCAGGACTACAATCGAAAGACATGCAGACAGTACACATGTTATTCTCATTTTATATTTTAACATCCCTTCACAATATTTTTATGCTATCTTTAGCTTCGCATTTAGCCATCGTCGTAAGTTTTGGTCCACTTACCCCTCATAGAGCGAGATGAGGCGCTATAACCTTGGCAATTATTGCCAGGCTTTTGGTTCAAATGCCAAAAGTTCATCCACGGGCAAAAGGAGCATAAACTAAGCGTGGGTGGAAGCGTTTGGTACGGGAGGTCCACGCTTTTTTCCTTCCCTTGATACAAAGTAGTAGAGCGATTTTAGATCTTTCTGGAATCGCTCTATTTCTTGGAATCCTCTCTGCGGCACATACTACGCAGTTGGCCTGGCCAATAACAACAAAAATGATGTATTCAAGAAACCATCATTTTCCAGGATGCCTTCAAGAATTGGCTGCGTTAGTGTGAAATTAGATTAGATAGATTAGAAACCCCAAGGAGTGACAACCTGTGCAGCAATATTCCATGGTCAATTTTGTCGACGTAACTACATCAACTTGCGCCTTATCCTTCAAACTCGCAGTTCACCTCGACATAAAATGCAACAAGTTGGTGGTAACCGATCGTCCAGGCAAAAATCCTTGTTGATCGATAGATATACACAGATAAAAAGAAACACTGAATTTTCTGCGTTATCTAATGCACATAAAGGAAACGCTAGATTTGGCAGAAAATAATGAGATATTTCATGTTAATTTAAGTCAGATAACGCCTGAATCAAGCCTGTTGTATAAAAGATTGCAAACAATATCGTTGTTTACTCTACTTTGGCTTGGAATTACACGAGGGGAAATTTTCCGCGCTTGTTAAAATTAATTATTTTTTTCTGTATATAGCTTTTTGTAGCTCAAACTATTATGTCGATCAACTTCGAAACGGCTGACAAACTCGTTATACATCTATAGTAAATAGCATCATGGCAATCTCCACGTTTGAAAACAGGTGTCATAAACGATTGCTTCCAGATGCGGGGATACTTTGCTTGCTGGAGTGAACGATTGAAAATATCACACAATGGTTGTGCTAAAATGGCAATACAATTGGCAGATCGCATGCGAGTGGGATGATTTTTTTCAAGCGGAACCCGAAGCTGTCATCCACATAAAAAAGCAAATGATTCGCAGTCCTACGTCTAAACGCAAAGAAGAGTGCTGGATTAACCAGCTTTTAGGTTAAGATTGTGCTGAAACGTAATGCAAATGAGAATTTTGAGGCAAAGATACACTTGAAACAACTGTATTGAAATTTGCTAACAAAATACGATTGCATGATTATGAACGACGAAACGTACTGTCTAACAGTTTTCGATCGAATATTTGTACAAGAAATTTATATCTCTTTTGACCGGAGGAGTTTTCGGGAAGAATTTAAAATCAAAACGTAGTAATTTGCGGTTGTTGGCTGAATAGTGAAACTTTCGCTACTACTTGGACCATGCCCCAGCCAATTCACCAAGAGGAAACTTTCCAGGAGGAGTGCCTCCGAATGAGACTACTGCCTTTTCTGGAGCAGTATGAGGTGAATTTCCTTCCTTTTCTGACCGGGCTTGCCAAGACATTTCTACAATTTCATCACACAATGTTTAGCAAAAATGGCCTCACAGTGATCCCAAGGAGGTAAAGTCAACTAGTACTGAAAATTGACTCCAACTGATGAATACTGATCAATAGTGAATCACATACTGAGGAAAAAGCATAGACTGCAATTGACCTGAAGCGTTTCAAGCGGCTATGGAATTTGACCGCCAAATAAGTGGGAGCTGAGCTCGCGCAAAAGATGATGGATCGTGTACGCAAATTTTGTGTTTTGTGTTTAGAATAAGCACAAAAATAATTAGTTTAAATCTATTGCATTGAACTATGAATCGTTTCAATACCAACTTCAGTTATCATGATAAAAATCAGGTAAAATATTTGTAAAATTTGAGTACTTAATTTATGTGATCTAAAATCTCTCAAAATCGTGTTTAAGATATAACCATAATGACAAGATCACCAAAACAGTTTAACGAGAAAAATGTGAACTTAACTTCTCTGCTTCCGGATGGTTTCTATTGCCGGAGCAGTTCAGCAGGCATCCAAATTAAAAAAAAATCCCACAAGTTTTCAAACAGCTTTGGGTTACACATTTTTCCACAGCAAATACTACTGGTAAAATGAACCCTCATTTCTTTGGCTTTTCCCGAATAAGCAATCGCCGCATCGAATTCAGTCCGAGCGAAACCAACCTGCTGCTGCTGATGCTGCCAGGGGATAAATATGTTTGTTTTTAGCATAGAAATGACTTTGCTGCTTTCGGTTGTTCTCCGTTTCCGATCATCAACATCATCATGGCAACAGATTGCCTCTCTTGAAGGGGTGCGACAGCAAGCCGGAGTATTTACCGATGCCCTAACAATACCCTGTGCCACGTACGGCCGCCTGTTAGTCCAACCGTCGCGTCGCAGTCGTCAAAGTCCTCGGTTTACAGGAGGGTCTTTTGAGGGTTTTCATGGACGTGAAGGGAAAAACAATTCGCCGAAAGAAAGGGGATGCTTGACGTATTATTTGAGCGACAAACTTGATCTGGAGTGGATTTGGTATGGTTTCCTCGCAGAGTCTGTTTCGACATTGAATGTGGGCTGCGCAAGGGAGAGTGATGGGATGATAATTAAATTAATAATATGGATTTCAAGTGCAGAAACCAGAGCCTAGCAATCAAAGTTTTATTGATATTTATGGGATTTTTTTTGGTGATTGGAACGATTAAAAAAGTGGGCTTACTTTGGAATAAACAACTTGTCAAGTTAAGTTATATGAACAACTTTGAATATGTTCTATGGAAAACAAAATTTATACAGCAATCTTATAATGAAAACACACACAGTACCGTTTAAAATACCATCCAAATCCTCTTGCTAAAATCAAACTTAGTTTCCCTAGAAGCAAAGAGCACTTCATTTCATGCAACCATTATAAACGAAAAGACCAGATTCACCTTTCCGGGTCGTACTTCTTTTCATTTATATAATTTAACTTCCCTCTAATGGAGGTTAACGCCAGGTTTCTGGTCAGGACAAGAGACAGGTCGACCATCCGGCCGTAGGTACCGAAACCAACCGGTGTATTACGTGACGACTTGTACTCGAGAGAAGACACAAGTTTTATCCAACCTCAGTCGTAAAAAAAAGCACGATGACATAATGCTCATCCCACCCCACTTGTGCAAAAAGGATACAAGTAATGGGGCGAGCCTTTGTTGTTGTTGTTGATGCTACTATTGGAGAGTTCAAAAAGTTCCTTATCATTCTCTTCGCTACGTAGCAGCAGGATACAATGGCAGGCAAAGGTGAAAGCAAAAGTAAGATTAGAACAGGAGAATGGGATGGGGAGGTGGAGCTGGGAAGTACTTCATCTTGAGCTGTTCCTTTCATTTCGTAAACTCAACGTAGAGAATGGTATTAGCGTCTCAACAAAAGATCTTGAAGCTGTTGATGCTTTTAAGGTTAGGATTTACGCTTGCTCATTTATGGATGAAAGCACAAGCAGAAAGTCTGAGAGTGCTTCGGCAATGGCAGCTAGGAACAGATGGGATCAACGGATGGTGTTAAGAGAATCCGCACCCTTCTTGTCTGTTTTTCACCCAGCAATGACTGACTGTGTAAGTGATTGTCGGTGGAAAAGTTGAAACAAACTGAAAGCACTCGAAAAGCAGGATGGTAGTGGGCGAAAAGTTGAGCCATTTAATATTTATACACACAATTTTGCTGAATATTTTATAAGATATTAACGAGTGCGCTCCGAATACACACATAGCCGGTACGGCTAGGGGCTTAGCACCAGGTTCGACGGAAGGTGAGGCGTTGTTTTTGCGGTGTGATTTTACGAACCAAAAACACGTAATGAAGGGACCGGATTCGGGCAATGGACCGGTATGACGTTTACCATCAGATTTAATTAGTTAATTTGAGCATGATGGAGGGCTATTCCAGACGCTGGGCTGAGATTTAACAACGGTTAATGTTGAGACAGTATGGGATTTTACTACGGGTTATGGCGGCTTTATTGCAGTTTGAATTTTGAGGAATATTTTGTTTTCCATGAGTATCTTAGATTACGTCAAATGTATGTAGTTTTTTCAATAGGGCTTTTTCGCAAGGTCAGCACGAAATTAACCGTGATGACGGATTCCGTTCCTCATTTAATTCGATGAACAAAACATATCTTGGAAAACTGTTATCCTTTAGTTTAATATTCTTAGTCCACAGTTGAACGCAATGTTAACTGATTTTCTGTAATATTTCAAATATTTCAAAGCTATATTCTGTCCCATTGATCTTTACGTATAAAGACGTGATGAAACTATTTTGCTAACAAATTGCTGCCATAAAATTTTACAACAGACCATAGGTATCGCTGTAGTAAATAATAATAATCGTATCGACTCTCACGTGCGCAAATTAACACCTTTAATGTTTTTACCGTACGCTGCCACCACAGAACAAGTTTAAAAGTCGTTGAATAAGTTGACGTTCTTCACTCCAGAACATTAAAAATTTCTGGAATTGCAATAAATGAATGAATGAAGTGAATTAAAAATAGAGCAGAATTTCAAAAGATGCTGTGGTATATAAAATGGCTAGCAAATGTAAATAAAACTTGCGGTATTTGCATATTTTCCTTTGATGACTTCCATAAAATATTTTCTTTTGAAGAATTGTGAAGCTGGTTTGAGGTTAATATTATCCACAATTTGATAACTAATCTACAATTCATTAATTGTTATGTTATATATTCTCCGTGCGAGGAGTAACGATTATGATGTAGAAGGAGATGTTCGCTCATCACCATGAGGCACCAAGAGTGAACAACAATGTTTTTTTGGCTAGAGTGAAAGATATGAAGAGAAAGTTTTGATAGTTCCGCTAGTGTGCGGCAGGCTTGGAAACATAGCAGATGTTTTAGGAAAATTGAGCGAAAAGGGCATGTGTACAGTGGTACTCGAACCAACGACATTTTTGCCTAACATCCCACTGCGGGGTAGGTTAAAGCACGGACTAAATCCGCCACTTCAACAGGCAAAAATGTCCGGTTGGAAGACGCTCATGTACCACTGTGGCTTGTATAGTTATTCTAGCGATCTATTGTGTGCACTCTGTTTACTGATGCGCACATGGGAGAGGAACTCTCTCCTTTTTTTGGGTTTGTTTTGATTCGCACCGACTGACGATCACTAAAGTTTTTTCTCGTCGTCTACAACGTAGAGACCTCGGAGAGAAACACCGTGAAGCGATGCGATACTGGTCCCCACCAGTATAATTAATGGTTACCACCATTTATGGTTTCACATACATTGTGCGCATCAGTAAACAGAGTGCACACAAAAGATCGCTAGAATAACTATACAAGCCACAGTGGTACATGAGCGTCTTCCAACCGGACATTTTTGCCTGTTGAAGTGGCGGATTTAGTCCGTGCTTTAACCTACCCCGCAGTGGGATGTTAGGCAAAAATGTAGTTGGTTCGAGTACCACTGTACACATGCCCTTTTCGCTCAATTTTCTTAAAACATCTGCTATGTTTCCAAGCCTGCCGCACACTAGCAGAACTATCAAAACTTTCTCTTCATATCTTTCATTCTAGCCAAAAAACATTGTTGTTCACTCTTGGTGCCTCATGGTGATGAGCGAACATCTCCTTCTACATCATAATCTATAATTGTTATCCAAAGTCCGTTTCACTTAGCATTATAATGCTTATTTTTAATTACGTGTCTCTAGTTGTCATAGCGAGAAACTGTTGAAAGTGTTTGATTCCAAAAGACGTGAGAGAATTCTGCGCACTTAGGGCATCTTCAGCAGTGGTCCAAATCGCTTCTTCGGTGTTGTAAATTTTGTTTTATGCTGGATCTATTTTGCATCATTTTAAATCTGGTATATGGTTTGATCTATTGTTGGACCAATTTGGAACAAGAAAAATGCCGTTCCAAAACACTACACACTGCTTGATAATACTAATTAATGAGTAAAATATCAGCTTTTGAGCCGAAAAGTGGCCGTGTTTGCTGCGGGTGATGCTGGTGTGGGATGGAAAGTGGTGTTGCCCGCCTCGGATGCTGAAAATTACTTCAAGTTACCCCCGATGCCAGCAAATTGCCTTTCGTTTCATTCTTGAATAACGAATGGTTCATTTAGTTTTTACAACCACTGCAGTTTTCGGAAAACGCCGACTAGTTCGAAATGAGGAAGCTCCCGGAATTGTGACTTTTGTAGATTTTACGACAATTTGGTGTCAAATTCTGGTTCCGAATACTTAGTGTTTCGATCAAAATTTGGTCGACTTAAACTAGACGCATTTTCTTTCATCGTGCAATTTGCAAACCCCTCATTTTGAAGATGTGTGCGTGTAGCATTGTGCCTATATTTTGATTTTGAGATTAGCACTTCAATAATCAAAATGTCGTCGAAGCAACGCATCAAAATTTTGCACGTGCATGGCGAAAATCCAAAAAACACTCACGCCAAGTTGGCGAAATAGTTGAATGTGGCTAAAACAACTGCTACCAACGCAACAGGATTTTTATACGGCAACCGGACGGGGAAAGGCGGCCGATATTTTCATGCACATTAACCTGTCAAAGTTTGCGAAGAAATATTTGGTGTGGTAGGCTATCTGTTCCTGTTGCTTGAAAAGCAACGTTTACATTGCGACCGGAACCGTCAACCATGAAATTTATCTGAGCGAGTGCCTTCAATGGAAGGTGTTAAACGAAAGACCCGGCAATTCGCATTTGGTGAAAAGAAAGCCTAGCTGAATATTTCTCCTGTATTCTGTATTTACTGAACTTAAAAGAGAAATAGACTTATTAATAAAAACTTTGATCGACTCACACACATTACTGTTTGGCCAAATTTTGATCGGAACACCCTTTATATCGATTACTAATGAAGTCTCCAAAGTGAACAAACGGTTTACTAATGGTAGTCATGATAAGTACACTATAATAGCTCATACAGTTAACTTTTAGAGAAACCTGTTGTATAAAAATTTTCGGCAGGCTCTCTAGGGATCTGGATATTCAGGCTTATCTTCTGGAGGCAAGGAAGAATTTTACTATGGCAATTTTGTTCGGGGGAAACCGATGATACCTTGCAGATAGATACAGAAATCTTTGAATTTGCCAGAAATCGTTTTTAAATATTATATTATGCAATTGTATATTCTACGGTTTTTAGACAAGCCTCAGCTGCTACGCGAATTGACCAGATCCTATATAAGCTTCTAAAAACTGAACGAACTCTTCAAAAAATATTTTCTGAATTACTATGAACTTCGTAACTTATGAGCTTCACAGAAGTTGATTTAGCTTAAGCTTAAGCATGTTAAGCTTCTCGAAAGTTGAATAAACTTTTTTCAAGATAATCATTAAGTTTGCTCGCTCTCTCATGAGAATAGAAATGGCGGAGCTTCAGAGAGCTGCATTGAATTGCCGGAAAGTTCTCAACGTTTCTGGAAACTTGTTCGAATTTCCAAAAATGGAATTCTATAGAAACAACTTTCTGGAAATTACCGGAAACAGATTTAGCTTCTCAAAAGTTATTTGGACTTCTATTTGGTCTATCTATCATGACAAAAAGCAGAATATCCCAAACATTTGAATAATTTAAATAGAATGGGAAAAAATCTGGGAAGCTGGTAAATTTGCAATTTTTTTTAATAAGTTGGTGTTGTTGATTTTTTGATTCTCATTTTGGTTCGGTACGAAAAATTATCGAGTAGCAAGAAGTTTAAGTTCTTCTTAAAGCTGAAGTACCCTGAGCTTCTGTGATGTTTCCTGAACTATTGGAAAGTTTCTCGAGGTTCTGGGAAGATCTCTGAATTTCTAGAAAGCTCCCTTTACTTATGAATCTTTGGAATGTTTTCTCAACTTCTGAGAATGACGTTTTCGAGAATTATGAATCTCTGGTGTCTTCAAGGATGGGATCCTCTCCGTTTTTACTCTTGTTTATCCGCTGTCAAATTACAAATCAGCATTATC
This sequence comes from Aedes japonicus, assembly GCA_034211315.2. NCBI lineage: Eukaryota > Metazoa > Arthropoda > Insecta > Diptera > Culicidae > Aedes > Aedes japonicus. Next base: position 104,072 of record JASCZW010000240.1, on the reverse strand, counting down.
TAATATAGTTTAGATTAGATGTATGCATTTACACACTCACCTTAAGCCATACGAAAGAGCAATTATTCCTCGTCGTCTGCGTACAACGCACTACTGGCAGTTAAAACATATTTAGTCAAACCAATCCATGGCAAAATGTTTGTGAAAAGTTTGCAATCTCTGAAAATAAAACTTCTGATCTCTGATGTTGAAGAATTGGCAGGATGACAGGTGTTGGTGAGTTTAACAACAAGAAATACAACACCGGTGCGTTGAAGGCAAAGTTGGTTTATGTTTGCTTTTTCTATTCAAATTTTGCTTATGCAAATCAAGTATAGAGTTGTTCCAAAAATAGACCATCGCTGAAGATTCAACATGGTCAGGAGGAATGATCGCAAAGGTTTTCAAATTACCTAAATCGACTGTAAATGCCATGCTTAAACGTTGCCGGGAAACTTTAATGTTGGATCGAGTAAAAAAAAAATCAAACGAAGAAGTGGAACATACGACCGGAAACCACGAGCGAAGGTAATCAAAGTTCACGCAGAAAGTTCACTGCGATGCACAGCTCGGCGAATCAGTATGCGAGAAGGATTTCATAAACATGCCAGCAAACATCCAAACAGGACTATGAAACAAAACCTGCTTGCCGAAACCCGTACAAGGAAGTAATATGAGCAAGTACTGATCAAGTTCAATGGATGTCTTCTGATGGACGATGAAATTTAAGTGAAATCCCGGATCGAACATTTTACCTTGCTAAACGGGGGTGCATCGGGTAAGTTCAAATATGTCTTTTCAAATAAATTCACTTGAAAGTTTATGATTTAGCAAGGTAACTGCAGTGGGGAAGAAAAACAAAGATTTTCATCACTGGAGCCACTATGAATGGATAAGATTACAAAGAGGAGTCAAAGAGGAGATTACAAAGACGAAGATTACAATGAAGATGAACAACATAGATTTGAAACAGCTTCCGGGTGTGGCTTATTATACCGCAATGCAAAGCAACGACGATGCCGAGCATTTTCGGATAAAGAAGGTGTCCAAATTCCCTAGAGAAGTATTTGATTTGGCAGGCCATGTGTAATTGTGGTCGAAAATCTAAAAGTTTCATCACCAGCAGCACTATCAAACAGGTTGTGTACGAGAAAGAATGTCTGCAAAAGTGGTTGCTATCGTTTATCAGAAGCAACGACTCTCCAGCTCTGTTTGGCCTGATTTGGCCTCTTGTCACTTTGCGAAATCCGTCCTGGAATGGTATAAGGTACAAGAGGTCAAGTACTTGCCAAAAAACTCAATCCACCAAACTGTCCTGAACTTCGCCCAATAGAGAAGTATTGGGCTCTAGTTAAGCGGCTCTTCGAAAATAAGAAGAAAGCATATGGTACCGATGATTTTAATAGAAGGAGAATCGTCGAGTAGATCTTACGCTTCAGGTTGGCCCAGAAACTCTTGATGGAACGCAGTTGGGCGACGTTGGGAGGGTTCGCCGACTTGGGTCCACATTGATATTCAGCCACTCCATCATCTACAACGATCGCTTCGAGTAGTGGGCCGACGCGAGATCCGTCCAGAACACCGCGTATATTTCCTATAAATTTCCCCGTTCACGGCCAGTCCAAAGCGAAAGAAGAGCGGCTTTGACATCCTCTTCTCGCTGATTGTCAGCCACAGCAGCATCTTCTTGGGGAACTTGTTGTGTGAAATGAACTTCACCTCGTAGCTCACTTCCTTCGCTGGGGAAGTAAACTACGAAGTGCCCTGCCGGTCGTTGCCATCCAGGGTGAGATAGGTCTCGTGGTCAATCATCACTGCCACGTCGCGATTCACCTGGAAAATCGAGTTCAGCCGCTGCCTCTGCATCATTGCCTGCAGCTCCGAAACCAGTGGACGCGACTTCCGCTTCCTGACATGTATGTTCATGTTTGCTAGGTATTTTTTCACTGTTTGACCGGTTGAACCGACCTTCCGGCCAGTTTTTCCTCGGTTTTCCTCTTCAGCATCCCTTGGAGCATCTTGTCGCCCAGGGTCTTCGGCCGTCCGGAACCGGGCTTTCTTTCGATGCTCTGATTGTTGTCTAATAGTGTCAAAATGTTGTGGATGCAGGAACGGGCGTATCCGGCGTCCACAAAGTGCCACACGATGTCCGTTCAACGAAGCAGGGTGCCGTTCTTTGAACGCGTAAACTACTGAACGGAGTTGCTTCACTGTTTTTGCCATCACGGTTAGAGTTCGACTGATAGAGCTGTCAAATTTTGTCTCATGGGTTGCTATGATTGATGCGGCATAGTTTCGTCAGTGTGGATTATGGTAAACCCATGAACAATCGCAATTTTTGGTCATTGAAATTTAACAAACAGATCAAGACAGAATTAGAATTCAACAAACAGTAATTAGAAATCAATTCAAGTCAGTTCAGAAGTTCCTCAAGGCTCCCATCTTAGCCCATTTCTATTTGTACTGTACGTAAACGACATTTACATCGTTCTTGCTTTAGCTTTTTAAGTTTTAATCTCGATGACCCCAATACAATCAAAATATTCTATGTTACTTATATTAGATCTATTCTGGAATACTATAGCAATGTCTCGTTCCCATTTCATTCCACGGCATTTAGTAAGTACACTAATTCAACAATGATAAGTTATTTTATTACTTATCATTGTTGAACGAAATATGCCATAAATCAGCCTTTAAATCAAATTATTATTTGATTATCGGCCACTTGATGGACTACTTGTATAATTAACACTGCAAAACTATGGACTTTTTTCTGTCGCGGCACAGCCTAGTGAAATTTTCTAATGTCACACGAAATAATATAAACTAACAAATCATATTATGTTATAGAAACTCTTATCATCAATTTAATCCTATTTAATAATCTTATCTGTAATACAGAGTAAGAAAATAAGAACTGACACCAATATATATAAATAAAACAGTAAATAACTGAAATTTTCAAGAGATAACTGAAATTGCAAGAATCATCTTACAGCGGTATGTTAACTTAGACGCTCACTTTCTGTGTTATAAATTTCATGGTGTTTCGTGCAGTGTGTCAAAAGTTATTCCAGTTTGAATCCGAGAGAAGAAGAAAAATGTTGCACACCCAAGTTGATAATCCGACGTGGTCCGCATTAAAAATCACACAAACGTAGAAAATCGCCAAATCAACCGTGTATGACGTGCTCAAACGTTTCAGAGAGCGAAAGAGCATGAATCGAGTGCCTTAGGGTAAACGTCGTAGTGGAACATATGAACGCAAGCTGAACCAGAAGGTGTTGAGAACCGTCAGAGCAAACCCTGGACTATGAGCTAATTATATCGCACAAAAATACGCTGCTGCCTGCAATACCGTTCGAAAAATTCGTTTGCGAGCAGGATACCGTTCTTATCGAGCCAACAAGTAACCAAACAGAACGTTGCAGCAAAGTCTCGCCACCAAAACTCGAGCTCGGAAATTGTACTAGTAGGTTTTGACGGAATACCAAGGAAGCCTGCTCATCGACGACGAAAACTACGACAGCTTCCTGACCAAAAATTCTACATGGTGACAGCACGAGGAGATGTTCCTGCGAATTTTAAGTTTGCTTTTATGGACAAATTTGTCAAACAACTGATGATTTGGCAAGGGATACGTAGCTGCGGAGCAAAGACCAAAGTGTTCGTGACGAGTAAGAAGATGGACTAGAAGCTGTACAAGGAAGAATGCCGCAAAAATCGCGTACTACCTTTCATTAAAGCCCATAAAGGTCCCGTGAAGTTTTGGTCAGATTTGGCGAGTTGCCACTACAGCCGGGAAGTCATGCAGTGGTACCGCGAAAGAAAGAATTTCAGTTTTAATTCATGCATCCCTATAAAAACTAAAAGTAGACTAGAACTATTCGGTTTATTAAGATTTTTTAATGAGTTTTTGAAACTTTGCTGTTATTATATGACCATTTCTATCTAGAAAGTTATGTTTCTTCATGAAAGTTACAATCAGGGATATCCAGAGATTATAAAATACTGCTGATGAAAAAAGTTGAACGCACAAGAATGTAAAAAATAATGAACGAATGAAACCATTCCTGGAATTATATTATCAATATTTAATTCTGTCATATTATTTTCGCATGTAACTTCTGCGTACAATATGCATAAGTTTATGCACGTTTTAGTAAAACAGATATTACTTTGTGATTTGGCATGTTAATTTAGAAACGATATTTATTTTTGAATATGTTCAGTTCCCCTATATTGCAGTTTTAAGGGTTAACTTTCCGAAAGATACTATACAGATGACTCCTCTTTCTCAGAATGTCATATCAATTAACCACTTTTCCATCCAACACTGTGTCAATGTAATCCACCCCTGTTTCCCCTGTAGTAATTGACCTTAATTTATTTATTTTTCCTCCCACTGTCGCTTCCTTCCACGAGTTCAACTTGATCTGGTTGCCAGTTGGTAATGATCCTTGAAAATGCTGGGTGCTGAAAAATACATATAAATGTCAATAAGGTATTTACTGGAATTACCATCGCATTTTATCCATTTTTGTCACCCTCTCGGTATAGTGTAGCCAGCAGACGATAACAATAATCCCTTCGAGGCGGCTAGCCAACAGTGCTAAATTGTTGAGGCAACAAACAGAGCAGAGGGAGAAAGTGCGGTAAAGGACATCAATCCATTACAGTGCACTTAACCGACGCAGAAGTATTTAATGCGTTTAATGCGAAGCCCATAACAAAAGGCCAAGATTTTCATCGTTCCTCCTCCGGCGATCAGTTATGGCTCAATATGCCAACGATAGGTAGCAGTTTCAACCCAGAGCGGGGACATTTGAACAGATGGCGCAGAGCGTTTCATAGCTACAAGCGGAACAAGAGTGATGATAGATGTGTCTTTGTACTATTGAAGAATTGAACTAATGAATTGCAGTGGAGAACCTTCAGGATCAGCTAGTTTGAAGTTGTTCAGTTGACTTGTGGATTGCAGATCGCGAATGAAGACGAAAATATGTCCAATGGAAAAAATATCCCCACCCCTATGGATGGGGGATTTAAACCCCCTAGGATGTGCAAAATATATTATCCTTCTTTATTTGTTTCCCCAAGTCTATTCACTGGGTTCTCGAAAGACATGGTTAGACTATTATCGTTATTATTATTTCTACTTAATTTATTCACTCAACACATTCCTCCGAGGGGCATTGTCTGAGCTGCATACCGCAATCATAAGAACTTTTTTTCTTTTTCCGAAGTAAGCCGGCTTTAGCCATCCCCAACCCCTATTGTCTAAGGAATGGGTTACCATGAGAATCTTGCAGACAGAGGCAAAATAGGGTGAGCACTACTTCTACGACAAACCAATTTCCGTCTTCCATCACTTTTGCCCAGCCATAATAAAATCAGGTGATAGATTTTTTGAGAGACCTCCCTTACGTCAGTGGGTCTTGGCGCATCATGCTGTATGGTCTGGACATTATTTGCTAAAGATAATTTCTCGACTCGCTGGGAAAAGTGTATGTCATACTAATGCAAAAATAGTACTACCATAGAAAGCTCTTAATATAATATTAAAATATACTAATAATGATAAGCAAGTAGACAATATGTTGAATGTGATAAACAATAACCTTAAAATGTCAAAATAAAAGAAGAAATTATTGTGTGAACTTGAATAGTGACATTTACTAATCATAAACAAAAAATGAAGTTGTTTTGTATGAACACGGTTAAGTAACAGCGATGAAAGACGGGAACTGGTACGCTATCGAAATAGTGCTCCACCCTATTGCCATGTAGAAATACGAACAGAAGACGGCATTGGGACAAAACTGCGATTAACATTTATTACCGCAGCCAAACCCGGTTCCCCATTGTTCGCTGCAAGCAATGCTACATTTGCTAGTCTTGTGACCAGAATTGCTGTAAGTTTGGGCCTCAACACAACGAATTTAGTACTAACCAGGAGATATAGAGGGATCAGCACACACAAAGAGTAACAACAAGACGGGTTTCAAGTCGGCTTTCAAGCGATTATCACCCATTTACAACATTTGTCACCATGAGGATAAATCTATCGGTCCTTTCCTGATTTTCTTTTGCCCTGTTTGCAAGTGGGAGAATCGCAACAGACGGAAGGGTATTGCGTAATGTGATGCGAGCTATGTGTGTGTAATGGGCCATGAATATCAATGCGGATTAAGTGATTGTTATTAGGTGAAGCGGTTTTGTACTTAAATAAAAAGCTTAGTTATTATTAGAAGAAGTTTGAACGCTGGAATAGTGTCAATACATAATTAGTCAACTGTTGAAACTACTTCTATCTTGACCAAAAAAAATTTAAGCAAATTTTTGAGCAGATCTACAAATTTTGACTAACATTTCCGTGAGAGAAAAAGAGATAGTATACAATTGTACACAAAAATTTGCTTCATGAAGTCAGTTTCAAGAAAATTTGATTGCTATTTTTTATGTCTACGATAAAACACACTGAAAATTAATTTTTGTTTATATTACAAAATCGAAGGTGTTACTAACAAATCTATTCGTTGTTTTCTCAACGAAATTGATTTGTACTTTTTAAAAAATTACCTTCGTTTTTAACGTTACACGCGCCACTGTAAAAGCATTAAGCATTTGTTGACACAGAAATAACACTCGTTTATTGTACGAAAACAATACAAAGAGCTACGAGTTATTTGTCATTAATAAAAAAGAAACGTCTCTCTGGTGGTTGCTTGGAAGACAAATCTGTAAATTAGAAGAAAAATTAGTAATCTCTGAGTCGAGTTATTAGTACGAGACACTGAAGAAGTCTGCACATTGTAGACAAAATACGCGTATCTGTCGAAGATAAGCAAAGGTAGTTGGAATTAAATGGAGATTACTAATTTTTCTTCTAATTTATAGTTACAAGTATTCCACTAAACAGCTCAAAACCTCTAGAATTGACAAATCTGATTTATCGGCGCAAAATATAATTGACGCAACCACGTGGAGTTGCCCAGCGTTTTATTTACATTTATTTTCTGGAATTGGGTTCAATCCTGTATTTTTATCCTTACTAAACCATGTTGACTCATGAGAACTTACTTGATTATGGTGCATGAGGTTCCCGAGCAAAGGATTATACCAACATGATAACAAGTTCTTATACCAGGTTATCATTTTTTGATCACTGAATATGTTATAATTCAGGCTGAATAAACATCCAAACTAACAGAATGAATAACAAAAAAATACTCGTTGAATATCATAATAATAACTGATTTTGTTATCACTGAGAACAACTTGATAACGAATCCTGTATTGTAAGCAAATTTATTGAAATAGTAACAAATTATGTTATCAATTTGAAATCAAATTCTCATGCTAATAACTGAAAAAAATACTTTGAATAATTGAATAGCAAAATTTCTTGTTCAAATATGCTGGAAATATTTATAGTTCTACAATTCAACTTATAACGTTCACAAAAAATTGTGTGTTCAAAATGATAACACATGATAACAAAATTTACCAATGGTTATAACTAAATTTGTTATGCGATAACAGCGGAAATCAAAACGTTAACTGAGATAACAAAACTTGTTACTTATATGATATCAGCTTGTTATTTACCTTTGCTAGGGGTTTCATACTTTTTACGAAACATTTGTTCTATATACAAAATCCATGTTAACAAAGCGAATGAAAGCTTATTTACGAAAAACAATTTTAAGTGCACAATTAAAGGAAATAGTAGCACCGCACAGAAAACAAACAAGCGTAAACAACAAAAGGATTGCATTCTTCTGTACAAAAAAACCTTGAAGCAATATCTGATTTAATTTTGATAAGTGATAAATTCATGCAAAATCTAACATTCCATGTATGTGCATTAGATAACACAGTTAAGTACACGTTTCCTTCGAAATGTGCAGCACTCTTCGGTTACATACTTCTGCATTTGAGCGAGTTGAAAGACGTTCTACCACAGAGAACAGACATCCAAGTCAAATTCAAAAAGTGTGTAAGAAATTCAACTGCCATTTCATAATCATTGTAACTAGCAATACTGCCATCGCCACCTATTCACGTCACTGACCGTCGCGCATCTTAGTAGCCCAAATGTCAACAAATTTCATTAGCAAAACATTGTTTACCGGAAACGACATGGGCCGTAAGTGCAAATAGGCAAAGTATTACCCGGGGAAAATCTTTTACAGTTTTCCCAAGGATGCAGATTTGTAAGTACTACATTCAATTTTGTGAATTCACTCCTAATGCTCCTGAAAAATCATTTTAGATGCAGCCGCTGGGTATCTTGCTGCGAGACGGCCGAACTGCAGCAAATTTTGAAGATTTTCGAGTTTCGGCACTGGTTTACGTTCTTGGAGCAGCTGTCGGAACCGAAAAGCATTCCGCATGAATTTATCTATAAAAAATGATATATAAATAGAATAAAACAACGTATTTCATTGAGCTACCAGAGCTACCAAATTATTTTGCATTATTTATTTTAAAACAGGTTAGCTGACATTGATAAATGGATAAGGATTTCCCTCCTTGCCTACCCTGCATGGGATAGTATGACAAAGGGTTATGCGCCTGATCGGATACCACCGACAAACCGACATGAAACTAAATCTTCTATCTATTGATCAAGAATGCCTAACGACCGATTCAAATGTGCAGCGATCCCATCTGTCAAAACCTATAGATACATTTTATCTAGATCAAATAAATGTGTCCAGAATTGCTCAGACATGAACCTTCTTATCAAGTTCCCAAGCGTGTTCGTGGCTTCAATAAACGATCTCAGCGAACACGAAGATAGATGTCAGTAATATGATTTGAACAGAAATATTAAGATATTTTGTGTTGTCTTTCATGTCGGTTTGTCGGTGCGGATACTACCGTTCAAATGCCCTCCGCTCGTTTTCAAACTTGTATTGTATCTTTCAATTTCAATGCCGCTGTTGCCCTATACGGAACTATCAATACGCTTTCTCTTCATGTCTATTCGTTCTAGCAATAAATTACTGTCCACTCCTAGCGCTTCGCATGGAGATGAGAAATTATCTGCTTCTGCAAACTTCTTCGAATGGATAAGGTTTAACTTGATTAACTGCAATTTGTAACTGGTATACCACTGGAAAGTTCGGACTCACTTTAAATTTTCTTCATCAACTGAAAAGTTTTGACAGTTCAATTCCTCTGTGCTTCAGAGCACGCTCAACGAATTTTAATCATGGTTGGGTACTGTTCAATCAAAATCTTGAAAAAGTGGATGAGAAAATAATATCTCATTTTTCATTTAAACTGTTTTTATCTAGCCAGAAGAAAAAGTAAGATCAATTTTCAAGACCGCTAGTTTTCTCCATAAAGCGATTGGTTTTTTGTATTAAAATATTGAGGAACAATTTTTATTCAATTTTCAGTCAGCAATACTCAAATATGAGTAAGGTTCATTGGTCGAAATAAACATCCATGGCTGCCGTGATCAAATAGCAACTGGCAACATCCCGAGAGATGGCAGTAGTGTTTCAATTTTAATCCTTACACAAGTTTTTTTTCTAAAATATATTCTAGTTTAGATGTCTGTTCTCTGAGTACTGCTTAGTGCAAAGCTGGTTGCTGCAGTTTCCTTTAAAAAAATAATGTTTATCAGTAATAGCAATATAGTTTAACCAGTTAAAACATATTTACGCTCAGAACAGTAATTGTTCACACTGGTGGAAATTATTATGAGGAGAGTTGGCTGAAGTTTTGTAGAAAAATCAAGACTGCCTGTGTTTGTCAGTTAGTTCATCTGGTTTCTGTTTGAGCTACATTAGATCACTTGCTTAGAAACGACAAATCAGAATTCGGAAGAAAAAAATGATAAAAGCAGCATACAAAAATGTATGTCAAATTCATATTTTATACAGCGTGTTTCCGGATATAAACAGATCTTATCGCATCAAAATAATGAATGCGTTTGTTCAGATTAACATTTATCTAGAGTTTAGAAAATTTTTATACTACTCCTTAGTTAACATCAAAGTAAATTAAATGAATTATCTTTTCAATTCACATTCTGCCGATTTGATTGTTTTTTTCAGATTTGTCAAACTCTTCACAGATAGAAAGAAACATTTAATTTGCTGCGTTATCTAATGCACATAAAAGAACTACAAGATTAGCATAGCATAGCATAGCATATGCGATTTTACACATCGTGGGTGGCTATACAATACGCAATTATAAATTATATAATGTTAAGTAATGTTTTTTAGGAGTAATCAACAATGTAGTGTCACGAAACGGTATTTGGGACTAATAGTTTTCCCTACATTATAGCAAACTGCAAGCACACTGTTGTACACCTGGCCACGTCCTTACAATCGCCGGGGAAGGAAATGAATGTTAGTACAACATCTACTACTGAAAATGCAGGGAACCCATAATATCTCCATAGATGCCTCAGGAATGGAAATTTGTGTTAGTAAGGGTACCATTCTAACTCACTTTCCCGACACTTAAGCGTGTTGATCAACAAATTTTGGACTATAGGAACTGTATAAGTAAAAATAACATTTCAAGTGAAATTAAAAAAAAATCTTTTCGAAAATAAGTGTTTGGAATTCAAAGATGTCCGGAATATGACTCAGAACGGAAGATTAAGAGAAGTTTTATTCGATAAAATATGGCATACTTTAATTAGTTTGATGAAATACAAGAAAATGAAAACATATATACATATTGTGGCTTACATTCTCATTCTTCAATAAACATTGTAGAAAAAAATCTCTTTCACTCTCGCATTTATTCTTATTCATTCTGAGCCAACACGAGCCAATACAATGCTGCAAGATGCATGCTAAAGGCATAACTTATAGTCTTTCTAGTCATCTGAATCCGCTGTTCCCACTATATTATATATTTCTTCTATTTTGCTTGTTACCTTTTATCTGTCTCTTGCCAGCTCTTCCCATTCTTCCAAACTCAGATCTGCGAACCGTTCTACATTTTGTCGAATAATATCAAGCCAAGTAAACGATGGTCTTCCTATTTTTCTGTACCCTTTTTTGTATCAAGCGGCTAATCCTCATTCTAGTGCTCTAATCTTTCTGGAGAGAGTTTTCCCTCGTAGAATTTGTGCACCGGTTGGTGTGTTACCATTTTCCGTACAGCAATTGGCCAATTCTTCCACAATTTGCTTTGTGTTTAGTAATAATAAATACTTGTGATCCAAATGTCATAGTTGGGGAAATAATTGAATCATACAACAAACTTCCAATCTACTATTGGTTTGTTTTGCACACAAAGGAAATATAAGATTTGGCAGACAATAATGGGTTATTTGATTTAAGCCCAATAACGCCTGAATCCAGCCTTTTGCATGAAAGATTGCAAACATTGTTGTATGGCCCATGAAAGATTGCACACAATTAGGTGGAATTTTTACGCGCCTGTTAAAACTCATAATTTATTTCTTTGTAGGCTAATGTTTATTTAAACAAAAGTGTCAAACACAGTGAAAATTATAGATTTTCCTTAAAAAAATTAAAGTTGGGGTCACTATTGATTTTTCTCTCCCAAACCGGAGATACAAGTTATCCTTCTTGCAAACATATGTAGTTTTAATTTTTTTTTACCATCCTTCAGCTCTGTTGAATTCAACTATCCTTTTATTCATTTCCACCAGTATATTTTGATTCCCATTTTTAACCCTCCTGTCCCACTTTGTCAAGATTTTTTTCGCGCATAAAAAAAGTTTTGATCGCCACAGTTACCAAAAAATAACCCTTGAAAGCTTGACGTACTAAATGTGTACTTCATTATTTCAATAATCTTTTGGGGTGGGATGTACCGTTGTACAAAGGGAATATTGGCAACGAAAGGACGCTGCCACTTCTAGCATAAGTTGTACAATATGATTTTCTTTAAAAAATGTCAAGATCTATGCACCATAATTTTCACCATAATACCAAATAATACCGTATCTATATTTTTATGTGGTTGAAATGGTTCACTTGTTCAGTAAGTTGTATTGAATGTAGTCAACATGGAATTTACTGGTCACATTATTGCTTTGAAAATCAATTGGAAAAACATTTGGAACATTCTACTTAATATGATTCTATTACTCCAAGCGTTAAGTACGTAATTATAATGTTTTGAAGGAAATATCTTCTCATCAATATGAGTCCTCGAAAGTGTGAGCTTTTCAGTGGAATACCTGTAATTAGAAAATGACAAGAAAGATTAGTCATTTCCTTTTAAGCTCATCTTCCTTCATTGCTTATCTTAACAAGATCGTGTCAAGATAAGCAATAAAGGTAGTTGGACTTAAAGGGTGTTCCGATCAAAATTTGGTCAAACAGTTATGTGTATGAGTCGATCAAAGCTTTTATTAATAAGTCAAATTCTTTTTCTCTTCCAAGTTCAGTTAAGACAAAATACAGAAAAAATATTCAGCTAAGCTTCCTTTCAACCGAATGCGAATTGCCGGATCTTTCATTCATCACCTGCCATAAGATAGTGTACAGTCTCCTTTATTCGCCGTCGCCAGCCAGTCTACTTTATTCGCCGCAGAACGCCAGTTTGCCTTGAACTGTTTCTCGCTCACAACAGCTGTAAGCTGCTTTCTTCTTAAGGTTCCGCTTGACGATCGCCCGACATTGTTTGATTCGATGGTAAGATTCTTGTCCTTGGGCACCACTTAAACATTGTTGGCAGCACACCACTCCATGGCCTTTTTTCCGTAATGGTAAGATGTTAAATCCGGCCAAAATAGAACGGAATAATTGTGTCGCTTCAGAAAAGGCAGTAGACGTTTTTGTAGGCCGATACATTGCCTGGATGACGGTTCCGGCCGCAATGTAAACGTTGCTCTTCAAGCCACAGGCAAACATGGCCTGCCACATGAGATATTTCTTCGCGATTTTTGACAGTTTAGTTTGCTTGAAAATATCTGCCACCTTCCCCGTCCAGTTGCCGTATAAAATTCCTGTCCAGGAAGCTGTTTAAAGACTGCCTTGGCGTAAGTTTCATCGTCCTGTACTTCAAACTTCGTAAGCATCGTCTTGTACAACTTTCGAGATCGTGCTTTGGCCGACGTGTTTTGTTCATTGTCGCGATTTGGAGTCACCACTTTCTTGTAAGTCGACAGTCCAACTCGTTTTTAGGCTCTATCCATGGTTGAAGGCGCCACTCCCAGCTTCTTTGCGACATCTCGGACGGAGAGGTTGGGGGTCCGCTCGAAACAGTGGGCAACTCTTTTTGTCGTCGCAGTAGCCTCCGGCTTTCGATTTCCCCTCGATCCATCTTTATTGGCTGTCGACAAACGGTCACCGAACACTTTTAATACGTTAGTAACAGTTGATTTAGCCACATTCAACAATATAGTAGTTTGGATTTTCGCCATGCCTGTGCAAAATTTTGATGCGTTGCTTCTCTTCCTTCGACGACATTTTGATAACTGAAGTTCTAATCTCAAAATCAAAAAAAGAGGCATGATGCTTCATGCACACATCTTCGAAATAAGGGGTGTGCAAATTTTTTTAATGTACGATGAAAGGAAATGCGAAACACCCTTTAAATGCAAATTACTAATCTTTCTTCTCGTTTTCTAGTTATCATTCGCGACCTTAAAAGTGGACAGCAATTTCAACTAGAACCAAAGATATGAAGAGGACGTGGGTATTTTCTCTTGAAAATTAAGGTAGAAGTATTTTAGAGTGTTTTTTTTCAAATATTTTTCGTTGTCAGTTTTTCGAAAATTTGAAAAAATTGCCTCTCTCGAAAAGCAACGATACGAATTGATTTTGCGCAAGTACCTAGAAAATACTTAACTCTCTTATGAGGACATCAGAAAACTACTCGAAATCGTGAGTCATCTGATTAATGGAGGCAAATAGAGTGCGCCATTCGTGACTACCGAAACTGTAAACGGGGAGATATACCTCAAGGATTGTCGACAGTAGCGTTTGCTTCCGCGGTTGAAGCAACACGATGAGGGCCCTACGATTTTCTGGCCGGTCTAGCTTCGTTTCATTATTCAAATGTTGTCCTGGAGTGGTACGAAGCCAATGGCATAACTTTCGTACCCAAGGACATGATGGTTTTAATTTAATATTTATTCACTGTATGAAAATACTATCATAATTGAACAAGTTCTATCGTTCAAATGATTTAGATTTATTTTAGTAAATATTGTATTTTCCTAAAGATTCCTTAATATTATCAACAACTTCATTGATTCAATACAATGTAAGAGGATTTTTGGTTAGTTAATGTTCAAATGCAAACGGTCATTTGTTCACAACATTTTAAATAAGTGAAAACATTAACTGCATCATAAGCGAGACCACAAATTCTCTCAAGCTCCTTCCATGATTGGTATTCAGAAATTCAGAAATGTTTTGTATCACAATTCTGATAGATTATAAAACTTAATTTACTTCCCCACCTTACCATTGGTAATTGCAGTCAAATCAACATCTCTATTTAATTACTGCAGTTTCAATCACTTATGTTACATCCAGAGAACGTAAGTGCACCGAAAGTCCTCTGTTTGCCCTGCCATGTAATTTGACAAATATTTCCGACATTAACTGACACTTGGGTGGCAGTTGGTAGCAAACAGCATTAGCCACAGTGAGTGCAACCCCTCGACCGTCTCTCGTTACACTCCCGACCGACACTTCATCGTGAATGCGCTACTGCATTCAGGTGTTCCATCGGAAGAGTGACACCATATGGTTCCACCGGACAGTACTCATCGCCGATCGCACCGAACTATAGCAGACCAACCCACTTTTCATTGCCTGACCATTTACATTTTCCGGAACGTGTCGTGATAGTATCACCATTAAGTCATCATGGGTGAAGTATATGTGTGAAGCAGTGTTGGCAAATTGGCATTTTTTGTAAAGAATGTCGGAGAAAAAAAAATTAATTTATCATGGTGTTTTATCATAACAGATTGTGATTAACTACTATATGTCATTCCAGGTTTTCGAGAAACTTGCCTACACTGGACTATACCTATATTGAGGCTCCCTTTCGATCAGTCTATGGCAAAGATTGGCGTGTGGTCTATGTTTATAATAAAATCATCTGCATAATTCAGAGCACTTTGTATTTGTTGGCCGGTCTACTACAATAATCGAAAAGTGTCACACTTTCCCCCTACGTAGTCGGGTGATCAACTAAATGCATACAAGTATGTAGTTGACTTTTGAACGTTTCAAGAAAGGATGGCCATTCACCTGGCCTGGTTCATTATGCATTAGCAAACCGAATGCTTTTACGTAATCAACGGTCATAATCGTTGAAATAGCAAAACATGTGTATGTGGTAACTGAACAGAAAATGTATTATATATTCATAAGTAGCAATAAACAATGGCTCTGAACGCATGGTTTTACGATCTAATGGCCTGAGGTTGGAGTCTTATCATTATAATTAGTTTGCATGTACCAGAAGGTCCCAAATCAAGTTTGTTCTGTATGTTCAAAGTTTGTATCATTGCATGTTGCGCAGATTTGTTTTGTTTAGTAAGCATTGAAGAAATTCCCGATTGACTGCAATATTATAATTCACAACAAAGTTTCATATAACAAGCTCCTTTTTCCAAAAACTATGCCACATAAACATGAAATAGTAACTTCGAACACAACATCAAAGCCACCATCTCCCTTGTTTAATTTAAGCGAATCCTGATAAATGCCTCCACCGACAAACGAAAGACATCATGCAGTGCACTCGCACTCGACTTAATTCTCTTGGGATATGGCCGGTTCTATCTCACGTACAGAAACCGTCCGACCTGTTCACCCCGAAGGGGGATTATATTGAATTAGTTTTGATAATTTTTCATATCTCGGCGGCTTTGTGTCTACGCTGCTTGGCTGGGTGGGTGCGTGCGATACGCCTTTTTGTCCTCTTGGGGGTACCACAACCATGATATAGCTATGACGCGATGCACGCGTTTCTACATCCCGGGGTGCTCGGTGCGCAAACACCAACGGCAACCAACTTGGCGACGATGATTGCAACCAGTAAAAGTCGAAACCCTACACGTGTATCTATGGCGGGATAAACTGTGTGTTTTATGCGCACTAATTGGCGTTCAACGAGCAAAATTGAGTAAGACAGGGATTTGCACTGACTGGTGAACTATGGAAGGGGAGGAATTCGGAACTTATTGTTGGGATTAGATCTTGCGATATGAAAACGAGATGTACTATAGATACAGTTTCATTAAAACTTTCTATATAGTGATGTTAGCAATATATAGATAATATATATAGATATAATCTATAATCCTTATTTTATCTCAACAATCTACAAATATAATAAAGTTTAAATGTTTTTCTATAAATATATATACAGCAACCCAATAAAAAAACGATCTCTCAGCATTTCACACTAATTGTGAGTGTTTTTCTTTATCGAAAAATATTGAACCCGGATGTTTTCATTTTTTTTTTAAAGGCTGGCCGTTTCTGCGTTAGGGTGGTCCAAAAATAGATTTTTTTCAAAAATTGTTTTTTTTCTTCAACATTCGTCGTTAATGTCGTGAATGACATCACAATATTACGGACTACATCTACACCCTGGAAATTAGACGTC
The DNA here is from genome assembly GCA_034211315.2 of Aedes japonicus. Classification (NCBI taxonomy): domain Eukaryota; kingdom Metazoa; phylum Arthropoda; class Insecta; order Diptera; family Culicidae; genus Aedes; species Aedes japonicus. The sequence continues at coordinate 87,494 of JASCZW010000240.1, read as the reverse complement.
GCAGAAAGCTTAGAAATAAACAAACAACAGAACATAAATCTTCTAAACAAAGACCAAGGCAACGGTTACACATGGCTCTTCAACTTACTACCCAAACGACATCAAACCCGACGAAGCGGAGCACCCGCTGCTACACAATAAGTATGTTAGGTATAGATGAGAAAGAAGCGAGTTAGATATTAAGTACACTTGTTTTTGACTCAGGATAGGTATAAACAAACTAATAATAAGATAGGTATAAACAAAATAATGATAGGTAAACGTTTTGTAACGAAAATAGTATATATACGGCAGGTGGCGAAGGTTTTCTTTCAGTCGAGTTATTAGTACGAGACACTGAAGAAGTCTGCACATTGTAGACGAAATACGCGTATCTGTCGAAGATAAGCAAAGGTAGTTGGAATTAAATGGAGATTACTAATTTTTCTTCTAATTTATAGTTATATGTATACTATTATATAAATATTTCATGGGAATGGGAGGGACCATCAGGGCACCCGATTGAAGCACTCTGGATGGCGAGAGTGGGAATGCCAACTCCCCATTGCTGACAGCGTGTGTATAGAGGGTGGGCTCTTCTCCCCGCCAATAGGGGCATCCTCATGTAAGATGGCATGCTCTTTTGACCAATTGTTCAATCTTGTTGTTGGAAGGAGATTCTTTATATTCCTGTGGATACGTATAAGTGATGTTGCCCCAAACCCCTATTGGCACTTCATATAAGGGCATGATTAGGATAACATTAGGATAACTCTTTAACAGGGAGGAGAGCCCATTGCTGTCAGACTTAGTACTACTGTGCTACAATCGGTGGTAGTACAAATCATACATCATACAAAGATTGGACATTTTTACTTAACATATAAAAAAATTCGAAATTTGAGATAAGTTTTATAAATGAATGCAATGTTTTAAGGTTTTGCTGACTACCCTACAGTCCGTTCTAAATACTTGAAGGAACTTACCAACCATGCGTCTCCATCAATCCCAATTTTTTTTACAAGTAAATTTGGCTGTTTCACATCATATAATGAAAGTCAACATAATGCGTTAATCTCCAATTTTTTCATTATACACAATGACTACATAAATTATTACCTTACGATAGTTTTCCAGCTTCACACATGTTTCATCGCTGGAGAACGAGAATCGTTTTACGATTTTTTTTTTCTTTTTTTTTTGGCTTTAACCATATGGTCATTCGTCCCATAATCGTTTTACGATAATATACATTTCATCTTTAGGCTTAAAACAATTATATGATTGGGTTTCAGAAACTGGTTTCATTTGAAGCATTTAGCTAACTTTTTCAATTTGAGACAAACGGTAGATGAATATACGCGAATTTCCAGGCACAGTAGAACTTTGATTGATCATGTTTATTCTAACCTTGATTCTGTTTGTTCAGTTGTCGATCTTGATTTGAAAATAACCGATCATGAGACAGTAGGTATTAACGTAATTGAGAATAACTTGAATAATAGCGATGATTTTGTGAAATTGAAGTGCTGGAGGAAATATTCAAAACAGGCTGTTTCTAACCTTGTTCAGAGAAGCGTGGATTTTCCAATCGCGAGCGGTAGTTTAGATGAGTCTGCAGCTGTTCTTACTAATACCATGAAAACGTGTACAAATAAGCTAGTTGAACAAAAATTTGTTTCTTTGAAGAACTCGAACAGCTGGTAAAATTTGGATCTTTTACGTCTTAAACGCAAGAGGGATAAATTGCACAAAAAGTTTTGTAGATCTAATAGTGATAATCATTGGAATAAGTACACAATCGCGCGGAATAAATATTCACAATCCATTAAAAAACTCGTTGTGAATATATACAGAGGAAAATTGATCAACATCAAAACAACAGCAGAGAGATATGGAAAATTTTGAAATCATTATTGAAACCTAGCAATTGCAGACCGCGATCCATAACTTTTGACGGCACAATAGAACAGTCTGAACAAGCAATTGCGTCTAAGTTTAATGATTATTTCGTCAATAGTGTTTCATTGATTAATCAATCTATTGAATTGGTTGATGAACCTGATGAAATAAAGCAGCCAGTTAATAGTAATTGCAGATTTGAAGGTTTTCACCCCATCACAATAGATGAACTTAGAAATATTTGCTTTTCACTAGGAAAATCGGCTGGAGTAGATAATGTTAATGCTAGAGTTATTCAAGATTGCTTTCATATCATTGGTCACACTTTACTGGACCTTATTAATGAATCATTGCAAACTGGGCACGTGCCTGAAGTGTGGAAAGAATCGTTGGTTGTTCCGATTCAAAAGGTTGCTGGGACGATTAAAGCCGAAGAGTTTCGTCCTATCAACATGCTGCACACATTAGAGAAAATTTTAGAACTTGTTGTGAAAGGCTAGTTGCTGGAATATTTAAATAGTAATTCTTTGTTGATACCGGAACAATCTGGCTACCGGGAAGGCCATTCTTGTGAAACCGCGTTGAATTTAGTATTAGCAAAATGGAAAGATAACTTAGAGAGTAAACAAACAATTTTTGCTGTTTTTTTGGATCTGAAACGCGCTTTTGAAACAATTTCTAGGCCCTTGTTGTTGAAAGCATTAAAGCGCTTTGGAATTTCGAGTACTGCATACAGATGGTTTGAAAGCTATTTGTCTGACAGAACTCAAAGGACTGTTTTTAATGATTCTGTTTCCAGTCCCGTGGGGAATAACCTTGGTGTGCCCCAGGGAAGTGTATTAGGGCCCCTTTTGTTTATTATGTATATTAATGACATGCGACGTGTTTTACGATTTTATGACATTAATCTGTTTGCAGATGACACTGTGTTGTTCATTGCAGCTAAAGACTTAAATGAAGCCGTTACCCATTTGAACGAAGATTTGCGTTTTCTAAGTAGATGGTTGAAATGTAAGCAATTGAAATTGAATATAAGCAAAACTAAATTTATGTGAAATTAACAGAATCGAGTAAATGAGAATGTCTCAGTTACGATTGATGATGAGGCAAGTGATCGCGTTCGGGAGATTAAATATCTTGGCGTGATTATTGATGAGAAGCTAAAATTCAACGCTCACATTGACAATGTCATCAAGAAAATTGCCAAGAAGTATGGAATTCTATGCCGATTAAAAAACGATTTAACTACTTGCAGTAAAATACAGCTATACAAATCAATCATCTCCCCTCATTTAGAGTTTTGCCCTTCCATTTTATTCTTGGCCAACCAAACACAAATATTGAGGTTACAGCGTTTGCAGAATAAAATAATGCGCTTGATTTTAAGATGTAACAGATTCACTTCCTCGACTTTTATGTTAGACGCTTTGCAATGGCTATCAGTGAAGCAAAGAATTGTGTATTTAACTATGGTGTTCATTTTTAAAGTAGTTAATGGTTTGCTTCCTCGATATTTGTGTGATCGAATTGAAAGAGGAAGTGATTTTCATAGATATAATACTAGAAACGCGGATGAAATAAGAACACCGAATTTCTTGACATGTGCTTCACAAAACTCATTATATTTTAAAGGAATAAATGTTTTCAATTAGATGCCAAGACACATTAAACGTGAACCAACACTTTCAGAATTTAAAAGACTATGTATTTCACACGTTAGAACTGTATTGTGAGCAGCAAGCGTAAATTTTTTTTTTCAAATATTTATGAAGATTGTACACTGACGATGTTTTACTATTATAAAACGGATTATTTTGTGTGGACCATTTCTTGTACATTTATGTTGCTTTTTTGTAAAAATGAAGAATGTATCTGACGAAGTTCTTTACAAACGGATTATAATGAGTTGGCTATTTTATTTTTAAATTTTATTTTTTCACATTTACAATACTACAATACTCACTATTTTGTTCGTCACAATGATGATGATGGAAATTTGTATAATGTTGTATTAGTTTAAAAAAAAATAATAAAGAAAGTAGTCTACAATTGTTTGAGCCTCGCGCGCGGTATACAGATATGATGGACTTCTTTTTGAATTCGTAAAAAAAATGGCCTTTGATGCTTTAGATGGTACTATGAAATAGTAGCGAGTTGTCTGGCTGAATGTCGGGGAATTCTTCGTCAATTCTTTTGTGGTTGAAAGTAAAAGTTTGACTAATGCCGGTCGAGGATTTTTTCGGTTTGGAAATTTTCTCGATCTCTCTGATTGAGGATATCCTTGGTCAGCCCAAAACTAAGGTGGCGGTTCCATTAGTGTTGGAACCTCTGACTCTGTAGCGGGCAAGATCGGATATTGGCTTGCCTTTTGATAATGTCCTTTTACTGGATTCTGTGATTTGAATTGCAACAGAATTTCCTGATCGCTGGGAATAGTTGCGAACTTTTGTGGTTAACATCAAAGCTTTTCATAATTATGTTGCTGTGAAGCAAATGGATACTTTTGAAGAAATTTATATCTGTAAATGAAATCAGTTCGTTTTTTTTTTTGCATAACTGGTTTGAATTGTTACCAAATTAATTATCTTAGAGATAAAATCGTCTAGCTCAAACCTTTGTAGGGGTAAGGGCGGGACCATCATCATCATCATTTCACGCGAGCATAGCGGGTTTTCAATTTATTTTCCATTGTTTTGTAATCGTACTCTGAATAATAGTCGTACTGTATTTTGGAAGCTAACTTAGAAGTGGCCCATATATGTAGTTTATTTGCCGTAGTTAGGAGATAGCTTTGTAAACTTGCTTTTTGACAATTGAAGAGAGACCAGAGTTTGTAAACTTGCTTTTGCTGCATTGCGTTTCAATACTCCTCCAAACGCGTAGCGTGGACCTTTTCAGGGCACATGTGCTAAAAGATCGGAATCCGAAAAATCTGCCGCAATGCCACCAAATCTAGAATTCTTTCAGTCCATTCAGGTTCATTATTCACAAGAATATTTGCACTACAACTCGCCAACATTATCAAAAGCTGCATTCGGAAATTCGTGGTGGGTGCCATTTAACGGCCATGTTTGAATATAATGGTGAACTATAAACCGTAAGCCAATATTCATTATTCAAAGTTGTAACATTGACAGCGTCTGTGTCAAATACGAATTATATGTATGTATGTATGGTAGCCACCATCCCCTCTAGCCCTTGGCTTGGATGCAGCTCCACTTAATAGCTAGATCAAATTGGGCCACCGATCTGAATTCGCACTATCGCTGTATGAAGGGCCAAAAACGGAGGGGTGGACCCGTAAGCAGAGACACTTACACGAAATCCACGGGAAATTAAGAATCTCCTTCCAACGATATGATCCAACAAATCGAATAACACAATTCGCAATACTCATTAAGCTTTCTACAGGATGGCTTGTTAAGAAGGGCGCGTCACTCTCCCTGAAACTGTTGGAGTAGAACTCGCAGCACCACACTCGAATCGGTAGGATAAGAAATGATACTGTTTGTTCCCTCCTAGACTCAGGCAGTCAATCAAACCATCGTCCAGTTTCAGCTTGAATGATACCCTGGTGCTCCCTCCCAACCCAGTATTTATTATATTTATATAAATATAGATGTAATGTAATAATAATATGTTATATATGATTATATAATAGAGCAAAAATTATATAAGGATATTTAGTTAAATTATGTAATAGTTGGAGTTCACGAGCCTATGATAACCATGTTAAACTAAATTAATTAACCTGCTGAAATAATAATATTAAGGCAGTAATAATAATATGCAGCTTCGTATCACTTTGTATCACTGATAGGTGACTGTATCTCTGGAATGTGAAGGTCATCTTGTTATTCATTGAGGTATAAATATCAATAAAGCATTCAATTGTATATAAAACCATAATATTATATTATTACGTATTTAATCATGACATATAGATATATAACCTTCTGGAATGAAGAGCATTTATTAATTTTGATTATTATTTGATATAATTTTATAAAATAATTATACCGGCCGGATCACCAAACTGAAGCAATTAAAATTTTATTAATTATTTTATTACTTCTTCCATAATATTATATGTATGATATGCAATTAATAATGATGAACAGCTGTGTTCCTCTGAACCGCTCAAATAGTAGTTGATGATCGTGTACTGAAATGTTAAGGTCATATTACGCCATTTAATGGAAAATATAATGAAGGAATTAAAGGTTGAGTGGTCGAGAGAGTCGTCAACATTTCTATTAATGAAAATATGCTAGAGCTTGTAAAAAAACATGCATCATATAATAACACATACTAATATCTACACATCTATATATACATCCGTTGCTACTTTCGAGAAGGCCACTCCGACGGTGCTAGATACAGCTGAAAATTGATCCCCATTCTTACTGCTGCTTCTACCAGAAGATGATCATCCTATAACCGCAAGACCTCCTCTCCTAAACTGTATGGTACCTGAGAGAAATTTACCTTTCTGGCGTAATAAATGTAATGAAATATACAGAATTAGGCTATGAATAACCAATGTCCTATAAGATAAAATATATAGTGAGGGTATATTGTAATATGAATTGAAAATTACATGTGTGCCGACTGCTGTTTTGTTGCAATTGTAGACAAACTTGCGCATCCATTATGAACCAGAAAATTTAGGCAATGTATGACCGCCATGAAAAAAAAGAATTTTAAATTTTAAATTATTTTGTAATACCTGACGACCTGGAAGACCTGAAAGATATGAGAATGGAAAATTATGATATGATGTACCGGTCGCACCCCCTCACTTCGCTATTGTCGGATTGACAACATTGCCCAGGCTACGCCAACCAGCGTCTCCATGTTTCAGCTGGCAGTCTTTTGTGATCATATGACTCGTGGAGGCGTGAGGTAGGAACTTGTGAGGACCAGAGGTCGGTCGCACCCTCCTGCCAAGTTATCAACTCACCATTTGAAGCCCTCTGTGTCAAATACGAATTTTCGACGAATACGAATTTTCGACGAAAAATGTTTTCCGGTGACTCAAACTTCATGGTTTTTATAAGTAGTCAGCTTATAACCTTGAAAAGGACCAATGGCCATGCTGAGACAACCCAGATGCCCTGTAAGGACTATTTAGGAGTGAACAAATACATATTTTTACCGAATCATTTCTTTCGATGCCTCAAAATTCATGAATATTATACGTTTAGCATTGAAATGGGCCAATGACCATATTTGCCATTCTGGGAAAATCCACATGGCCCGGGAGAACCCTTGATGCCTTTCGACGGCTCAAACTTTAAGAATTTTAGTAAACAATCTACTTCTAGTCATTCAATGGACGAATGACCATATTGGCCATTCCGGGACAACCCGGATACTCCGAGGAAACCCTTCAGGAGGAGACAAATACGGGCTTTTGCCAAAACATGCCGATGCCACTGAATTTCGACCATGAGTGAAGATATTGACAGAGCAGCTATGGTTACTCATTTAAGCTGAAAGTCATTGTCAAAGGAAACTATGTCAATTTTCCCATTTACTGTTTTGTCAATATACAACATGTGCTATTTTCATTATTCGCTAAATTGGTACAAAATTTGACCGCAGCGACTTTGGTCACATACATTTTCCACAATGTTAATTTGAAATCCGGGTTAATATGGCCCGAAACACCTTATTCGTCACAAAATGTTTACACCCAAGGAAGGTTAAAAACAAGAATTTGCCGGTTGAACCATCTATCGTATCCTGGCATCCTCAGGAACAGCTCGTAGGAGTGGTAGTGGGAGACCGGCTAAAATAATGGACAAGAAAGGCTCCAATTATAAGTGCTCCATAGTGCTTTCAACATCAAGGATTCGATTAGTCAATGTGATGTATCAAAAAAGTTCAAAACTGATAAAAGAAATCAAGAGCACCAGAATACAGAGAACAACAGATATCAACCGTAAAATCTCAATACCAATGGATGACCCGAAATTACGCCGGAAAATCTTTCGTTTTGGATTATGAAAGCCTCTCTCAAAAGCCCACATCCCAGGAAACGACCGATATTATTCTGATACCAATTCTACTTTATCTCCGAACATGAAGTATAAGTTCAAGCATTAGTTTGAGAAGAAGGTGCTGCTTTATATTGCCATATCTGAGAGAGGAATGTCCAAATCGTGGTTCAAGCCCAGTGGTTTGGCTATTAATCAAGAAGTGTACCAAATCAATGTTTGAAGAGAATATTGATTGCATTTCTTCAGATATATCATGCAGATATAAATAACGTGTATTGGCCGGATAAAGCGTCGTTGCGATATGCGCGAAAAACACAAGCCTTCTAAGAAAGCCAAAACATTAGGGTGGGGCTTATTTGAAAAAAATAATCTGGCACATGTTTTCCCATGTGGAAAATGATCTTTAGGGTCCATCAGATGACATACTTAAATTTCAGATTTTTTCGTTAAGGTTTAGAGGTGCCGAAATGGGCCGAAGTGCTAAATGTCGAGCGGTAGCAAATATCGACCAAAACAGATGCATCTATAAGTAAACACGTCATTTTGTGATCCTAAAGGACGAAAATTTTGTCGGTTTTGCGGTATCTCTCAACGCTTTTGAGATATAAGCCTCTTCAATGAATGTGTGTTTGCACTTACGCCAACATATTTGAACTCTAGCAAGCAACATCTTTGCTGTACATTTATAATGACAAAATTATATACTGGAAAAAGGCAGAGAGAAAGAGAACGAAAGAAGGAGGGAGATTTAGAGAGAGAGAAAGAGAGAGAGATATATAGAAAGAGAGAGAGAAAGAAAGAGAATGATCTTATAATTACACAAGGGTAGAACATGCATGGATTTGGAAAATATTTAAACGTATTTATATATTGGCAAAGTTTTGGTTACAAAAACTCAAATTCACAATAAGGTTTTGGAAGTGGTTTTCGTATTGATTTATGTTACCATTATAATCTTCAATCAGTCTGACGGCTCTTTCAGTGTGATCGTTTACGACTTTCAAATTATCAACGATGTTTCTTCCATGAATGTAGGCCTCATTTATGAACCATGAAGCCACAGGTACATTGAGAAAGCTGAAATTTATACCAAGTTTGCCGAAAATATATGTTGTGTTCTCAGTTCCCAAATGCGCTAAGCAGATCTTCCTCGCAGATATTTTATTGCCGAGATGAGGTTTAATCGAGCGTTCGAGGTCCTGTCGTTCTATATCCGGAAGGCTTTCATCGAAACTAACGAGACCAACAAATTCATAGTTTGCATTAAACAACAACACTAATAGTAATGAACATTCAACCACAAATTTAAAACAAAATTGGTGTTATATATCAGTACTTGTATTACGGTAATACGGACTCAACACTGTTCTCCATAAAAATGTAATTTAGTTTCTTAAGTTTTTGTGACTATTAGTATTTTTTCACTTCTCTCTTTGCAATTAAAGCTTATTTTATATAGAAGTTAAATTACTTTGTCAAACTTTTTCATACAATATACTACTCAGTCTTCCATACCCTTAACAAGAGAGCATTTCAGTCGTCATATATTCACGGGAAGACTCGCAAATGAAACACAAACAGAACGCTCTCCTGCCATAAATATGAAAGGTAGAGTAATGCACTGTTTCACGAAGCTGATGGTAGGATAATGTACCTCAAGTTTATCATACACAATTTTTCTATATTTAACAGATGAACTATTGGCAAACGAGTTTCACTGAAAGAACAGCAAGCCCGTTCTCGCTGTCTATATTATTTTTGCATAAGTTAAATGGTGCTGTTTGAGGATGTGATAAAATTTTTAACCTAAAAATACCTGAGCCCACTCACCCCATCTTATCTTGCTTGTTATTAACATCTATGTTGAGTGGTATCATTGAAGCTTCATATTCGTACAGATTGTTAAATTTAAGGGACACATGTTCTCACCACTCAGTATGTCCTATGCGAAGCATGCAACATCAAACATTTCTCAACCCATAATTTAGCAAATCTTCCTTTTCTGAATAAACATGATCGAAAATCCGGTATTTATTTCTATACCAAATATATTCAAATTGTTATTATCACAACATCATTCGGCACATTCGCATCACGCACCGGCCATAAATATGCCCAAGAACCGAAGGTCGAGGCGTGACCTGATCCGTATTGCAACATATTTTTTGCCGGCGCTTGGCAAACGCCATGCTATAGCGTACAACCGTACGCGTGTGCAAAAGTATGTCCTTTCATTCAAAGTCACAGCCTTCTCGATAGAATTCTCCTCAAAACAAAAAGACAAATTCGTAAGCTGCCACGTGTCGGCACAAAGAGAAAGAGAAACATGAGAACAAGTGCGCTTTTCTCACATGAAATGTCTTTTATGTCCCGTAGCAAGGAGGCTGAGCCATGTGGATGAAAAGTGATTAATGTTTATCGATTATCACGTCCCAAACGTACCGAGCATCGTCCTATTTTTTCCTCTCGTTATATCTCGGGTGTTTGAAATGCTCTAGTTGGCCGCTAACCGTATGAGAAATGTGGTGTTAGCGGAGAACCAAAGGCACACACGTGCCTCTAATTTAATTACTGGTTTCCACCGGGATTGAATGCACTTTTCGATGGAGTGGTTCGTTTACTGAGGCGGGAATTATGCACGTCGGCAATCAATGGCGGTGGCGACGGCTTTTGAGAGGGATCACGTGCCAGGACTATCCAAAACTATTTAGGGATCTCAGTCAATGGCTTGCCCGATTTGCTAAATGTGCACCGTCCGGGTGTTGCGATAAAATCAAAAAGAACAAGTTAATTTCACAAGATTTGTTTGCATTGCTGGGAATTTGAAAGTTCGCTTGAATGATTAGAACAGGGGTTACAATAATTCATATTTTTCGGCAAGTAAAACACAACTTGTTAAAATCCTTTTATTAGTGAAAGATTTTTTTTCCCATTTTTTAAAGTAGAACGATCTGGCTTAGATTTTCATATTACGCCAAATATTCCACAAAGAGCTAAAATTACAGACTAGTTAAATCCAGAATAGACTCGAAAAACTTGCTTTAATTTTAAATGGACAAAAAAGTACTATTTTCTTTATGTTTCTTTGTCATAGAATTCTCGGCCCTCCCTTTAAACAACCAGAAAAGGTAAATTTTCATCTTTTCTTTTTCATTCTTCCCTTACCCTTGTCAACTTTTATGAACTCCTATCAACGTACGTTTTTCTCAGACACTAGCTTGCAAAGCATGCTTCCTGCATGTCCAGCAACCATTCTGCTGGGTATGGAATAGCATCATACTTTTGTGGTTTTGCGGGGTTGAGTTCAGTTAGTTCGTCATCTAAAAAGCAAATACTAACAACAACTCGGCAAACAAACCAGCAAGGTTTCAACTTGAGCCTAACCCGAGGCGTGGTTTTCGAGGTAAAGTTTAAAAAATATAACTTATATCCTTTTTTGCCTTCATTTTGTTAAGGCAAACTAACATTTTAAGAGGATGGAATGAGGGACCCTTTTTTCCCCCTGGTAAACAACTTTATATTTTAAACTCATACTCCTTGGCGGAAGAAAAATGCGCCACAAGCATTGTGGAGCATTTTTCATCCTTTTTTCCTTCCTTGAAAAGGGCACAACGGTTTCTATTTGCTAAAATTTATTACCATTGTTTCGTTGAAGCAGAATTTGCGAGACTCGGAGTTGTTTGGAAAATCGCCGACAAAATAAGCACGTGATTTATTAATCCTCCAGAGATACACTACTGAATTTAAGCGACTGCCTGGTGGTGGCCAGCCCTGAGTTGAATACAAAATAAAACTCTTTAAGATGTTTGAAATGTTTCATGCCTTCAGTGAGGATACGTTTGGAAGGAGAAAGAAGTTATCATTTGGAATCATGAGTTGTTCGAAATGTGAGGATCTCATGCATAAGATAGTTCCATTTGCATATGGGTTATGAGTCTAGCTATCGATTCGATACACTTTGCTGATATTGAGAAAATGTTTTGCATAATGCAATATCGATATGGCGTTTGTATACAAGTAGTGGTATGTATATGAACGAAGATATACGTAATACTGTGTTATAAAGTAAATTTAAGATCAAAGATGTAAAGGGTTGAAGATTGCAATTCCTCCCTTAAATAATATAAACCTGGCTTAGTTCTAAGTAATCACCAGCCGACATCAATAAATCAAATGGTTTACTATTGGTAATGAGAAAAGGATGAAATAATAAGGTATATTTTCCAAAATTTTGTGTATATACTTGAACACTTTTTTAAAAATAGTTAGTGTAAAGGCTAGTAAAATAAAGTGGTGTGAGATACCAGCCCTTGGTGTCTTTGAACGGAATCTATCTGAGTACGATATACGGTGGAATACAGATGGAAGACGGAACGTGGAGGAGGGAATGAACAACGAATTGCATCAGTTGCTGGGAGAACCTCCCATCGTACACATCGCTAAAATCAGTCGCCTACGATGGGCTGGGCATGTCATAAGAATGTCGGACGACAGCCCTTTAAAAATGGTTCTCGAAAACGAATCGACGGGTACAATAAGAAGAGGCACGCAACGAGCAAGGTGGATCGATCAAGTAGAAGGCGACCTGCGGACTCTCCAGCGAGGCTGGCGAGGTACAGCCATATACCGATTACAATGGAGAGGTACAGCCGACGTGTTCAACGTGTGAGTTGCAGCAAGCTTGATTGCAAGTCACAAAATCTCTTTCCAATTATCAAAGTGATTTGGATGATGAAACTTGCTCTCCTGAAAATATAAATATCTGAAAAAAAAATTATTATTATGATTAACGTTCTACACACTTAGAAATTATGAATTTTACCCGAGACCTAAATCATGTTTGTAAATTTCGTAAAGTTGTAAAGTCGGGGAATGTAATAGTCGGGGAACGTAAAGAAAGATTTCGTGTACAATTATGTCTCCATAAACTGAAACATACGCAATTCGACAAAAGATGTGTTCGGTTGAATTTATTTTCTCATCTCCTTCAACACATTCTTATGCGCTAAAGGACGCTTGCATGTGTTGGTCTCAGGGACAGAAATTTACACGAGATTTTGGTAGTGTGTACTTAATCTCTGCGTATAGAATAAAACTTTAAACTTAGGAGACGAGTCGGCGTAGTGGTTAATATTCATACCTCCCGCGCTCAAGTCAGGAGTTCAAATCTCATACCCGGTCAAGTCACAGAAAAAACTCAAAATGTGTTTAAGTGACTACGAAGGAAGACGAACCAGCCCGAAGCTGACAATAAAGTAACAAACAATAAAACTTCATGCTTAAGATATAACCGGAAGAGATCACAGGAGCCGAGCTATGTCTATCAATCAAATAGTGCAACCAATATCAATCAAGAAATTATATTTTCCATATCTGTGAGAATGTTGTGCAAGTGTAAATAACATAAGAACACAAGCCTCCAGTAAAAATTGTAAACTTTTCAGAATGCATTTTTTTCATTAGTATATGACTCGTTTTTTTCTAGGTGTATTTCTTGTTTTTCTACGTCGAATTACGTTTTTCTTTTCTTTACCGTGTTTCATTTCAAAATTACGTGATGTATGATGCATGATATGTACTACCACCCATTGTAGCACGGAAACTAAGTCCGACAGCAATGGGCTCTCCTCTCTGTTAGACTCGATCAAGCTTTAATAACCACTGATTATCCTGATCATGCCATTGCACAGTGGAAAAAAAAGGCTCGAAACGCGGAACAATTCTAAATCTCAGCTCGGAGTGGAACGATTTCTCTAAATATTACCTTATCTTGAAGGAAAATTTCCCATGAATCGAATGGACGTGGTCTAGCATCATTTTGTTGATCTTTTACCGAGCAAAGAGATTTCTGAACAACAAGCAAATATTAGGGGGACCATAGTGAAATTAGCTTATTTGCTCCCCAAACAGTTCCGGGCGGCCAATAAGACCACGTTCAGTCGATTTTTTAGAAATTTTCCTTCAAGTAAAGGTAACATTTACAGAAATCGTTCCACTCCGAGCTGAGATATACACTGATAGGCAAAATAAAGTGCCCACCTCATCGTTTTTTCAATCTCTCTCATTTACTTGGTTCAAATTAAAGTAAACACACTGTATTTTTTTTATTATCTTATTTTTTAAATTCTTTTTCAGTTTCACTTATGGAATACTGCAAAAAAAGGAGTTTTACTTAAAGAAAAACAAATCAATTTGTGTTGAAAAAAAAAACAGTGACAAAATAAATCTGCACCACGATCAGCACCAAACACGAACCCGCCGCTTTCGGTTAAGCAGCTTGAATTTTGATTCGTCCGTCCAGAGAACCGTTTTCCAGAACTCTAGAGGCTTATTAGCATGCTCCTTAGCAAACTTAAGCCGTTTGGCTTTGTTTGCCTTGCTGATAAATGGGCGCTTCCGGGCAAGTTTGCTATTCAACCCCTGTGCTACGAGACGGCGACGAACAGTTCGACCGGAAACTGATAACTGAAGGGTTTCCTGGATCTCGCGGACAGTTACCTTCGGGTTCTTCTTGACTTCGCGCATGATCTTGGTGTCCGTTTTCGCATCCGTTTTCCGCTTCCTGCCTCTGCCAGGGCGATCCACCACTGATCCAAACGTTTTAAGCTTCAGAAGAATTTTGCCAACCGTGCCTTACTGATACTGTATTTCTTAGCGACAGCCCGGTGCGATTCACCGTTTTGCACATCACGAACTACCAATTTTCGGATACACAAGGGAATTGCTTTCGAAAGCACTGCGTTCTCCATTTTTTGCAATTGAATCAAATGCGATCACGTATACAAATGCACCAGGTTGAGCCGTTTGCTTCAAAACATGTCAAAATATCAAAACATAAACAATCGAGGGGTCTTCCAATGGAAACTTATCGAAAACATATCGATTTTTGAAGTGGGCACTTTATTTTGTCACTGTTTGTTTTTCAACACAATTTGATTTTTTTTTCTTTAAGTAAAACTCCTTTTTTTTCAGTATTCCATAAGTGAAACTTAAAAAGAATATAAAAAAAATAAGAAAAAAAAACTACACTGTGTTTACTTTAATTTGAACCAAGTAAATAAGAGAAATTGAAAAAACGAAGAGGTGGGCACTTTATTTTGCCTATCAGTGTAGAATTCCTTCGCGTTTCTGGCACTTTTTTCCCACTGTGCATTGTATGAAGAGCCAAAAACAGGTTGGGTGGATCGACAGGCAACATCACTTATACGTATCCACCGGGATATAAAGAATCTCCTTCCAGCAACAAGATTGAACAATTGGTCAAAAAAGCATGTCATTTAACATGAGGATGCCCCAATGGGCGGGGAGAAGAGCCACATTCACAAACTGTTAGCAATGGGGAGTTGGCATTCCCACTCTCCCCATCCAAAGTGCTTCAATCGGGTGCCATGATGGTCCCTCCCATGCCCATGAGTTATTTATATAATAGTGTAGGTATATATTTATGTAAATAGAAAATACGGCAATCATTCATATCTATTATATATGATCACCATTCGGTTGATCCTGAAATGCAAGAAATATTGTTACGTGTAGAAGTGTAGAGTACTGTAGTTCGCGCTTAAGCACGTTCTCGTTCGTTTTTAGCAATAGCAGCATCTCACCAAAATCTTGATTTGAGGTATCTGGAAAAAGTTTTTTAAATGATTTATTATAGCTATTATAGCTAGGGAAGGGCCATTAATTATGTCACGTGGTATGGGAGGAGGGGGGTTTTGAGAAAACGTTACGATCCATACAAAAAAAATTGAAGGTCCATACAAAAAACATGACAGGGGAGGGGGGGGGGTGTGTGTGTTATAAATAGTCACTTTTTGCGTGACGTAATTAATGGACGTTCCCCTCTAGCTTTTATAGCAGTACGTTTATTGTTCGAATTGGTTAACGCAAGGACCGGATCCAGTATGTGTTTTCTTTTTAAGAAAATTTATAGTTAAGATAAACAGAAGAGTTAAACGTAAACATTGGTTTTAATTTGGAATTGATTACCGTAAGTGACGAACTAGCCAAGTCACAATAATAAAGAAACGAAAATAATTAATTACCTTCTGGTTTGGAACACATTTTATGATGAAATCTTGGCTAATATTCAACTGAGTACACCGGAAACTACCTGCTTTTGAATTTATAAACTTCATACACAAATATTTGTGTTGACGCTTGAACAAGCTTCTAGGATTCACCACAATTTTAGTGCAAGCAGAACAGTATTTGTTTTAATATTTCAGTATTATGCTTTTATGACCATAAAGGTGATAGGATAATCAATGAATTTTGGTCACAGCAAAAAAAAACACTCCATTTTGGACACTTCCGTTTGATTTTGCTAGGAGTATACAAAATAAAATGGGTTTCCGAAGTGTCCAAAATACATTGATTACCCTACAATACGTGGCTCCATCATATCAAGTTTTCCGGTGTAATTGTCTTCGAAACAGAAGC
This sequence comes from Aedes japonicus, assembly GCA_034211315.2. NCBI lineage: Eukaryota > Metazoa > Arthropoda > Insecta > Diptera > Culicidae > Aedes > Aedes japonicus. The sequence goes on along the minus strand of JASCZW010000240.1, from coordinate 71,166 downwards.
GACAAGATGTTAAGGATGTATGTTACTCCTCAACTTAATCTGTTAGTTCTCTGTGTAATTACTGCTGAGTAGTAATTTCGATGTTCAATTAGGACTAACAATGACAAATAGACAATTTTTGACTAAATTTTCTGATTTACAGTATACTTCTAATTACTATTTCAGAATAGTCATCATGAACATCACTTGATTTACAAAAGATCCATAGGTTTCGTAGCTTATTTTAAATGGGCTTAAAGGAAAAAGACCTAATTCCATAATAAACGATGCCTTTATCTATCTATATAAATAAAAATGAGTTGGGGTTTCCTTTGTAACGATATAACTCGCGAGCGGAAAGACCGTTTGGCAAGATTTTTGCTTTGTAGGATTCATCTTGAACACCGGAAGGTTCTTATGATGGTTTGAAACCCCTCCCTTCTCTGGAAAGGGTGGCTCCCATACAAGTGAAGCACAAATTTCTGCATAACTCGAGAACTGATCAAGCAAAGGAACCCAAATTTAGCATGCGAAAGTTTTTGGAGGCAAGCAATGTTTCTATGGTAATCAGAGACCCCTCCCCTCTCTAAAAAGGGAGGCTCTCGTACAAATGAAACAGAAGTTTCTGCATATCTCATGAACTAATCAAGCAAATGGAACCAAATTTGGCATGTGGGGTTTTCTGGAGGAGAAAACTGTTTTTATGGTGGTTTTAGACCCCTCCCCTCTCCCAGAAGTGGTGCTGTCACACAAATGAAACTGTAATTTCTTCATAACTCTAGATCTAATAAAGCAAATGGAACCAAATTTGGCATGCGGGGATTTTAAAGGCAATAAATGTTTCTACGATAGTTCGAGACCCCTCCTCTCTCTCTCTCTGTTAGGTTGGGGGGCGGTGCTCCCATACAAATGAAATAAAAGCTTCTACATAACTCGAGAGCTAATCAAGTAAATGGAGCCAAATTTGGCAGGTAGAGGTTTTTGAAGACAAGAAATGTTTCTAAGGTAAATCGAGACCCCTCCGCCCTCTGTAAGAGGGGGGCTCTCATACAAATGAAACACAAATTTGTGCATAACTCGAGAACTAATCAAGCATATGGAACCCAATTTGGCGTGTGGAGGTTTTTGGAGGAGATAAATGTTTCTATGGAAGTTTGAGACTCCTCCGCCATCTGGAAGGGAGCAGGAAGGGGGTTTCAATACAAATGAAACACAAATTTCTGAATAACTCGAGAACTTATCAGGTTAATGGAACAAAATTTGGCATGTGGAGGTTTTCGAAAGCAAGAAATATTTCTAAGTTGACTCGAGCCCCTCCCTTCTTTGAAAGGAGGGCTCATATACAGATGAAACACAAATTTCTGAATAACTCGAGAACTTATTAAGTTAATGGAAACAAATTTGGCATGTGGAGGTTTTTGAAGGCAAAAATTTTTTCTATTGTGGTTTGAAACTCCTCCGCTTACTGAAAGAGGGGTCTCTTAAACAAATAAAACACGAATTTCAGCATAACTCGAGAACAAATCAAGCAAATGGAACCAAATTTGACATGTGGAGGTTTTTGGAGGGTAGATTTCTCTATACATAAAAATGAATTTCTGTCTGTTTGTCTGCCTGTCAGACCCTTATAGACTCGGAAATTTCTGAACCGACCAACGTGAAAATTTATGTGAAGGGGTTTTTGGGGCTGGGGAAGGTTCTTATGATTGTTTGAGACCCCTACTCTCTTAAGAAGGGGGGCTCTGATACATATGAGACACAAATTTCTTCATAACTCGAGAACTAATCAAGCAAATCAAATCAAATTTGGCATGTGTTGGGTTTTGAAGGCAATCATTGTATGGTGGTTTGAGAAACTAACCCCTCTGGAAGGGAGGGCTCCCATACAAATGAAACTCAAATTTCTACCAAAAAAGAGAATTATCCAGGATACTTAAACACAAAACGTGTATTTCTCGGGTAAGAAGCATGTTTTGATAGAAGTTTGAACCCCTGCTTATTCAAGAAAAAAAAAACTCATTCCGAAAAAAATCATAAAAGTGCCAGTTACATTAAATTTTCCTTCATTTAGTTGCAAGCGTAGCAGCGCACGCACCGGGTTCAGCTAGTAATATAATAAAAATCTTAATTTTACATAATTTTTGTAAGCCATGACTTAGGCTTGAATTGACGAATCACTTCTGATAGGAATACTGTGTGGCACAACCATCGGGCCAATGTCAACGCCATGTTGCTTTTCGCCCCACGTTGAAAGCTATCCCTTACTTGAACCGTAGGAAAAGGAAAATAAACGGAAACAAACCTATGAACCCGGGGGGAATCGCATGCGCAGACCATTCCCCCCATGTTATCTCTCATTGTAGCGGCCCCATCCCATCCATGAAAATCGTCAGCGCACCGGTCCGTACGCACCGAGTCACTTCCACACAACGCTTTGCACCATCCACCCATTACTATTTCAGTGTCCACACACTGATCCTGTGAATAACAGTTTGAATAGAATACGTTTACACTCATATGGAACAGCACCGGTTTGTAGGAGCAATCTTCCATCCTCCGACCGCCTCGAAGCATGATCGAGTGCACCGTACGAAAACAGATTTGTTACATGAATTATTAACATAGCATTCCGGGCTGTCTGTTTTAACTGTATTTACTCAAGCAGACAGTTTGACGAATCCATATCTCCTGTAAGTAGGATCTTTGCAAATACGCATGAAAACCAAAAAATAAAACAGTTATGATTCCTTGGATGCTCTACTACGGTTCTGTGCACAATCAACCTGAAAGCCACTCGGAAAAGGAAACCACAGACAGCGCCCACCAGAATCAAGCAGAGTTGTTGAATCCTATCTGGAGTGGTTGGACAAATATTTGCACACGCTTTGATGTTGATGTGCCCCGCTCCACGTATCTGTGCTTTCCATCATTCAACCCTCCTCCTCTTTTTCATCCTTTGCCATGCATAGCATGGAGAGCAGTGTGAGTACGCGATGACTTGCTGAGTACATTTATGCTTGTCTTTGCTTCCCGCTGGCAGGTTCGTTTGGCATTGCTCGTACTCCTGCGCTCCTCCTGGGTGGGTAATTCACAATTGTTTGATGTTGTTTCACCGGAAGACAAGAGTGTAAATATTTACTCTATTCATAAATTCTATTTGCATTTAATTTTTTACGCCACTCGGAAGGGAATATTATACAATCTGAGCTAGTTATGAAGTCTAGGCAAGTGGTTCACCGTGGTATTGATTTTATAACTGGTTAAACATCATTATAGTAACAGGGAGAACATGATTGTTGGTGTGTTTATTGTTGAAAGATCGCTTTTTGACTTAACGTCATTGCCATTTTCGAGCCTCCGCATGGACGTCTTTCATTGGTGAAGGCCAATATCGAAGTACAAAAACAATGCGACATGACTTGCTGACGAACGCGATATCCTAATCTCTTCCCATCGAGCGATAGCGACCACTGACGTTTACAAAATATTGCATTTTGCGCACCATATGGCTGATATCTTCTTTCCCATCCACACGTGATTTATGCGGATTCCTGTTTTGGCCACACATGACAAATAGCGCTCGTGCTAATATTTTACGCTTATACAGGGCTGTTAACCAGGAGCACGGCGGTGCTTGATTCCTCCCCTAGCCCGTGCTTGGGTTTTTTTTTCGACAAACTAAAAGTCACTTCCGACTACCGAGGGAATACCGCTCATTATGAAGCGGAGAACAACAACAACACGGGAATCAATTCATATTCATTACCACTTTTTGATCCCCCTTCTAGTGGCGCGGAAATCCCTTCACAGCTGGTCTGATGAGTCGAAGCTATTTTAATGTAGGAAGGTAAAGCACACGCAAGCAACAAATCGAAAGGCTCGTCGCACGAGCTAGGGAGCATAGGTGGCAGTGCTGAGTCGGGAAAAGCCATAAAAAATAGTCGTAAAAATGTCGAAATACCTGACGCATCCTTTCGATCGGAGTACCTACCATATCGGAAGAGAGGGAGGTTTGGGTTATTACTGCTCACCATATGGCACCATCCGTCCGGTTGTCGCGTGAATACTTTCGTACACGTAATACGATCAAAGGTTAATCGATGGCTTGCATGTGACTTGAAGTGCATTTGGTGCTATTTGGCTTTTGGTGAATTTTAAGGTTCAAGTGTAACAAGCTGACATCATATGAGTAACAAGTTCTGCTATCCCAGTTATCGTTTTGATTTCCGCTGTTATCGCATAAAAAATTTAGTTGTCACCATTGGCAAATTTTGTTATCTTATGTTATCAATTTTGAACACACTATTTATGAAAGTTATAAGTTGTATTGTAAAACTATAAATATTTCCAGCATATTTGAACATAAAATTTAGCTATCAATCAAATATTTTTTCAGATATTAGCATGAGAATTTGATTTCAAATTGATAACATATTTTGATACTATTTCAATAAATTTGCTTACAATACAGGATTTGTTATCAAGTAGTTCGCAGTGATAACAAAATAAGTTAATATTATGATATCCAACGAGTATTTTTTTGTTATTCATTCTGTTATTTTGGCTGTTTATTCAGCCTCAATGATAACATATTCAGTGATCAAAAAATGATAACCTGGTAATAGAACTTGTTATCAATTTGGTATAATCCTTCGCTTGGGTGGGCTAATACTCAGAATTGTGAATGATTAATCATTCACCATTCTGAGTATTAACCCACCCAAGCGAAGGATTATACCAAATTGATAACAAGTTCTATTACCAGGTTATCATTTTTTGATCACTGAATATGTTATCATTCAGGCTGAATAAACAGCCAAAATAACAGAATGAATAACAAAAACATACTCGTTGAATATCATAATAATAACTTATTTTGTTATCACTGCAAACAACTTGATAACAAATCCTATTATTGTAAGCAAATTTATTCAAATAGTATCAAATTCGGTTATCAATTTGAAATCAAATTCTCATGCTGATAACTGAAAAAAATATTTTGATTAAAAGCTAAATTTCTTGTTCAAATATGCTGGAAATATTCATAGTTTTACAATTCAACTAATAACGTTCATAATAAATAGTCTTTTCAAAATGATAACATAAGATAACAAAATTTGCCAATAGTGATAACTAAATTTGTTATGTGATAACAGCGGAAAACAAAACGATAACTGGGATAACAGAACTTGTTACTTATATGATATCAGCTTGTTATTTTCCTTTGCTAGGGTAATCATTAAATGATACATACACAGATAAAAAGAAACATTGAATTTTCTGCATTATCTAATGCACATAAAGGAAATGTTAGATTTGGCAGAAAATAATGAGATATTTCATGTAAAGTTAATCCAGATAACGCCTGACTCTAGCCTATTGTATGAAAGATTGTCAACATTGTTGTATGACGTATGAAAGATTGCAAACAATTTAGTTGTTTACGCCTCCTTTGGCTTGAAATTAAACGAAGGGAAATTTTACGCGCCTGTTAAAATTCATTATTTTTTTCTGAGTAAATTGATTGTACTAAATTTATAATCGAATTTTCATGCAGTGTTGTAGGCAAAAGCGTGGGTATTCTCTGAAGTACACCGAATTATGCAGTTAACGATTGCACTTCACCAGGATCCGAACGTCGCCTTTCACTTGATCCATCCACCTTCCCCGTTGTGCGCATTTTTTACTTGAACCAGTCAGCGTGTTCTCGAGAAGCATTTTCATTGGGCTATTGGTTGACATCCTGACAACAGGCCCAGCCCACCGTAGGCATTTTATATCCTTATATTATGTATATATTTACTTTGTCCAGTTCTCGTCTTCTAGCTGCTCTGCACCGTAGATTGAACGCAATGATTCCGCCGATTCCGCAATGAAAGACACTATTGTTCCTTTAGAAAACTTCCGGTTCAATCAATGTCTTGTAGATGATCAATTTTATAGTGTAGTGACCTTTGCACGATCACCACGTGCAACGTCTTTCGGAATTAACTGGCACGGTTTGCATCTTTTTATCTCTCAGCTGATGTGGTTATTGGTGGTCATCAATGATCAGATACACGAATTACAGCTTGAAATCGTCGTCATCGATCATAAATCGGGAAATTGGCTTCTTTTTAAGTCTAATACTATTAGACCGAATATCATAAGACCAAATAGCATTAGGTAGAAGGTCTTGAATTTAGAAGAAAACTGCTTATGATTGAAAAAAGAAAAAATCTCGGATGAAGATTTATCAGTCAACATCTTTTCAAAATAAGTCCCAATGACACATCCACTTTAATGACTTTGGCCGTATGATCCATTTCCCATTATTGCCTTCGGCTTAATGGATCTACGCCATTTGCGACGCACAGTGGTTCCAACTTAGAAGAGAAGCGGCCAAAAATAGTCTTTTTGAAGTTTCTTCATAAAACCATGTATCTTTCATAAATTTTGGGGCGCTGAGTTCAAATTTGATGTCAAAAAGACCGGATTGATCCTCCTTACAGTGATGACTGAACTTTTTATCCTTCCTACAAAGAAAAGTATTCATATCGCACGAGTTTTTCAATAACCACTAGATCAAACTAGACGACACAACCATCAAATGGCTTTGTGGTCCGAAAGAAAGCTCTTGATTATTTTTGGAATCGGTCAACTGGTTCTGCAAATATCGCTGAAAATGTTCTGGTGAATATGGATCATGTGTGCCAGAATTGTTTTCAACCCATCATTCATCATCTCAAATCACATGAAAATTTAATAACAAGATCAATGTCAGTCAAACTAAGCAACCAGTATCACATTGTCCACTTTCTGACATATTCCGGGTGGGTGGCCAGTTTCTGAATTGGACCAAAACCTGTCATGCGATACCTCGAATCACATGAGAATTGAAAATTAAGTTCTTTGCTTGTCTTATTTAGTATCCAAATCCAAATCGGCCACCACTGCCGACATGTTTCGAGTTTTAGATTAGGTGTACGCAATAACCGTGAATTTTGACACAGGTATAAATTAGGTACATTAATTACAACTTAAACTACTTTAGTTAAACGATAGTTATATTTTAGTCCATTACTACAATCGTTTATAATTCTTTTTTTGTGTCCTTTTTTACGTTTTTTGTTTCAATATATTCAGTATCATCAATTACATTTTTAATATGTTTAATCACATTAAGTCCAGAAACATTATTTTCAATAATATCATTACATCTTTATAATGCATTAATACGAAATTAATTACAATAAATTCATTTGAATGAACTTTGAATCCAACGCACTATTTAAAGAATTGCGTGACTCTGGGTTCAACACACAGAAGTATCTATAGTGAAATTACATTAAAGTGAAATTCAAAAATTAGTTGTAGTTATATTGAGTGTAAGGCAAGAAACCAATTAAATAAAGAAAAAACAAAGTTTATTGGCTAGATATTAAAACAGGTGGATAAAATTAGGTATCTCAATCTCATAGGAAGAGAAAAAAATCGTACTCCATCGATATATCTTGGACTAAATATTCGCTAATTTTATTTATATGAGTTAAGTTTCATAATTTAAAAGAACTGAAATCAATTAGTGAATTTTTTATGAATAATAAACTAGAAAACTAATAAAAAACAAATTAATCATATGTCTAACAAATTAAATGCATCTTAAGCCATATTTCTTCGCTCTCGGTTGTAATTTTTCTCAATCCAGTAATAACAGGGTCCGAATACAAAAGTAACCATTGTAATAGATCCGTATTCGTCGCTGTACGAGAAATCTTTCTCGTATTACTTCGTCTGAATGCTTTGACACTGTTGTTGTTGGAATCTGCAGCTTCCTTTGACAGTTCTTCAATCGGCAAGAGCGCAAGAGCGCTACTTATAATGTCTGATCCATGGATTAATACCTTGTGTACAGTAGCAGGAAGATTGTACCAAGGATACTCCTTCACTAACATCCTAGCAGTAGCAAGAGCATATTCTCTGAACTCTTCTACTTTTATTTCATATCCAGACGCTAGACTCTGCAACAAAGCTCCGCATATTTAACGATGAATAAAAATTAGTTTCTCCATGAATTGGTTAATTAACCAATCTATAAAATCTGCTATTAAAAAATCAAATTTAAATTGCTAAGCTAAAGATAAATCTGCATCTGTCTATTAATTCTTTCTTCAATCCAATAATTTCGGCAGCCTTTTCTGAAAACTTAAAGAATTTTGTAACCGTGTTTGGTCTTTAAATATTAAGACCCAATTCTTCTATAAACTTCATTTGTACCATCTTTTTTCCTAGCTGCCACCAACTTTTTGTCTTCGGCACTCCTAACCTGCCACTTTCTTACATTATGATGATAGGACAAGTGAATCAAATATTCAAAAAGCGAATTTTTCCGTGTAATTCGCGAAAATTGTTTTCGTTGCGAACAATCTTCAATGTATTTGGTGTGGCTTCACATACATAGCACCTAAAAGGTTGTGGGTTATATGATTCAGTTCTGTTGAAACTAACTTAAGTTACCTGGATGAAGATGTTTCCGTCAATGCACTACAAACTTTCCCATCTACCATGGTGAGCTGAAGTTTGGCAACAAATAATTTATTTCTACAAAGTTTTTAAGAGACTATCTTATATTCTGTTTTTATTTTGTTTTTGTTTTTTGTTGTTCTTGTCACAGCGTATCGTTAACCAAAACGACCCCTGCTGCTAAACTTCTCCCAACTATCCAACATCCGAGTGATTTCTCGTGGAAGTTCAGAGGATTTCTCAGCTTACTTCAAAGCGAGTATCTCATCAACACGTTCCTTCCCATTTCCTACTTGACCAGCGTTCGGGCACGGCCAGCGCCGGTATTGCTTCATAATGGGTCACAGAGGTTTACACATTCAGAATGTATATTAGTCACAAACATCATCTGCTGGTTCTTTATATAAATACAGCTGATCTGGCAATAACGGAGTAGCATCCATGGGTGGTCAATCTTGCTCATACTCATGCTCATGCTCCCAATATAATTATATTTGATAATGTTGTTTTATTAATTTTTCTTCACAGACGATTTAAACAATACTTATTGTTTTTTTTATGCGCATTTGTCTTTAACTTCCTTTCAATTCCCTGTTTTCCTAACTCAGGAGCAATAACTATTAGGCCAGGAAAAAAAAGAGGATTGCTGTTATAAAATCAGCATCAAGCAGCAAATAGTGACCACGGCAACAGTAAATCAAAATGTATAAATGTTAGTTCTGTAAAATTTCAATAGATTTAAAAAAATTTTCCAGGAGACCTTAAATCAAGATTTTAGTGAATTGCTGCTATCGTTGAAAACGAACTAAAACGTGCTTAAGCGTGGAACCCCAGAACTCTACACTTAAACACTTTACAACATATCTTGCATTTCTGGATCAACCGAATGAAGTTCATATATAATAAATACGAATGTTTGTGGTATTTTCGTTTACCTAAATATATACAATATTATATTGATATTTCATCGGAATGACGAGGACCATCAGGGCCGCAATTTAAGCACTCTGTATGAGGAGATATGGGATTGCTGACAGTTAGAAGGTGGACTATCCCACTCTCTTAAACCGCTCGTGAGCTTATACATTACTGGAAGTTAAACAACTAAATTCGGTATCATTTAGTCACAAATTTCCAATACGTTTCGGGAGATCGTCGCCGATCCAGTTCTCCCAAATTATGAAAAAATAGATGGAGCTTGTTCCCGGTGCGCTTGTGTGCACAGATGATATAGAGTTGTACCAATTCCAAAAGGCTGGGACACTCGCTCAATCATTTTGACAACAAAATCGTTGCGGAAACTGTGGTAAAAACCACACAGAGGGTTCTTGCACGAAGCTCTGGGAAAAGTGTATTTATCGTGGTAACCCTTTGTAGTAGTTCATAAGATACAAAAGTCCGATAATGTTCAGCGTCCCATCACTAGATGCTCCAGGCCGACTTATTTGTCAGCTGAATAATCGAGTTCTGACTCATCTGATGGAGGTGCGTCTATGGTGGTAAACGCATGTTATCGGCGATGAATCACTTGCATGTGTGGATTCAGTACGGGTTCTCGGAGCCAGTTAAGACAAGGAGCTTACATTCAAGGAACACAACGAAATCGTCAAGAAAGCAAGTCGTTAACTAGGTTTTGTTTCAAAAATTACAAAAGAATTCCGTGATCCATATACGCTAAATCGCTGTAAAGTTTCATTTGTTTGACCTATCTTGGAAACATCATTTTTCGTGTAGGACCCGTACCAGATAACAGCAATCAATCGAATTAAAGTTGTACAGCGGAAGTTCTTTAGATTCGCCTTACGCTACCTTCCTTGGAATGACCCACTGAGCCTGCCGCTATACCAAGCCAGATGACAGTTGCTGGGCGTGAATACATTGGAGCACCGTGGAAAAACTGCTAAAGCTGTGTTCGTCTTCAAAATTTTGGCTGGTGAATTTGACGCTACAAATCTCCTGGCTATGTTGGACGTAAACGTACCTGGGTAATAGGCTGATGCAAATTTTGAAATTTTTGCTCCCCTAAGCTTAATCGACGCCAATTTGGGTCTTGATAGTCCCCACAAAATTTGAACACATTTGGTTTTAATTTGGCTTTGCACACGCTATTCAAAGTTTGTATGGGAATTAGTATGAAGAATCTCAAACTTACATTTCCAGATCCCTCACATCTTAATATTATATCCTTAAACCAAATCTAATATAGATTCATATAGTGTAAGTTGTCAACTATCAAAATGCCGAAGATACCTGACATGTAAATTTTATACAAAAATAGTTATTCAATAAAACATAAAATACAAACTTTAGGTATGATGTTTTGTTCTTATTTTTGTTATCTTATTAATTTATATATTTTATGTATTTTATTTGTTTTATTTTTTATATATTTTGTATATTATTTTATATATATTATATTACATATTTCATATATTTTTATATTTATATATTTTATATGTATATTATATGTTTTTATTTCTTATTATTTTATTTGTTGAATAACTATTTTTGTATAAAATTTACATGTCAGGTATCTTCGGCATTTTGATGGTTGGTAACTCACGCTATATGAATCTTAATAAGATTTGGTTTAAGGACATAATATCAAGATGTTAGGATCTGAAATGTAGGTTTGAGATTCTCCATACTAATTCCCATACAAACTTTAAATAGCGTGTGCAAAGCCAAATTAAAACCAAATGTGTTCAAATTATTTGGGGACTATCAAGACCCGCATTGGCGTCGATTAAGCTTAGGGGAGCAAAAATGTTGAAATTTGCATCAGTCTACTGGGTAAACACGCTACTACGAGTATTATCTGAACGAGCCATTTTTCAATGACTAATATGTCGAGTTATTTTTAAGACATTTAAAAAAACATCAAAGCGCTCGGCTAACCGAATGTCTATCAATGTAGCATCCGAGTGCGTGTTTTGGCAATTTAATTCTGTTTCAGTGACCGGTTTGGCTGCTTTTAGCTATTGCGTAGACGGATCCTTCGTAAGTTGTTTTTGTTAGAATTTTATTTTATGACAAGGTCGCTCTAATTGTTCTAAATACCTTCCAATACAATTACCGATTAGAGTACGACGCTTACTGTAACTCTTCGGGCAATAGTTTTTCGCGCATGGAAATGTTTGATGATACTGCTCACGGTAGATTAAACCAAATTCGTTGATTTCGCAATTCTTGAACCAGACCACTTTGAATTATCATCGTGAGTGTCAAGTAACCTTTTAAATGAATCATGACAAAACATTTACAACTAAAAGTGGAGAGCTTTCCAAATACCCTGTTGTCAAAACATTCACCTGCAATGAGCGCTGTTGTGCCATATGTATCGAGCCACATGTAATCTCAGTAATCACTCCGTCCTAATCCTCCGCAGGTCGTCTTTCTCCCCTAACAGCATGAAAAAAGACTGGTTTTATTTACTTGTTCATTTGTACGTTCATTTTCGACTAACATTTTTCATCATCAGAAATTTGTGTGGGGCATTTGTAGGCCATAATACAAGTTACATTTTCTTTAAACAAATAAACTGAAAAAAATGCTTATTTTTATTCACTTAACACTTTGATAGATTATGTTCGCTCTAGTTTGTTATAAATTAGATATAACCATATGAGTTGTTCAAAATATTGTTGCACAGATTGCGACCTACAAATTCTTTTCACATCATATTACAAATTTCTGCTGATGGAAAAAGTCAAATGCAAATGAATGTTTGATGGTTTCATCCCTGGGAGCGCAGATGGCCAGCACAAAGCCATTTATGTTAATTTCACTGACATTTGCGAATGATTTAGCACGGATGGTACTCATTCTACCGTCCTGCCCCATTACAGTCCCATATGTGTCGTAACTGGATGTATAAAGTACCTCGGAAAAGTCTGCTGCAAAAGTCAACGCCAGCACTTCCGAACCGATTCGGAACCAACGGTATGTTTTTGAAAACTTGCTCCTTTGTTCACAGCGGGAAAGCCGGAAAATTTTTGACTCCGGCAAACGTGCAACCAGCGAGGATGGTATCACGCTGTGAAAATGTCATCCGGGTGTGATAATGTTTTATGTTCGGAATTGTTCTGATCCACACCAACCAACAACGATGTGAGAGAATAGACGGGAACGATAAAGGATGTGAGCAACTTATCCTAAATTTAAAATATTAGGAACTCATAAACGCATCAAGATTCGTCATCAAGTCCTCGGAATTTTCGAGCCCTCGGGAGAATATTTCAACCAGGATCATGTTTCATATTTCCGCACGGTTATCTGATACAAACATTACAGGACTCATACATCCTCACAACTTCCATAGAACTCGAGCCCATCCAAATAGAGCAAACAGCACGAGTTGAAACCGAATTAAGGAGCGTAATTTGATAATACCAGTCACCGAGGGGTTAAGTGTGTAAATATTAAATTTTATTGCATTATAAGTGATAAAATGTAATAAAATAAATACAGGATCACGGTGGCGTCACTGTTTTTCCATGGAGCAGCATTTGTATACATATAAAGGCAGACAACCGGGCGCGCGATTCCTGCTGGGTGTGAAATGAATTTATTATCTTTGTTTTCAGTGGATATAACGAGATTATCTCACTGTGACAGTTGAAATTTATGAAAATTGTCAGTGCCAGTTTTTGATCAAATATAACTTCTTTTTTATTCTTAAAGGAAAAATACGGGCATCGATCAATTAGTCGCTAGTTGCCTACATATAATTAAAAATTACGAAACAAATTGATTTTCCCTCCAACATTACAGGTCTATAAATCAGCGAGTACAAAAGCCAAAGCGTGAAACATGCAAACTACAAATTCATCCATCCGGCGGGGAAGGCCGGAAAACGCCAACCCATTTGAAAGCACCCAACCTTAAAAAAGGACACGAGACTAGCTGACGTCGTCGCCCGCTTCGCATTTGCTGTGGAAAGGGAAGTATGGCGTGCGTGGCTCATGCATAAAGTTCCATTTAACCGTATAAAATACCATCTGTGGTTATTTATGCCGATAATGATATCCTAATGTACGGCTCGTGGCTTAATCCACGCGGCTATGTATGAGATTCAAAATGCATTGTGTTTGTATAGGGATTTCGGCTTTTTTTTTAATATAAACTGAGGGTGGACCGATGAATGGTGGGCAAGGTTATCAAAGAGGAACCGGGGTTGGATTGAATAAAACATGTCCTAACCATAGTTCAGTCAATCACATATCGCTGGTATGGATGAACATTTGTGCGGAAAATTTAAACAAAAGCTATTCATTGCAGTAACAAAAGCTAACAGGTTTTCATATTATTTGTTTGCAGGAACAAATGTAAAAATGGCATGCATTGATCTTGAATGAGGACATTTCTCCATCAACACCTCCCTGAGTTTTGATTTTTTTTTCTTGGATTTAGCTTCTCATTGAAAATATTGGTTATTAGCAAGTCAGTCTTCAACATTGAAATATACTAGATGGTACTAAAGATTGAACTCGAAAAAAATGCTACACTTTCTGTTGTGTAGAACTTTCTTATTTCATGGGTAAAAATTGATGAAATTTCAAGAAAAACTAACTAGAAAATAAGAAGAAAAATTAGTAATTTCCATTTAATTCCAACTTCTACAATGTGCAGACTTCTTCAGTGTCGTGTACTAATACTCAACTAGTTTGAAGTGACATGTTCACATGTACACAATTTTATCACGATCAGTAAAGTGGTTATCGAGATGGCTTCCAAGCAAGAGCTACATATCGACAAAAATTTATGCGTGCCTGAAATATCCAGGTCAGTCCCACAGGTACGTCTCGAAAAAGTTGAGAATCGACTATTCGTCCGTGTCTCGTGTGGTAAAACTCGTTCAAGAAGACCCAGACGATCCAGCAGCGAGCTGGTAGCGAAAGAAAAGCGAAGACGACCGACCCCGTGAATGCAAGGAAGGTGAGGGACTACTTCAAGCGCAATCCGTACCATTCGATTTGGGACGTGGCCAAGAAGGTCAATTCTTCCGTCTGGCCCGTCCATCGGACAATGAAGCGGGCCGGACTTCCGGGTTTCAAGATAAGAAAGGCGCCTAACCAAATCAAAACCGGGCCAGGAAGCTGCATCGCGAGTGGTTGGAGTAGCTGAAAAACATAGTAGCGGACGACGAGACGTACATTAACGTTTGCATTTTAAAAAATGGACATTTTTCGGATGGTAATAAAAAAGAGCTAAGACAGATTATTGTTTTTGATAAATTTCCCATGGAAAGCAATTATTTAAGCTTACTTGCAAAAATATTCTACGCTCTTGCGAGCGGCCTCTCTACAGTTAACCGGAGCATTCGCGATGGCGGACAAAAACATGCGTGTAGGTATGTTTTTGAGTTCTCTCTTCGTTTTACTTCGTCCCCGTTCACGACCAGTCAGGAGCGAAAGAAGAGCAGCTTTGACATCCCCTTCTCGCTGATTGTCAGCCACAGCAGCACCTTCTTGGGGAACTTGGTGTGTGAAATGAATTTCACCTCGGAACTCACTTCCTTGGTGAGGGAAGTAAAATACGAAGTGCTCTACCAGTCGTTGCCATCCAGGGTGAGATAGGTCTCGTCGTCTATCACCACCGCCACGTCGCGATTCGCCGGAAAAATCGAGTTGACCATCTTATTCACCCGCTGTCGCTGAGTCAATGTCTATCCGCTTCCTGACATGTATGTTCATGGTCGCCAGGTACTTTTTCACTGTTGCTCCCGACCAAGCGCACAAAGCGATGTAGCCACTTTTCCCTCCTTCTTCCTCTTCAGCATCCTTTGGAGCTTCTTGTCGCTCAGGGTCTTCGGTCGTCCGGAACCGGCCTTTCTTTCGATGCTCTGATTGTTGTCTAATAGTGCCAAGATGTTGTAGATGCCGGAACGAGTGTATCCGGCGTCCACAAAGTACCGCACGCTGTCCGTATTCGACGCGGCGGGGTGCCGTTCTTTGAACGCGTACACTTCTGAACGGAGTTTCTTCACTGTTTTTGCCATAACGGTTAGAGTTAGACTGATAGAGCTGTCAGATTTTGTCTGCTGACTCATGGGTTACTATGATTGATGCTCATGGGTAGTTCCGTCAGTGCGAGTGAAGGTAAACCCATGAAAAATCGGAAATTTTAATCCATTTTTCTAATACAAATATTAAAGCGGACGCCTAACATATCCGCGAAATGGAGTTTTAGCATGTTCCACCTGGATGTTCCGGATAAGTTCCGGTAGAAAAAGGTCGTCAAATTTGCCAACAAGTACTTGGCATGGCAGGCGATCTCTGGGTGTGACGATAATATAAAAATATCCGACTTAAAATTGATTTTTGGTGATCACTTTTGTCTGTTAAATTTTTTTTGTTGAGTACAATCATTAAAATCTTTAACCAGACTTTCGCAAAAGAAACACACATAAATCTAATTGACTTTCATCAGAGTTTTTCTTATTTGAACTGGATGATAAAAGATTTCTTAATCTTTTTTTTCTTAATTTATGTAAAATTATACAATTATAGAAAAACAAAAATCATTCTAAAAATCTGAACTGCGATATGATGGGAAACTTTTTAATTAACTTGCGGAAACAAATTGTAACCGTTATAAGAACATTTCCAGGAGAAGTCTGACGAAAAAAAAACACGGCATCCTTCGAATTGGGGTGGAACTTTTTCTTCGGTTTGGGAATTATTTTACACCACATATAGAGTATTTCGATATCAGCATCTATACATTTAGTTTTCACTGGAAATAACGTGCATAGAATTTAATATCAAGATACTCTATGTCACGTAATATAAGCTGTAGTGCGAACGGGGTATTATCCGATCCAGCGATCCTTGGAACACAAGAATTAGAATAAGTATCTATCAGATTTTTCCATTAAATGTTGATAAGATAGGCATAGGGTGTAGAACTTCTTTGGCAGTGAACCCACTTACGTCAATCATCGTGAATACTCAGCGGTATATAAGCCAAACGAAGTGTTTTTCGTGTATAGTGCCACACTTACACAAATCACGTACGAAAAACAAGTCGTTTGGTTTAAGTTCTGCTGAGTTATAGCGATTATTGACGGGAATGGGTCCGCTTTCGAAAAAGTATTCCACCTTGTGTGTCTTAGACATATTTGTTTCAAAATATCATAGCAAACAAACTTTGCCGGTTGTATTGAAATTGCGTGTTAGAGGGAGTCTGCTTCGAACATCGGCGGTGAACGGTTGTTTCGATCATTTGTTACCCACTATTGTATGATCGGTCATTGCGCATTATCTATTGTTTGGTAGCGCGAGTGATCGAGTGAGTGAATAAAAAAATCCTGGTAATACATGATGATGCTGTGGGTGTAGATCGTGAGTGATTGGGTAGTTGGTTTTGACCCGTACTATTGGTTCACCATACTGGCCGTAACACCATATCTTGTTCCCGATGAAAAGAATGAGATATGCTGGTGTGGCGGGTGTGGTGGTCCTGTGGTGTGGAAAACCCGTAAAATAAGGTTTCTCCAAAAACATCTGACATGATGACAGTTTGGCATAAATACTAGAAAATTATACCAATTTCTAAGCAATTATCCAATATCATTTGGCTCTATGGTTTTGGCACAAAGATTTAAATATAAGAGAAGAAGTAAATTATTTAGTAAAATAAGTATATCATAGATTTTAAAGAACATCCTAACTAATAAAGAAAGAAAATTACAGTACTCCCCAATTGGCCTATTTGTGACAATTAGGTTTCAGTCGGTTCGAAATAAATTATAACAAACATAACTAAGTAAAACATACTTTTAATCAATCCAAAAATTTACTGATCAACATCAGAGAAGAAAACATTTGATTTTCAAATTTCAATTCTAACCCTGAGACCTATGAACGCCATATTTTGAACAACAGTTCATTTAAAAAGAAGAGAACGTTATGCCAATGCTATTATGCGAATGAAATTATGCCAAATGGTCATTATGCCAAATGACCACTCGGTTTCTATAGCTCAAGCTATTGTTATGCCAAATGACATTATGCCAAACAACTTTATGCCATATGGCGTCTCCCCTTTTTGGTCACCATGAATATAGTAAGAATGTAATATAAAGGAGCACATGCTTCAAAGTGTTTAAAGTTCGGTACTGTACCGAATGACCATGAGAAGTGGACAACTGATGGCTTCATTCGAACCGGCATATAACTGCCTATGACTACACCTGGATAATAGTGTGTTAGAGAGAGAGAGAGAGAGAGAGAGAGAGAGAGAGAGAGAGAGAGAGCACTTTTCGGGCATGCCCCAGGGGTGGCCCTCTTCCTATTGGTTTAAATTGGTCCTCAAACTCGATGGTTTAAAGTATTCGTGTATTTCATTGAAATAAAACACCCACACTTGTGAGTGACCCCATCAGCACCCTTGCCGTTCGTTCGGTCCTCAAGCTTAAGGTATTTTTGAATTGTACTGAGATAAATCACCCACACTTGTGAGTGCTCCCTTATCCCTACTGTTGGTTTAAATCATTCCTCAAACTCGATATTTTAACAAAATTTTGTAATATATTGATATAAACCATTCATTCTTGTGAATGGTTCCAACAGCATCCTTACAGTTGGTTTAAATCGGTGCTAAAATTTGAATAAGTTTAATGTGCATCTCTAAACAGAAAATAAACCGGGAACGTAGTAAGTTATCTTATTCACTACCGACATCAACTGTGTACCTGTTGAAAAAGGCGAATGATGTAAACGGTGTACTAAAAAGGATCCCGCTGCAAACCCAACCTTTTATCCAACATCCCAGTGAATTCTCACGGAAGTGAAGTGAATCCGAGCGAAGCCAGCGCCGGTTTTGCCTTAGTTTGGGATCACCCGTTTTTACACAATTGAGGATGTATGCTAATCCCAAGCATCATTCGTTGGTTCTGTCTGTTGGTTTCTGATTTCCGATTTTGTTCCGCTCCCAGCCTTCATGGCTGTTGTCTAACGTGTATCGAAAGATTTAAGAACGTTATGGACAGTGCTTGCAGGAAAACCAAGCTTTTTTGCAAGTTTTCTTACTGCCAGATCCGGAATTTCATTGATCGCACACAAGTGTTTCGCACTTGCTCTTCTTTGGACGTAATCTTCGATCTTAAAGCCTGTAGTATCACCGAAAATTGATTTTACACAATGAACAAACTTACGTTCATCAGTCTGCAAAATATTTTACGCGTTGATGAAGTATTCTAGCGATATACGTATATAGGGATGTCCAGATTTTGTCGCGAACAAGTCTTATGATCACATCACTTATCAAGGTGAATCCTGATCCATGGAGCTCTACCCTAATAACATAGAAAACCCCGATTCCTGTGACCTTTGTGGGGATGCAGATGTAGACACGGCCCCTAAACAGTGAAGGTCACACTAACATTCCTTCATATTCCTCATTTTTTTTGAGTTTCCCTCATTTATTTGATTCAAAATAAAGTTAACACAGTGTAGTAGTTTTAATCTCATATTTCTTTTATATTCACTTACGGTTTTACTTAAAAACAAAATTGTATCGAAAAAAAAGTGGCAAACATAGTCCACTTAGTTTTGGCTTCAGAAAGGTGGGTTTACTAAAAAAAAATTTAAAAAATTATATGTCATACTTAGGTTTCAGGACTTGCAGCAGGCGCATCATGCTGGAATACGATTTTTTATTCACTCACTTTTATTCGTTAAGACCAGTGAAGCCTCCAGATTTTCTCGCAGGATGCTGATGTAGAAATCTACCGTCATTTCCACGGGGCATCCCACTCAACGCCACGATAAATACCCTCACATTATTACGTTTTTTTCTCCATGCTTCTCCATACTTAGATATTAAAAACGGGTTAAAAACGGAAGTACTCATGTTGGTGCATCAACTTTGACGCAAGCTGAAGCTGTCCAAACCACTTGATGGAAACAATTCAAATTTTGTCCACTTCATTTCCTATACTTTTTCAGGCTATGGTGAAATTTTTAATAAGCTACCTAATTTTTATACAGAAATACGGATTTTTGAAATTGGTACACTCAGTAGCAAAAAAAAAACGAGCGAAATATTGCTTCTTAAAACGTCATGTTCAACCTTGTGTAATTTTGTCAATTATCAATAATTTTGGCTGAAAATTTGAGAACACTTTAATCAATACATTTAGCTTGTGTGACCAACCAAAACATTGACCTCGGCTTTTTCACTTTTTTATTTCAGCATGGTCATTATCGGGTGGAAAAAGGAATTACTAATGATGGTGCGTCAACTTTGACGCCAGATATGGTCCAAACCACTGAACAGAAACAGTTCAAATTTTGATCACATTATTTTTTATGTATTTTTAAGCTATGATGAAGTTTTTGGTATACTGCCAAATTTTTTCACAAAAATACGGGTTTTTGAAATTGGTATGTTCAGCTTTTTTTAGGTCTTTTATCAAAACTTCAAGCTTAGAGCATTTTGTTAACTTGAAATTTTGGTCAACTAAGGTCAATTTATTGGTTATAGTGTTGTGAAATTTTCAGTCAAAAATATTGTTACAGAATTGTTACAGAAGGTTAAACATGACGTTTGTTTAAGCGAAATTCTGCTCGGCTATTTTTGGGAACTGAGTGTACTTCCTAGCGACAGCTCGGTGCGATTGATCGTTTTTCACATCACGAACCAATCCAGCATTTGGGTAGCTTGGTAAAAGACTGTGTGCCTGAACGGGTACTGCCTTTCAAATATCCCTTTGCTTAATTTTCATACAACCTTTATTCAATTATCACAGCCTACTGTACACATACGAAACTATCAACAGTTTCTCTTCAAATCATCGTTCTAGCAAAATAAGGGCTGCAAAATGGTGAATCGCAAAAGAGCGTGCGTCCCCGCAACATAGCTCTGGTTCTCACAAGTTCCTACCTCATGCTTCCACGGGTCAAGAGATGACAAAGACCGCCAGCTAAGGGTTGCGTACTTAGCTGGTAGTGCAGCCTGGGCACTGTTGTCCTTCTGACTTCAGCTAGATTGAGGAGGTGCGTGCCGAGCGTCTGTCCACCAAGGAGGTGCGGCTTAAACAGTGTCTGTCCTGGCATCCAGCGGCTGAGTAAGAAACGCTGTATCGCGTCAGCTATACCTAAGGAGGCAGTCCCACTAACGCGATGTAGGAAGCGCAACCCCGGTAAGGTAGCATGCTGAAATCTTATCCTACCACGAAAAATGGAAATATTCTTTATACGGTGTGTAGTATCGGATCATCCATGGAGTTCCCAGGTATTGTATAGTAGTTTTAGGTTGTTTTTTTCCTTCGTGGCAATGATAATGCAGGTTCGTCTACAATTGCGGCAGGACCATAATATGCAGACATGCAGACAGTTCAGATATAATTTTTGTTATCATTTTATATTGTAACATCGCTTCGCAATATTTTTTATGCTATTTTCAGCTTCACATTTGTGCATCCTCGTTAGTTTTAGCCCACCTAACCCACGTTATGGTTTTGAGGAGATAGGCTGATTTTTTACGTTTTTTTTAGAAGGCATCATACGACGGATTCTACTAGATTTTTTTTCCTTCTCTATCCAAACAAATTTCATGATTCAAAAACTAAAATTGTTTTTGATCCTTCTTTTTCTATTGCACAGATATAGGGAGTTATTCATGGGCCTTGTAGGAATCAAGAGTTATCGGAGAATTCAAATTTCCTTTTTCCTTTTTTTCTCTTTTTGTGGATTTGTTAAGTTTCCGTTTTTGGGCAGTAATCATAATCATATGAAATTTATTTCGGCTTACTGTTTGCTTAAATTTTCTTTGCTATTCTGCTAGGCTGCCCGGTTATCAACTTTCTTTCATTACATCACTTTAGAAATTTCAGTGAGCGAGATAAGGCGCTATAACCTTGGCAATTATTGCCAGGCTTTTGGTTCAAATGCCAAAAGTTCACCCACAGGCAAAAGGAGCATAAACTAATCTTTCTAGCATCTATGCTCCCAACGATAAAGTACAAATTATCACACTGTTTAACTCTACATGGAAGCGTTTGGTACGGGAGGTCCACGCTTTCTTCCTTCCCTTGATTCAGAGTAGTAGAGCGATTTTAGATCTTTCTGGAATCGCTCTATTTCTTGGAATCCTCTCTGCGGCACATACTACGCAGTTGGCCTGGCCGATGACAAGAAAAATGATGTATTCAAGAAACCATCATTTTCCAGGATGCTTTCAAGAATTGGCTGCGTTAGTGTGAGATTAGATTAGATTAGATATCTTTGTTCTAGCAAAATAACTGCCCACTCCTAGTACCTCATAATGATGAGAAAATATTTTCTTTTACAATCATCATAATTGGTTACTCCGTGCGTACAGAACCCTAGCAACACACTTGTTGCAAATTAGTTGAAGTATCTTCAATGTGACTCAATTAATTCACAATCAAGTTTCTGCAACCAATTATGACGATTTTGTGTTGCTTGGGCATACAAAAAAAATAACAATTACAGTATACATTCTACAAACTATGTTACTACTGGAACTGATATCTACAACAAGCAAGTTGAACGTCCTAAAAAGCAACCTACTTCTCACTTACAATTGAAGGATTTGTTGTAATAAGCGTCCCTAGAAACATGTCGTGCCGTTTAAAAAGTCTATACTTCGTTAAAAAAAACTCTGTAAACTATAAACAATATGATCAACGTTTTTGAATGCAAAATATTCCACATGTTTCCAGAAAGTTTTAATTAAAAATTTCAATTTTCATTCTAACAATCGTTTCAGTGGTTGGAAAGGCATGTTTACTTTGGGAAAGGGCATTCTTGACAGGACAATTTGTTGCTTATATTTTTTCAGTATGCAACAAAGCTACCAATCGATATGATATTCTGAGATCCACTGCATCTGAATCTGAAAATGATGATCAATTTATCTGATTTATATCTTTTATTTCTATGTCTATTGTATTTGTTGAGGGGATATACAGTTAGACCGCGAAAAAAACTCATTTTTGATAAAAAATATTCCAAGGGGAAGTTTTTACTCAAATCAATCGAAACGTTTTTACAATTATAAGTGTATCCATGTAGCATACAAAAATTATTTTTTCAATTTTTTTTCAACAAAATGGCGGCCGTTAGAGTGCGTTGAAAAAGTCGTTGTATTTTGCTTGTGCCGGCTCTCCTGGTCGCAGTTTTGATCTGAAACCTTCTAACCCAAAAACATTACATTAATTACATTTACAGTTAGTGGATGAATTGAAAAATAAAGTCATAAAAATAAATTCGCACTTTTGGCGTAACTTTTATGAAAAATCCAGATTTTTTCCGCCATTTTATCATTTTTTTCATATTTAATAATAAAATATTACAATATTTTTTAATTCATCTAGAAGGGAAAACTATAATAAAGAAATCCTGCAAGTTTCAGCTTAATCGAATAATTAGTTTTCGAGTTATCACCGGCATAAACTCCAAAAATGCTGTTATGAGAAAAACGCGTTGAAAGTTCTAATTATCGGTCTGCGCGCGAAGAATGCGTCTTCGAAAAACGATAAAACGAAGCACTTGGAGTTCGAATTTCGAAAAAAAAGGTTTCAGGAGCGTATTCTATGGGAATTTTACTAACTTTTTATGCAAAAAGAAAACAATGAATTTTTTGGTCATCCTAACTGTATATCCCCCCTTAAGACAGAAATGTCTGTACATTGGAAAATTTCCGTTGAACTCGGAAGACTCGGTAAATGAATACATAAATCCTTTCTAGATTTGAAAACAATACATCTGATACCAACCTATACTCAAACGTACAACGAATAAACAGAACTCCTACGGAGAGTACAGTTATCTTTCCGATTCACTCTTGTCGATGGCACGTCAATTCTACACAAAAATTACACAATCTCTTACCGTCGATCAGCGCCATCGAAACTGGAAAATTGACTGTTTCCTTGTCGCAATTGACGGTGGTTTGCGTTCACTACTCAGTATGGGTTGGGTATGCTTGGAGGAGGAGGGAAATTTTAAAAGTATAGTACGTCACCAAAAGCAACCGAATTCGGCACGTACTGGCCAAGACCTGACAAGTCAGGTTGTTCCACGATGATACACGACCCAAGTAGGTGTTCTAGATACATTCAACTGTCAAACCAACCGAAGGAAACTTTGATTGATCGGTTTATCTATATTGGCCGTATTTGTTCAATTAGATTTCTTTATAAATATTGATTATTATACCGTAGAAATCAAAACAATGTAAATTGAATCGAAGACGGTATAAATTAA
Source organism: Aedes japonicus (assembly GCA_034211315.2). Lineage (NCBI taxonomy): Eukaryota > Metazoa > Arthropoda > Insecta > Diptera > Culicidae > Aedes > Aedes japonicus. Next base: position 47,446 of record JASCZW010000240.1, on the reverse strand, counting down.
AATTCTGACCCAGAAAACCCACAGACCAGGGCAGGATCCTGGCGCCATGGTGATTGTTTGCATAAGTTTCTGACTCCTTATCGATACTTGCCGAGCTACGCATATCGAAGACAGAATATCTAATCACTTGTCTCCGATGGTTGATTGATGGCTCTCGAACGTTTTGAATGGCCAGTGTTGTACATCATATTGTATTAGGTACCCGTCCCTGGAGAGTGTTCCTCATTTCGGAAAGTGACATCTAAATTCACGGGATGAATGCTGGAAAGCCGTTTGATTTCCAAGAACGAGCACGGCCCCGTGGGAAATAATAGCTTTTAAAGCCTTTGGTCGATATAATTTAATCCCGGTAATTTTGACGATGATGAATTAATTGCCCGCAAATTGGGCTGCGATGATTGAATTGAGTGGTTGAGGAGAGTATTGTTAGTTTGGGATAGAGCCGGTCTGGACCGGAGCCATTTGCAACGCGTCGATAAAAGTGTTTCTGTTTGATTTATGGCATTCTAAATCGGAAGATAATTGGAGTGACTTGTCACGACTGTGTGGAATTGATGGCAGTGAGCTAGCGACGTTGTCAGTTGGATTCAAATTGGACATATTTTGCTTTAGCCAAGGCTATTTCTATTAAAGCCATTTCGAAACAGCCGCGTTCGTAGTATTCCTAAATGAAACATGATAACCTTGTATAACGCAGAAACCATAGATCGTCCATCAATTTGCCACTTGTACGTCACGTGGCTGCTAAAAAGCGTAAAACTCTTAACGGACGCTGCCTTCCACAACGCCCGAGGACAAATATTGTGTTACAAAATAACATTTACACCATTGTTGATGTTCACTTTTTTTCCTCAAAGAGCACACGCCCTAGTCATCAACGCTCATCATCAACCGTCCCCGGAATATATGTAGTTTTGTTGACTTGAGCTGTGCATTGATCCGATACATTCGAAAAACCACCGAGGGTTGATTGAAGCCTTTACGGTGCATGGTAGTGTTGATCGAGAAAAGTTTTCTCATTTTTCCCAACACACCACCAGTAATTGTTTCCTCGGGGCACGCTCGTTCAAACATTTCTCGACTAGTACTACTCTATGGTTCGAATGCGAGACAATTACAATCTGGCATGTGCGGTGCACTTGAAACCAGCTTGGCTTTGGTGGGAAATTTTGATTTTTTGCTTTTCAACACACCGAATATTCAAAGCTGAGACCTGTTGCAAACCATACGTGCTAAACAAATCGTACCAAACTACAGCATAACTATCGGAAACTAGTTAAACTGCGATTTACGCATTCAATTAACTAGGGTTGTGGGTTGCAGCATATGAAGTATCTTCTAGTGAGGGTAGGCTAACATTTCCGGTTTTTCCTCGTAGCAGTCAATATCTGGCTTCCTGTTTGGACGGAAAAGAGAGTGCAAACTGCTCCCTTCCGGTACAATTGGTGAGTGCGTGCGGTGTGCCATACTCAAGTGCTACCAAACAAGCCCGGAAGCTAATGAATGCGGCAAGCACGTGGCTGCCGAAAAGTGGCTAAATGAAGAATAAATTTAGTTTTCGTTGTTTTATGCTGATTCACACATACATCCAACGCCTCCCCGAAAAATTGCTTTGAATTGTAACTGATTACAATTTAACTATCACATTTGAATCATCTTGAGTTGGAACCATGGAATTCTGGGAATTTCCCTAGATTGAAGAATAACTTCAGCTTACATTAGTCAGTTACCTTGTGGGGCTGCGTAGCTTATCCGCGATTAACGCTTACGGCCTCAAAGCCGCATTGGTTAAAGGTGTGAATGCAATGGGAGGATTAGTCCAAACGCGATACGACCAGAAACGGGTGTAAAGGTGGATTAGCAATGTCCAAGTAGAGGCGATATGCGTGATAACCTCAGGCTAGACAATGAGACAGTTTTATCCAAAATTGAAGTATAATTCTTCATTTGAACTTAGCTGCACGTAGACAGCATTTTGCTGAGCAATTACATTTTTCTTAGAACTAGTATGACTCGTGTTCCAAAAATAAGCCTAGCTTAGCACAATCAAATAATGCTACTGGAAATTTGAATCATTCCAATTGTAAACAGTTAACTTTGCGTCACTTTTTATCGTGTCGTCTCATAAAAAAATGCTGGCGAAGTTCAAATATTTTGACTTTGTAAAACTACACACATTGAACCGTGCCACGATTGTTTGATCTAAGATAAAAGAAATTGTAACATACTCGTATACTTAGTATGGAGCAGCCGTTTGTATACCGAGACCGGTATAGTTGTTCTTGAACGAACGTTTATCAACGGATTAGCCAAGTAGCTACTTCATAGGCTAGGAAAACACGGCTAAGGCACCAAGTACAGGCACCAAGTATACAGTCGCCACTGGTAAGCCGATCGGTACACACACGTGTGTCTGTGCATGACAAGACGCCCAGTTTCTTCCGGATATGCGAAGCGGACATTTAACACACTCTGCTGGTTCTGCTTCCATACTTTTCTATCGTAAAAAACATGACAGTATCGTGATTTCATGTCTCGATGGCTCGGATGATAGTATCTGACAATTCACCATCTCCAGAGGCCTGTTTCCACTAACCTTACAACAAGAAGGGTGTTGTCGCTAAATTTGTTGCCGCCACCTAGGCCCACGATAAGGCCGTGTGCTTAACAGTGCAAGTATCTTTTGGTGGCATCTTTCTACGCTGAGAACACTGATCGGCACTTAGACTGTGTTCTGGCTGCTATCTGATATTGTACATTTTTAAAAGTAGCTGCCTGTCGGGCAGCTTGACAATGGTTTTTTTCTACGTTTCTTCCGAATGTCAACAACGGATTGATCGAAGAAGGATGTTTGGAGACTATTACTCATTCTGCTGTAATATTTTATAGCATTTAGTAATGAGTAAAGATTAGTTTCGAACATTGTGGCGAATCGAGAGAAATTTATGACATTTGGAATTACGTTTCCGCGAATATTACACAGTCCAACATAAATATTAGACACTTTCGACGGAACGTTACTTCTATGGCGTCCCATTCAAGTCGAAAGAAGAGCAAGTGCGAAAAGCAATTGTGTGCGGTCGCAATGAAAATCCGGATCTGTCTGGAAGAAAACTTACAACTTACTTGGTTATACTGCAAGCACAGTCCATAACGTTCTTAAATCTTTCGATTCATGTTTGTCAACAGCAATGAATGCTGGGAGCGGAACAAAAACAGATCTCATGGAACCACCAGAAGGACGCAAAGGTGAAGCATATATTGCAGAAGAGACCAAATCTATCGGTGCGTACTGTGGCTAGAAAAATAAAAATGTCCCCAACTTCCGTCCATACTTCCAAGCGAGGGGAAGATATAAAGTCGTTCAAGGTGAAAACTGTACCAAACCGTTATAATAAACAGAATGTGACGGTTAAATCCCGGGATCGCAAGGTGTATCGCGAATATATGACGAAGTTTTCCTGCGTGATAATGGACGATGAAACTTAGGTGCTGCAAGACTTTAATCAGCTTCCAGAAATGTCTTATTATACTCCCATGCAACGGATCGGCGTAGAAGACCATTTCAGGACGCAGAAAAAGGCCAAATTTCCCAAAAAAAAATTTGGTTTGGAAGGCAATATGCACCTGTGGTCGAGCAAGCCAAAACTTCATCACTACCGGTACACAACGGTAAACAAGGAAATAAACCGTGAAGAATGCCTAAATAAGCAATTGCCCTGACGCTCCCTCGCTATTCTAGTCTGATTTGGCATCTTGTCACTACGCCGCAGATGTTCTGGAATGGTATAATGCAATTCATGTTGTACCGAAAAGGCGAATCCACCTAAATACCCGGTGTTGCGACCTATCGAGCGGTATTGGGCTCTCGTGAAGAGAGAACTCTCTCAATATCAACAACTTGCTACAAATGAAGACAATTTTCAAAAATCTTGGACAAAAGCAGCTAAATCGGTTGCAGAGAAGTCTGCACAACCCTATTAAGTAACTTTAATTAGTTTTAGGGTGACTAACAATGCACAATTAAATGAATAAAAAATTGATCGTGAATTGATCTAACAGTAAACATGTTTTATTCCAAATTTAATCTGTCCAGATTTTGTCGCGGACAAGCCTCACTAGGCCAGTAAAGGTACAAAGGACTCTCTTATTGAGCTCCAAAAGCTTTTTACTGATTGTAACATTTGGAATTATAAACCTATTCGATTGAACACACTTTATGGTAACCAATCAGTTGGTCATAACCCTTTGTTCTTCCTAGAGTTCAGTTCCATTGTTTACGCCCTCGTCTGCCCTTTCATTACCTTCAATGCCACAGTGTCCTGGAACCTAGAATAAATTTACGAAGTTCTCTTGACACGCCTTTTGCAGTGAAAGAATGCATTCCCAGACAAGTTTTAATGTACATTTATCTCAAGGCTTTGAAAGCCGCTTGACTGTCCGTAAAATAAAAATATTAGCCATCTGTGAAGAATTTTATGGAACCATGACGAACAGTAGGACCTCCGACTTCATAGTTTTCCAGAGGTTTCATCCACTTTTGATGGATTAATGCTAAGGCCCTCCTTGATACAACAGGGTAAATTTTGGCCCGATTGCATTCTACCTGAAATGATATTGTCAAATTCACTATGATGACTATATCGTCTGCAAAACCTACAACCTCGAAACCTTTTTCCTCTGAAATTCTTAGCAGATCTTCTACAACTAAGGACCACAGAAATAGTGAGAGGACTCCTCCTTGGACGAACTTCCCAGCTCTGAAGTGATTTCTCTTTTCGAAAGCATGGTGTGAACCCAGTTGATTATGTTTATGTTAGTGTTCCTTTTATTCATGGCACGAGTCATAAACGAATATGAAGCGTTGTCGAATGCTCCTTTAGTATATAAAAAAGAACAAAGTGCTATTTCTTTGACCGAAAAGAGCTTTTTCTACCTTTGAAACCACAGTATGCAGTGCCGTAACTGTTGACTTACCAAACTGGTAAGCAAACTGGAACTCAGATATTGTGAAGAACCTAACTATGCGCAGCGCCTATTTATGCGCATTTTGTCATGAGTTGTGGCAGTTAGTTGGAAGATTGTCAAACTTTATATTGTATCCCATACACCAAGATAACCACATCTATTTACATGTAGAACTAAATTCAAAGAATATTCAACTAAACATTTGTTTTGGAATGTTTTAAAATGCGCAAAATTAGGGCATTGGGTGCGCAGAACATGGGTACTTCACGGTAGTGGATACTTGTTCATGTAATTTGAATTGATATAATCGCTCAACACTTTTTCCTCTTTGCTGGAAATATTCCGTCCATTCCTGCAGATTTGTAAGTATGATGTATGATATGTACTACCACCCATTGTAGCACGGAAACTACGTCCGACAGCAATAGGCTCTCCTCTCTGTTAGACTTGATCAAGCTTTAATAACCACTGATTATCCTAGTCATGCCATTGTATGAAGGGCCAAAAAGGGGTTGGATGGATCGATAGGCAACATCACCTATACGTATCCACAGGGATATAAAGAATCTCCTTCCAACAACAAGACTGAACAATTGGTCACAAGAGCATGCTATCTAACATAAGGATGCCCCAATGGGCGGGGAGAAGAGCCCGCCCTGTATTCGCAAACTGTTAGCGATGGGGAGTTGGCATTTCACTCTTCCCACCCAGTCAGCTTAAATCGGGTGCCCTGATGGTCCCTCCCGTTCCCATGAAATATTTATATAATAGTGTATATATTTATGTAAATGAAAAATACTACAATCATTCATATCTATTATAAACGATCTCCATTCAGTTGATCCTGAAATGCAAGAAATGTAGTCAAGTGTTTTAGTGTAGAGTTCCGTGGTTCGCGCTTGAGCGCTGTTTTCGTTCGTTTTCACTGATAGCAGCATTTCACCAAAATCTTGATTTGTGGTATCCTGAAAAAGTTTGTTAAATTTTACAGAACTAACATTTATACATTTTAATTTACTGTTGCCATGGTCACTATTTGCAGCTTGATGTTGATTTTATAACATGAATCCGCTTTTATTTTTGCTGGCCTAATAGTTATTGCTCCTGTGTTGGGAAAGCAGGAAGATTTAATTGACAGAGAGTTAAAGACAAATGGACATAAAAAAACAATAAGGAATGGTTAAATCATCTATGAAGTAAAATCGATAAAACAATATCATCAAATATAATGATATTGTGAGTTATGGTACAGTAATGCCAAAAATTGAACTGTAACATCAGACACTAGCCGAATGGCAAACAGCGCTGCACGAATCAAACCAGCTCAGATTTGGAAGAAGGTCTATTCGCAAACAGGAAATGAAAAACACATTAGGTAATAAGTACAAAATCCTACCATAGATTCCGTTGCAGCTTCTTTTAATCAAGGTACTAAATACTTCTCAATCATAATGATAATTCGACATAAAGGACAAAATAATTAAAAGTATATATAACCTTTAAGGTGAAATTGTAAAAAACAAATATTTATGTTAGAATATAAATCACGAAAACACAAGTAATGATAAAAATGATAATAATGATGATAAAGATGATAGAGATGAATGATAATGGCTATGAATAAACAATGTCCTATAAGATAAAATATATAGTGAGGGTATATTGTAATATGAACTGAAAATTACATGTGTGCCGACTGCTGTTTTGTTGCAATTGTAGACAAACTTGCGCATCCATTATGAACCAGAAAATTTAGGCAATGTATGACCGCCATGAAAAAAAAAGAATTTTAAATTTTAAATTATTTTATAATACCTGACGACCTGGAAGACCTGAAAGATATGAGAATGGAAAATTATGATATGATTTACCGGTCGCACCCCTCACTTCGCTATTGTCGGATTGACAACATTGCCCAGGCTACGCCAACCAGCGTCTCCATGTTTCAGCTGGCAGTCTTTTGTGATCATATGACTCGTGGAGGCGTGAGGTAGGAACTTGTGAGGACCAGAGGTCGGTCGCACCCTCCTTAGAAATTGTCAACTCACCATTTGAAGCCCCGTCCATTCCTGCAGATTTGTAAGGCTGAAAAATTCTCACTGGATTTTATACCCTGGCAGTACAACTACTGAACACTGGACAACAGACTTGGACCGTCTTAAACCAACTATAAGATGCTGTATTGGGCCACTCACATAGCGTTACGGTGGTTTTCATTGAGAAAATAAGTTAAATTTCAAGTAACGCTTGAGATCCGACTTAAACCAACCTAAACTAACAGTAATGGCCCTATTGAGGCTACTCACAAAGTGTGATAGTGATTTTTCATTGGGAAGGAAAAACAAGCTAAATCTAAAAGAACGCTTGAGGGTGATTGAGGGTAAAAGGGTATTTAAACCAACAGTAAGGGAGGTTTAGAAGCATATTACAAGTGTGATAATAGTTTGTCTTTGAGAAAATAATCTATATATTTAGTAACGCTTTGGAGTCGATTTGGACTTATATAAACCAACAATAAGGATGCCATTGGGGCCACCCACAAAGTGCGATGGTGTTTTTTCATTGAGAAAACAAGGTATATTTAAAATAACGCTTGAGAACTGTCATGAAAGATTCCGTGTCGAGCGCTGAGCCGGACTAGACGTGGCGTGTCTCATCAGAACCGGTAAACCAGACGTCAAACCCTAGTTCATACCGTCCGATTTCTATACTTTCGTGCATTAGAAATTGCTGGAGAAAATGATCCTTCGAATACTAGATCACTGGGTCAAAGCGGGAATAACTTGCTATCAAAAAATACACAGTTTGGGTTCCGTAGAGCTAAGGAACATATGATTGTCTAGCGCTGCTTTCCTCCGTGGCCTTTGCGTACAGGAGCAGTTGGCTTCAGTATTCCTTGACATTAGGGGGCTTTTGATTCAGTTTCCATTGAAATCCTGCCAGAAAATCTGCAGATATGTGGACTTCCCGGAATTTCAAATAATTGTTTGTACAATTTTGTTTCTGAAAAGCAAATGAACTTTTCACTTGGACAACTGACAACCTCCAGAACTAGTAACATGGGTCTGCCCCAAGGCTTCTGCCTCAGCCTCCTTATTTATAACTTTTACGTCGAAAATATAGGCAATTGTTTGGCAGAACAATGTACGCTAAGACAACTTGCTGACGACAGTATGGTTTCCCTTTAGAGGCTCACATTCCGTCAACTTCCATTGCTAAATTCCCTAAACAACCTATCTTCTTGGGCTAGAGTCTGGGTACTTTTTATTCAGAAAGCGGTATCAGCCCAACTGCAGCCAATCTTTTGAGCAGAAACATTGTCCAATCATTATTTTTCAAATACCTTTGGGGTCTGGTTTGATTCAAGGTGCACTTGGAATGCCCACATTACGTATTTGAAGCAAAAATTCCAAAAAAGGATCAACATTCTTCGTTCAATTTGTGGCACATGCTGGGGTGCCCATCCGGAAGACCTCATAACCCTTTATAAAACAATTATTCTCTCTGTTCTAGACTAAGGCTCTTTCTGCTTTCTCTCGGTAAGAAAAAGTCACCTTATAAAATTGGAACGAATTCAATATCGTTGTCTGCGTATTGCTCTAGATGCATGCAATAAGTTTTGTCAGGAGTAAAACCCCTGGGATTCCGGATCAACTTTATTCTATTATTATTCCGCGTATTTTTACTGAAAAGTACCAACACGTCAATTCTGAAAAAGGGGTTTCACTACGGTGGGTCTCGCCTCGATGGATCCACTGGTTTGGTGTCTTCAATAGAAAACTCTAGCGCACTTCCACAAACTTCGAAAGGAACCTTGTTCTGTTTATGTTTGCCAAGCTTCGGCGGTAATCAACTTCGCATTGGGGATGATTTCGAACATGCCCGCAGACCATTACTTCGTCTTCTCGGACAGCCTTAGTTCAATTGAGGCTCTTCTATCGTTAAAACCTAAGGGAAAAGATGAGCGTGCTGTTCGAAGAGCATATTTGATCATCTTTTGCATGCGGGTCCCTTCACATTGTTCGATCTCAGGCAATGAAAGCGGACTCGCTCACGCAAGAGTGGGCGCCAGGAAAGGCGATTTGTATGATAGACAAATTCCACACGATGAATTTTACCATTTAGTACGTCAAGTACCCTTTCGAGTTGGCAAACCGATTGGGACACCGGAAATCTAGGACTTTGGCTGTTACATGTCATCATTCCTATTGTTTCATCGAGAGGCGCGGTTTAAGGACCTGCACGTTAGCTGTGGTTTCATCCGTGGGATGAGCAGACTTATGTCCAAATTAACCTGGTGACAGCAATCTTTGCCCGGTGTGGAAACGGTTACAGACGACGACATCGATCACGCAGTCTGGTAATACACGGTTAGTGACGCCGCCAGAGCACGACTTTCGAATACCCTGAGAGGCCAAGAAGAGAACAACCTTATGTTTCTATAGAGATGTGTTGGGATCTTGCGAGTCTGTGTTATATGCAATCGAGTTATGTGTTTCTCCAAAAGTCTAGTATAAGAGTTTAATCTGCTTATGTTTTTTTCTTTATTTATTGGATTTGTGTTTGTTTTTGTTCCGATATCTGAGAGTCTCATCGTCGCCAAGGGCAGCCGCAACCAGCCAGGCACACAAAGGCCGCACAGACACATACCGCACATCGTTAAAAGTGCTGGCGACAACTATCTGATGAGACTACAGCATCCCATTTCAATGTTCCTCTGTCCAACCTCGGGTAAACCGCGAGTAAACGGTCCAAGTCATACTTAGTCATTCATTATATCTACAAACAATTAATTATCGGCTCCGTAAAGCTAACGCAACTGAGCCTGCCAAATAAAAAAAAAAGAAAACTGCATCTCAATGTATTGACAAACTCAAGGTATATCCACATTATTATTATTTACGAAAATATGACTACAGATAATAACACATTTAGGTTGAACTTCAGCCATTATTGAGAATATTTCGTTTTATCGCTGCAAGTATTAGCTGAAAGCTTCTTTCCGCTGTCTCTTAGTATTTCAAGAGATTTTTCTATACAATCACTTTTAAAGGTTATTATTTAATCTAAGTAGAATCTTCCGAGAACTTTCCTAGTTGTTTATTGAAAATATTCAGAAAAAAGCAATTGATACCATCCTCATCCAACTATAGCATAGACTGAACCATGCTTGCTTTTTTGATGAATTCGTTTAACAGCTAATCTATCATTACTCAGAAGGCTACACTAAAATCCTTAAATAGTGTTATAGTGCTATTCAATTTTCCAAACAAGACCAATTTTATTTCACCATATCTATAACTTGGATCTCCAGACTTATCGAAAAAAAAAAACATAAGCCAAACATTGCGTGTCGCTAGCAGAAAAGATAAGAATCCCACCTTACGCAGTGGATAACATTGAACGATGAACTTTGTTTACCGTCGAAAAATACGACCAAAGTGATAATGGTTCTGATTTGACACTTTTATATGAGCAAGGGCTCCCCGTCTAATAAATCCAAAACAGTGCACGGGTAAAATGCCGGTAGATTATGAGTGAGCGTTTAAGCGTTTTATTGGCCGGAGCTCAGATTTGGGAGCTACCATAAATCACACTTACCTTCGAGTGCTTTGTTCCGCGCTATCAGCGCCAGCAGCATATCCGGATTGGGATGATCCGAAACGTCGCCGCTGCCGGTGGTTCCATTGGTAAGAGGCGGCGCATGAAGATGTGGATGGTGCTGATGGTTGTGTGGCAGCTGCGGCTGCTGTTGGGACATGGTGGACGTATTATGCGGTTGATGGTCGAGTCCTGGCATGTTCAACATGAGATGAGGCTAGTGCATGAGACAATGGCTGCATCATCGACTGCGACACGACGGACATGTGCGACAGTGACATGCCACCGCAAACACCGCTACCGGTTAGATTTGTTCCACCGGGAATACCGGCGGCCACAGCAGCAAGACTCGTCGCAATTGACAAGGCAGACGACACGCAGACTGACATATGCCAACTTTCTGATTCGGTATTGTGTAATTTTCTTCCTGATACACTATCACTCCAATGCATTTCTTTTCACTGGTATGACACGGTTTTTTTACACGAATAAGCGCGATATCAAAACAGGTTTGCATTGAATTGGCTGTGGATGTGCTGTTTCTTATGATAAGTCCGGTAATCATATCTCACAGAGCATACCTACATTAACGAACGACACACACGAGAAGTGTTCGCCGCGCCGGTGTTGCTTTTAATGGGCAAAATGATTTAACTGGGGTTCCGATTGAATTTAGTACACCGCGCCACCACAATGTATCCATTGTACTAAACCTACACTACACTCACACTTTCCCTTGATAATCAACAAAACGGACAAGCATATCTCTCTTCTCATTACTTATCGCTCTTGTTAGGTCCACGAATTATTTCGCTCCGAAGAGCGAATGCCGCTCTGCTGACAAACCGACCGGAGTTTACGCTATAATTCAAAAGCGCGAAAAATCGGAGGTCTTCATAAGGTGGTGCCAAGAATTGTAATCTGTTGAAAAAAAACAATATCAAATATCAGAATGATTAATTTGTTTAAGGGCAATGTAATCTGTGTGTATAGCAAAAAACACGAAAGTTGTTATATGTCATAAAATGCATGGATGAAATTCCTTTTCCCGTCATACCCACGTTGTTTAGAGCCGCGCATATCTGACACTGCTGTTGCTTGGGGCTGTCATGTGTCACCCTACACCTGTGTGTACACACATCAGCCTAAGCGACACAACGGCCGACCTATGTTGACGATAAGGAAACAACCTGCTAGCGGTGCGAACCTATATGTAAGGCGTGCCGCAAAACTTTCCTTCCGAGCAGTTAAGTAGAAGGTGAGAAAAATATCGATACAACAAAATAACAGAAGAACCAGTTTTATCATCTACACCAAACATAAGCGAACAAATAGAAGAAGGTCCTATCTGTTTTGTTCTTTGTGTGTCCCATGTAGGAAAAGAGTAAGCTTTTTGAAGTCAGGGTTTGGATGGGTGCGGTGAAGTGCGGTGAAGTCAAGAAGCAAACTTCTTATCATTTTCGCTTGTTGGTGCTGATATTGCTTCTATATTTACATTTCAACTTTGTTGACTTTACGGGTTCCTGCGACTTTATTGTGGCTGGTAGCGAGCTTTTGTTGTACCTCTTATAAATTAGTATTTTCTCTTATAGTTGCGTATACTTTCAGTATAGTGAACACACCGGTAGCTTATCACCTGTGAGATACATAATCTCGTTCAGTTGTGAAACCGGTTCTAATAGTCTAAACATTAAAACGACGATTTTCAGAGCTAATGCATTTAATCCGAATTTGAGTAATATTGACTGAAGCTCGCTTAAAAAAATAGGTTGCTGAGTGGTTGAAAACTTTGCTCCATATTCCCAAGGGAAAACTTCTTTGGTGCATGTTAAGGTGAAATAGGACGAAGACCACAAAAGGCTGTCATATTTTTTTAACCGCTCTTTTATTTTGGATTTTTTAGAACACAATTTTCAAAACCTACAAATCCATAAAGTTGAAATTGTTAATCAATGGTTGCTGCACTGTAGGTAATTTGGATTAGTATTTGCATACACAAAGTTGCTGGCTGTAAGCGCATATCAGTCAAAAATAGGTTTTTGACAGATTTGATTTCATTACTTATACTGCCTTCAATTGATCATCGGATAAAGCTATTAAAGCTATTAGCTCTTAATTAAAGTAATATGTAAAACAACATCTGATCAAGGGTGTAGAAGGAGATGTTCGCTCATCACCATGAGGCACCAAGAGTGAACATTAATGTTTTTGGCTAGAATGAAAGATGTGAAGAGAAAGTGTTGATAGTTCCGTCAGAGTGCGGCAGGTAGGAAAATTAACAGATGTTTTTGAAAATTGAGCGAAAGGGCATGTATCCAATGGTACTCGAACCATGGACGTCAATCTTTGCCTAACATCCCACTGCGGGGTAGGTTGTAGCGACGGAACAAGTCCGCCACTTCAACAGGCCTCGCACGGAGAATAAATAACATAAGAATTAATGAACATCTGATCAGTTTGTCGAATATTGCGAAACAGTCGCAATTCAATTACATTCTCTGAATTCGATCATCCTGAGGCCTACGTACGCATCCTAATTTTTTTTTTCAAATACTACTCCAGTGTTGAAAATTTAATTTGATTAAAAGTCCTTTATTTTGTTCTCGACTAAACAGGTGTTCAAAATTCTATCAGCACATGCTTTTTACCCGAGAAATACATGCTTTGTGGTTTAGTAACCTGGATAATTCTCATGTTTGGATGAAATTTGTGTTTCATTTGTATGGGAGGGGTCTTTATTTATTCCAGTAGTCTTTATTTATTCCAAATTTGACATTATTTTATATCTTAGAGGGGAAAAGAAAACCCGACTGGTTTGATTGAGAACCTAAGGTAAAATGATTTTATTTATAATTCAAAATCTTACAGACTACTTTGATTGGTTCTTACAACGACCGAGTTGCTTGGATCTCCATTACTCCTCCTCTAGCTCGGCGGACTGCAGTCCAATGCCAAGGCGCATCTTCTCCATCTTCACGCGGCCAACAGATTTGTTAGACCATCGACCACCATTCGGTCACTGGGAGTCACTTCGTGATTTTCTGAGCCACTCCATCCCGGGAATGGTCACCCTACTGACAATATAAAATTTTATAGGTCTTATTATTTTCGATAAGACACAAACCTACCGAATATTTCCGAGCTCTGCAAAGATTGTATACCAGTTTTCATGAACCAGAGAAATATCGAAATATCAAGAACCGATTTTCAGACTCAAGAGTACTTTATCTTCAATTGATTTTTTCCCGTTTGGATCGATATTCCGGTAGAGAAGATCTAATATTCGCGAATAAACAACTTAGGCACAAAGCTATCAAACCTCTATAGGGTGATTGAAAACCGGGCGGCTTCTGATGAAATCCCTGTCCGACCGAAAACAGTTTGAGTGTAACGCCGCAAGGAGCAAAAGGGAATAAAAACAATCTTTCGGATATGAAGCTGATCCATGCGCAAACATAGATGTTTTGAGCGCGGCTGCGAGCGCCGCTGCGAACATGGCACAAAACATGAGCACGAAGCTTACGCTCGTGTTCATGTTCATTTTGATGAGTGCATGTGCGCACTTCAAGAGAGTGTTCATTTGAGAGTGTATACTTCATCAAACATCTGCGCTCGGCTGCACCTAGAAGACTGACTGGGACAATAGCGACATCCATCACACCGTCGTTGACTAACTCCTTCACGTAGTTGTAGCGAGTGTCGATGTTTTTCGTCCTTTTGCTACCGCCGTTCGATTTGAGCATTCCTGTACAGCTCTGGTTTTCGTCATGGACTACTACTGGACCAGGAACTTCTTCTCCTACATCTTTCAGTAGCTTCAGTATCCACATCAGCTCTGCAGCTGCCCAACTGACTGATCCTCCGAAACGGAAGACGAAACCGGTGTTCGATTTCCGGTCTGCTTGGTCACCCGCCCAGTCCGCATCGACGTATGCTTCTAGCGGTTCGGATAAACCCAGTTGTAGGCTCAGATTTGCTGTTGACTATAAGTACCGAAGCGTCTTTTTTGCTTCGATCCAATCTGCTTCCGTTGGTCGACTCACTTTGCGACCTAGGATCGAGGCACTGATGTTCGGTCTCGTATTAACCCCAACGTACAGTAGGGTCCTCCTCTTTCTGCTATGCATTCGGGTATCCAAGATCCATCGGTATCGGAGAGCGCTTCGCATTCGTTTATCCGAACCTTCTTGCCACTTTCTCGATATAAGACTGTTACTTCAGGAAAAACTGTCCACCGGAACACTTCACCTGAATTCCCAGGGACTGCTTCACATCTCCAAGGCACGTAGTGGTGAACTGCCCCGCAAGATGCTTCCGTACTCTTTCATATTCGGTTTCCGTGTCGGTGGCTATCAGCACATCGTCCAAATATAACAATATGAACGACTTGATTTTCTTATACGAACAGGCACGGATCTGCATTGGATGGCACGTTACCCAGCTGCTTCAGTACTTCGGAGATTTTGGCATTCCACACCCGACCGGCCTGCTTGAGACCATAGAGGCTTTTCCGCAAATGACACACTTCGTCCGTGGTCCCATTGTGGAACCCTTTCGGCTGCTTCATGAAGATGGTCTCCTCCAGCTCTCCGTGCAAGTACGCCGTTTTCACGTCGACGTGTTTCACCTGCATTCCTTGCCGGGCGGCTTGCTTTCACTTTTCGTGCTCGGAGCTGCACATTCGAACGGTTGTGCTGAGTTGCTACACGTACGGTATCGCGAAACCGTTCTGGAATATTCCCTTAGTGGTACGATCCGATCGTCAAACTACTGACATATCAGCATCGCCTGCGACATCCTGCTCCTCCTGTCCGACGTCGCGCCGGAGTCGACAATCCACGCATTAGGCGCCGTCGCGGCATCCTTCGTCACGAACGAATACTCCTCGTCTTGCTTCTTCCGGGCTTCTTGACGAGCTGCTCGCATCCGTGGTTTCTCACGCTGGGCTTCCGCCGACATCCGTCCGTATGGCTTTTCGTTGAGGGACGGGCAGCCTTTTTGCTTGTGCCCCGGCACAACATTATGGCAATTATGGCGCAACAGCTTCTCCTGCTTTACGTGCGTCTTGAGGACGGACTTCGATGATCTGCTTGAACAACGTTTCGCCACCTCGTCTACCGGCTTGGATTTGACCACATCCAGCGTTAGCTTATCGTCTGATTGGCTTTCCAACGCCGTGGTGAGGGTGGAAAACGAATTCAAGAGACTTCGGAAAACCATAGCTACCTGCATGCTCTTGCTCAACTCCTGGCCAGCCAACGTCCTCACCGTCGGAATATCGCTTGTCGCAGATGCGCTTGAGGAGTGACACCTTTGACGTCAGTGTGGCCTTCTCATACTGTCCTTTCAGCTTGTCCCTAGTCGCCTTAACCGTGTTGCAGTCCTTGATTACGTTTAGCTGATTATCAGTCAGCAGGAGGTCTATAGTCGCCCGAGCCTTCTGATCACCGCTTCTCCATGCCATCCTGGCAGCTTCATTTGAATTTTCTGCAGTACTCACAACTTCGGTATCGGTGATGTACTTCCACAGATTATCTCGGGTGAGGAGGAACTCCAGTTTGGTCTTCCAAACGCTGTAATTTCCTCCATTGAGTTTCTGGATTCCCAATTGGTCCATCGTTAAAAAAATCCCGCTGGTTGTTTATCCGTCACTATGGAAACTTGCTCTCTAACAACGGCCCATAACCTTTTAGAGGGTCACGCAATAGATCTGATTTAGAATTCTGATAATTTATTTGCAAAGTTTTTTCAGTTCAGTAGTTTTGAGCTAATTTTATGATATAAAGCGAAAAATTGAACTTTTTCAGTTTCGCAATCAAAGCTTCAAGCCAAAATTGAGTTTGTTTTCATGTAAGGCATCATGCTGGGCTGCAAAATGGTGAGTCGACAACTGTGATGGAGCGTGCGTCCCCGCAACATAGCTCTGGTCCTCACAAGTTCCTACCTCATGCTTCCACGGGTCAACAGATGACAAAGACCGCCAGCTAAGGGTTGCGTACTTAGCTGGTAGTGCAGCCTGGGCACTGTTGTCCTTCTGACTTCAGCTAGATTGAGGAGGTGCGTGCCGAGCGTCTGTCCACCAAGGAGGTGCGGCTCAAACAGCGGCTGAGTAAGAAACGATGTATCTCGTCAGCTATACATTAGGAGGCAGTCTCACCAACGCAATGTAGCCAGCGCGGTAAGATAGCATGCTGAAGTCTTACCCTACCACGAAAAATGTAAGTATTCTTTATTTTGTGAGATTTTTCCTCATTTTATTGCCCACAACTATTTTACTAGGAACAGTAGAAATTTGCAATATCCCAGTACATTTACTAGTGCAAATGAAAACAAAAATAAATGAGTTAATTGAATCTAAAGTTCAGTATAGCCGTGAAAGTTTCATTTTGTCTTAACTTTTTAAAAATCATTTATGCTAAAAATGTCTACTGTTCCTTGTTCCTTTAACAACTATATAACGGGGATTCCCTGGGGGGGGGGGGGCTGGACAAGGGTTCGTGGAGTCGCCAGTCCCTTGTCATGCGAAGACACGTGGCCTTCTGGCCGTAGTCTTCCGAAGGTCCTCACTGAGATCGGCTGACCCTGCTACAAGAAGCCATCACGTAGGCTATTCTCTCAGAACAACCTCCTGAGAATAGTCCTGCAGCCATAGGTAATCCTTGCACTGATGGTGGGTTTTTATTACACATCACATCACATCATGTTAGGCATCATTCTATTCAAAATTATTTTTTTCAAAAAGCTTCCTTACTAAAAAAGGAAACTGATTGGTCGTTAGCTAGAAACCCCAGCTAGATTTTTTTCTGGCTTAAAAATAGTTTCGTATTTTTGCATTTTTCCATTTATCTGGAAAATATGCCAGATGAAACTTCTTCTTCTTCTTATTTAACATTCAAGCTTATTGCTTTTACACTTTGCTTAAACTAGCTTTGAACTTAGTGTTCTAAATGCATTTCCACAGATATTAATTGAGAGCTTCCGATGCCAGGTTCTATTTTTGCAGTAGTATGATTGTGTGGCAAGATCGCAGCAAGCCGAGCTTTGCAACTGACGTGTTATGTTTTGCTGCGTCGTTTTCGCGAAACAAAAATATCAAAAGTTAATTCATAATTCAACTTAAACAAACCGTTAAATTATTAAACCTCCGCGTGTTTTGTGTACGAAGTAGTGACTGTAATCGATTTCTTCCCAAAATATGCAATGATCGGTAGTATATCCCCATTTTAATATTGATTTTTTTTGCAGCCGGAGGCAGAGTTAAATCAGCTTAGTTTCGTTTGTTAGTGTTATTAGTATTGTGCCACCAGGATATAAAAGGTAAAATTAGAGTATTTTTCCGCTTTGTCGCGATCAATTGATGAATTGATGATTATTGGAATTGATTGTTTACATTGGCAGTTTTGAAGTCGATATCGTGTCATAACGAGGGATTTTGATAATTGACAGAGTGTGGAGTGAATTTTTTGATGAAGATACAGAAAATTCCATCATCATATGGTACTTTCATATTTTGATTTTTGTTTTATTTCAGTAAGTAAAAACTGAAATATCCAAATCAGTTCCCCAAGAATCATCAAAAATATTTTCTTGAGAAAAAATATTCAATGACTTCCTGGAAACTTAATCCTCAATAGGACTAGTAAGACCCAAACTAGATTATCGTGCCCTCAAACTGCTGAGCAAGTTTTTGAGCTTTTTCCGCACTTGTGAGCAAAATTTTATTACCTTCCTTAACCGCTGGAATAGGCTTTTAAGGTCAAGATTTTAGAAAGTTACCAGATAGGTTTGGAAGTTGGATTTAGACCCGTAACGCTGGTAGATCACCTTTTCGTGGTGCGTCACGGGGTATCAGATCTACCACCGAGCCCTAGTCCGAATTAATTCAAACTAGGGAACATATTTGTTTTTGTAGTCAAAGGAACTTATAATTGGCCTTATTACATTTTATGTCTTGTGAAAAGTGACAATACTCGGGTTGCGCCACCGAGGATGAGCTTGGAATAAAGAAAACATGGTTAGTCTTTATATATGTGAATTCTTATTTTCTATTTGATGTTCTATAGTCTGAATTGGTTATGACTAGGGTTCTGATGCATGGTCACTATCGGAGTTATTGTTTGTTTTGTTTGCAATGAATCCGGTTTTGACTGATAAAGGGGCGCGCCTTTGAAGAGTGCTGTCGCTCACAAAGGGTTTAAACAGCGGAAACTTTCAATTAAACCTGATTCATTGCCGACAAAATAAACAATGACAACTGTAACAACACCGAATACTTCATAATTTCTCAATAGTGATGAAGTAACTCGACATGCACTAAACAAAGGCTACGGGATATACTACAATAGATCAAATAACTGGTCGCAGTGGTTTATGTCCCGAACAGAGGAAAAAAAAGTTGGATTTAATTTCGATACATCATTTTCAAATTCGTTTGTTCCTTAAGGCAGCGAAGCGTTTTTTAAATTGTTTTTGTAAATCCCGCCATATGACTATCATAGCAGGATCACGCGTTCTTTGAAATAGCCGCCTACGTACATTTTTCAGACGAACCAAGTGCTGAAGATCGGCATCAATTATAACTGAATCGAATTTAACCTCGCATTTTGGCACTGAAACAGCTCTTGGTCTAACTACCTGAGCAGGAGTCAACAACATATGAATACAAGAGTCGAGTTATTAGTACGAAACACTGAAGAAGTCTGCACATTGTAGACGAAATACGCGTATCTGTCAAGATAAGCAAAGGTAGTTGGAATTAAATGGAAAATACTAATTTTTCTTCTAATTTCTAGAAACATATGAAAACCTAATTTTGATCTTAATAACTGGCCTTGATATTAAAGATTAGGCGGTGAAATACTCGAATAACAATACTTGTTATTTCGGATACCTGGGAATACCTGAAAGGTACTATTATGGTATTGTTTTACCTCAATTTGGTATTCGCATAACATTGTGGGAACAATTTGATGGTATTACCCTCAGGCAGTATACCTCTTAATCTGAGCTCTTAAGTACCAAGGCCAGTTATCAAGTTATTCGTTCCTGCTCGGGTATTGGAAAAGCCAGAAATTCAACAGCATAATAAATATCAATTTTTGTTTGCAATGGAACATTAAAATCAAAGTTGTATTCCAGAAATATTTGATTTTCATGCCAATCAGCTCTAAGGTAGTTGAAAGTAGAACTGATGGAATTAGACATGATATCTTGAGATATTTCAAATGTAACTGGAAGGCGATCAGAAGCGAAGCCAGCATGGGTAATCAATTGATTACCCGAGCAGGACCGAATAGCTTGTTAACTGGCCTTGGTATTAAGGAGCTCAGATTAAGAGGTAAAATACCTGAGGATAATACCATAAAATTGTTCCCACAATGTTATGCGAATACCAAATTGAGGTAAGACAATACAAAAATAGTACCTCTAAGGTATTCCCAGGTATCCAAAATAACAAGTTTTGGTATTCGAGAGATATTTTGCTTGCAATTCTTAGGTATTTTACCTCTTAATCTGAGCTCTTTAAACCAAGGCCAGTTATCAAGATCGAAATAAGGTATTCATTTGTTGTTGTCTCCTGCTCGGGTACAAAGTTGATACGAATCAGTTAGGACCAAATCAATAATACCAAGTTGAGGGATTTATGGCTGAAGAAACTCAAGTTGGGCTCTTTGGGCATTGAATAGTGAAATAGCCTGCAGAACAATGATCAAATAGTATAATACCATTGGCCTTGCACAATTCTGATCAGTTATGGAAGAGAAACCATGAAATACACGCTAAATTAAAGTTTTTATGGCAACCAAAAGGGGAAATGTAGAAGACAAGCACATGAAACTGCTGAAAAAGAAATTAAATTTTTCAGTGTATAATTTACACGCATTCTTGTTTGATCAAATTTAAAACATTACACTGTCTGAATAAAAACATTAAATTGTTCGTTTTTAAGGAGCATGATAACACATTAATCAATTAATATATATATAAATTGTTTGTTTTAAATTTTTGAAGTAATGTGATGTGATGTGAAAGGAAGCCTCCACCATTGCAGGACTTGCCATGACGTACGGTTCCTCCCAATTGCAGGATCAGACTTTACATACTTGTAATCCTCATTGTTCCGTTTTATGAAGGGCCAAAAACGGAAGTGTAGACCCGTAAGCAGAAGCACTTACACGAAACCCACGGAAAGGATAGAAAATCTCCTTCCAATGAAACGCTCTTATTACAAGAAATGAACAGTAAGCAATACACATTAGGATTTCCGTCTGGTGGTTTATTAAAAATAGGGTTGGCAAACTAACTGTAGACTGTCGGAAGATAATTAGGCATTCGCTAATCTCGATTTCACGCTTTCCATCAAGGAAGGCATAATTTTCATCCATGACTTGGGCCAGATAACCAGGAATCCCTCATCCTGCCAAAAATTCGTCTGGCACCCTTCCTCTTCCCTCCTTCCTCATTCCCCTATGTTAATAAATTCATGTATGTATTTAATGTACGTAACAGATATAATATATGTATAAGTATTTACAAAGTATTCTGACATCCACTGGTTTGTTACTGAAAAATAAAACTTAGGTATGTTGCAATATCCTAAAAGTCCTGGACAAGCTGAAAAACAGAGTTGATCAGTCCAGTCAACAGAGATAAAATCTCAAACAAAAGATATTTGGCTCTTTTGAGGCTTTCACTGAGAATCAACAGATTATTCTACAAAACATGTTTCCAAAAGCAATTCCTTTTGTCATTCTAGTTACATTTCAAAGATAGCAACTTGGTCAATGAGCTCAGATTGATGATTACTGAAATAAATGGAATCCAGAAAAATAGTATACAAATTAAGTCTAAAGTTACCTAAGAGAAGTCTGAAGAGCTTATTTATCTCTAAAACGGACAGTGTATATTTTTGCGGTGTGTCATTGATAAGTTTGGATGTAATAAAGTGATTATTATTTTAATGTGTTCTTCTTGTATGCGACTAACGACGAATAGAACAAGGAGATTTCATACTGACTGATAAGAGCATCAATAATATGGTAAGTGAATTCGAGATTATAAAATTCTAAAAAAATTATTATATCAAGTCAATCAAGTGTTGCACCTCCACTTTTTTCAAAATCAATAGACAATCCTGATAATAGCATCATTGAAACTATGATGGAGTGGGACTTATTATGTACAAAAATAGCTTTGGAATGCTTGAGTTCATTGAAATGTGATTTGGGAGTTGCGATAGAGTTATCCGTGTCTAAATTATTTTTGCAATCATACATATTGAAACGATTACAGAAAGATTTTATCAACAATGCCACAGCCATCCAGTGGGAGTTATTGTAAAATATACACACACAGACACACCAGCTCAACAACAACAAAATGCTATGGGCCTTGTCTTAACTTATATCACGTGGCGAAAACATGTTCAAAAACCCGGCAATCGTGTTGAACTTAGATTAACTATACAAATAAACTACAAAATTTAAATTTATAAAATTTATATTTCACATTGAACGCGAAAAAAAATCTCAAAACAACACAATATCTACCACTGCTTATCCACTCACCAGTACCATTTTATATCACTGAGCCTTCCAAATTGTAACCGCATTATTCCTCAGGTCGATCCACGAAACGGCTCACTAGGGACGCTATTCTGGCGGTAGTAATCTCTCGTCCACTAATTATGCAAATGAGCTCTAGTTTTGAGCGTCCTTCTTCTGACACGTCAACCATCACTGTCTCAATTGACCTTTTTGCATCGCAGCTCTTCCCCACCGTCGGCAAATCTCGTCAGCTCGAATTTAAATACAAACATTCTTTTAATTATAACCTTCATTCCATTAGCACCGAAATTCCAAGTGGGTCCGTTGCACTTGCTGGAGTTTGTTTTCCACCCTCTTTACCGAGCAATAAGGCCGACAACGGAACTGTCTTCCACTTTGCATGGGTTCATCTTACAACTTTTTCAGTCGGGGAACTGATAGCCAGATTTTTTCACGAACCTGCGCAATCCAACTTCCACATTTATTGTACTTTTTTCCGCTTCGCGGGAAAAAGGAACTTTAAACGCCAACAAGAAAACGATTTCCTCGCCGTTCCTGTTCGAAAGCAGTGTTGTGTTGTTAGTCCCACACAAAAAGAAGTAATAGCAAACAATTGCAACGGTTTCGGAAGATTTCGCACAAAATGAAGGAAAGAAACTGCCGTATGTGCTACGTTGTACTAAAAGCGATTCAATGTGGTGGAAAATTCAAACTAGGCTCCACCCACCCCGTTGCTAAGGGTGATATTGTCCTGATACATGTACAACCAAAAAGAAAATAGAACGACACTAATACAAGTGCAAGTTTTACAACTAGTAGCGATTTGTACATCCCTCGCACGCGTTTTCCTTCGTTCCCTTGGGACTAGTTGGCGGAGAGAAAAACAGGGAAAACCCGCTTCCATCTA
The DNA here is from genome assembly GCA_034211315.2 of Aedes japonicus. Taxonomy (NCBI): domain Eukaryota; kingdom Metazoa; phylum Arthropoda; class Insecta; order Diptera; family Culicidae; genus Aedes; species Aedes japonicus. Next base: position 24,424 of record JASCZW010000240.1, on the reverse strand, counting down.
AAGCACTCATATTCACCATCCCACCAGAGAATCTAATGTAGCTTTCCTCACGTAATGTATGCTAATCTGATGCTACTGCTGCTGCCCTTGCTGGAGCTGAAGCTGATGCTGCTATCGGTATCCCTCTTTAACAAATCGCCTTTCCAGCGCGTTGAGTCCACATAGGTGATGTCCCACAGTATATCTCTTTTCTGGTTCGTACAAGCTGCCAACGTGTAGAGGGAGAAGCAGATGCGTTAACACGTTTTTGCCACCCATCCTCTATAATTCGAGACTCGAGGCAAAATACCGACAGCTTTAGCAGCTCCGACACCACCCACCCTCGGGGAGTAGACTTTTTGCTTGTTCGGATGGATTCAGCTTCGTGCATAGTGAAGGGTTGACGGTGGGGATGTTGCGTATTTTGAACATAATTCGCAATCAAAGCAACCTACATTTGTTATACTCGCTGTATGCGTCACTAAAGGTCGAACAGTTTCCGAGCCAAAAATTATGGGAGTCCGTTGGAGTCCACCAAGAGACCCAGCTAGCTAGTAGTAGAAATCGAAGCTCAAGTCACGTTAATAAGTGACTGTCTGCTTCGTGGGCTCTAGGCGCTGTTGTTGTACAAAACTGAAAACTTAGCTGAAAACCGCTGAAGTTATCAAAGGTAGCCAAGTCGCAACTCAAGAAATTCCAAACGTTGCATTACAGAACTCATTCCAGCGGGACTGTCCAAAACCCCAATGACATGTTAAGGTAAGATTAGTGAAAGCCTAAAGAGATTATTACAAACATTATTTTCACTGCAGCCGTAGCAATAATTTTGGAGAGCGATGACAGCGTTCACTTAATAGATTTAAGCATCCTTCGACGTTTTCAGCAGAAGCTGCAACAAATCAGCAGTCGAGATGGAACATAAAGCAAAACTAGCCTTTAAGTGTAGGAATATGAAACTTTTATGAAAGCTACAATGAGCTGGAAATCTTCATCAAGCGATCAAGATTATATAACTTGCAATGGAACGAGCCATTGCTCTGCAGGATACTCCTTTATCCACGTAATGATAGTTACGAGATGGCTGTAATGTTAGCGACCTTAAATCTTAAACTATAAATCAATCTTATTTTAGCTACTCTGCCATGAATCACATACAATTTCCTATGCCAATGTTACAAACAGGCGATTCACGGCAGAACTTATTTTATGAAAAAACGGCGTAGCCAGGATCCGGACCAGTAAAAATCACCCAATTTTGTTGAATTACCCTATTACGGCCTTACAGCAGATAGTAGGGACCTTTGCCATAACTTTAAAAAAAGAACGATGTTGGGATACTATAATTGTTATCTTTGTATTCTCCGTTCATGGAGTAACGATTATGATGGAGAAGGAGATGTTCGCTCATCACCATGAAGCCCCAAGAGTGGACGGTAATGTTTGCTAGAAATGAAAGGTACGAAGAGAAAGTGTTGATAGTTCCGTCAGTGTACGGCAGTTTGTGAAAATTGAATAGAAGTATTGAAATTTAGGCGAAGGGCTTGGATGCGGGGTAGGTCAAGGCACGAACGAATCCGCCACCTCAACAGGCAAAAGAATGCGAAGCCTGATCGTGCTCACGTACTACCCGTTGCTTGGGATAGTTCGAGTGGTTGTTTTTTACCTTCATGGGAGAGAAACTCTCTCCTTTTGGGTTTATCTTTGTGCACAACGTCTAGTTTTACTCAAATTTTCCTCTCGTCATCTCTGACTTATAGATATCGAAGAGGAATACCGTAAAGTGTTGTGATACTGGCTAGTGTTGTGATACTGTTTAGTGTTGTGATACTGGTTAAGCCCACCAGTATGGGTTAATGGGTTCCCCCTTTATGCAGCACTGCTATATCCATGTCCTTCACTGAATTTTCAATTTCTGTTCAATTTTCACAACCTGCCGTACACTGACGGAACTATCAACACTTTTTCTTCATAGGGTAATGGGATGTAATCTTAGCCTAGCTCCTTGATGCGGCCTATGTACCAATTATGTCATTATTTCGGCAATAATCAACAAAATTATCTTGCTATCAGGATGGCCGATTTATTTCAAAGCAATTGAGGCATCACTATTCAATTTATAGTTGTTCAATTCCACGTAATTTTCGATTTCCTTAACTTTTTAGACGCCATGATTTTACTGGTTAAGCTGAACAGATTATCAACACGATCTTCGAATGATCTAAACTTGCCGAAGTTGAATCTATAAACCGAATAATGTAACCAAGATGAACAAAAAATAGTCACACGTTAAAAACTAACTGGTCACATAGGTAAAATAACAATGATATAACATGAAAACCATAGACCCAATGTTAGGAACATACTTTTTTCTAGGTTCCTAACTATGGCCTGTTGTATGGAAAGCGTAGTAAAAATGTTGTCATTGGTAACATTTACAATACAAATGTCTGAGTTCTGGTTGAGTGTTTTTCATATGGCTCATCTTAACTCAAACTTAAGGCACAAAATCTGTGAAGAGTTTATTATAATGTTTTGATAATCGAATGTCCACTAAATTATATGTAAAAATCACATAAGTGTTTCTTAGCAGTTTAAGTATAGTTTAATTTTAAATTTTTTTGTTAGGTAGAGCGAATACAGTTGGCAACGCCTTGAATCAGAAAATTAGAATAAAAATCGTGCATAGATAACATTTAATAATAAATCAATCGAATGGGACGAACTTGCATCCATGAATAGACGCAATTTGGTACCCATTGACCGTCATAACATCCATATCCCTCGAAAGTTTCTGACTTTATAAAATGAATTGTGTAACTTTTCGTGATACATACTACCAAATGGCTTATTAAACAAATCTTTGCAAGTGTATAGCGAGTTATATTTTGCTTCCTGCTCAAATACCTTATGAGTTATCATAAAAAATGTAATCGATTGTTGCACAGAAAAAAATAATTAATTTTATGAAGCGCGTAAATTTTTTCCTCGTTTAATTCCAAGCCAAATGAGGCGTAAAAAAGGCAATTGGTTGTAGTCTCTGATGAGCCATACAACAATCTTTGTAATCTGTCATACAACAGGCTAGATGCAGGCGTTATTTGACCTCAATTTACATGAAATATTCCATTAATTCCCTTTATGTGCATTAGAAAACGCAGAAAATTCAATGTTTCTTTTTATCTGTGTGCATATTAGGCTGTGTTAAGGGACACATACCCTATCTTTCATTTCTAGCAAACATTACTGTCCCTTCTTGGGGCCTCATGGTGATGAGATGTTGGGATATTCATCAGCTCCTTCTTCTCTTTTTCGAACTACGCGTTTGCAGACTTGACCTCAAAATGGTTTAAATAGTTCATGGGTTTGATTCTGTCAAAGAATTTTCGATTGGCTGGAGCCCGAAACTGGAGAACGTTCAGAGAGTTCGCCTTCTTCGGTACCAGAGTGATTTTCAGGCGGTCTATCTCTACCAACGGTCTTTTGACGTTATGACAAACCCAGTTAAAACAGCACATCCTTTCCAGTATGGTGCTTCCGGATGATGGAAGCCAAATGCGGCAGGCATTTGGTACTTCAAATCTCTCCTTCCAAGAAAGTCTAGAGAAAACGAACAGTGGCTTCGACATCGCTTTCTCACTGATGGTCAGGACACTGAAGAAGTTTCTTCGGGAACATGATACGGGAGATATACTTGACTTCGCTGCTAAGCTTCTTGATAGGAAACGAAAATATCCGGTCCCCTGCCAGTCGTCGTCGTCCAAGGTCAGATATGTATGGAGAATGATATGATATGGTGGTATGATCACTACCAGCACATCATGCTTTGCCGGGAAAATTTCCTTGACGGAAATTTTCTTCAGCCGCTGCTTCTATGTTGTTGTTTGCTGCTTCGAGACGCCTGGCGTTAGGCGATAATAGTGTGGATGCTGGATCAACTGTATCCTGATCAAAATGTCCCACGAGGATTTATTCATCCCGGAGTACAGGCGGTAGTCGAACGAAGGGTTTTTATCGTTTTCGCCATAGCTTCTACAAAACAAGTAATATACCTTTCAACGGTTGACTGCAAATAATTGTACCGTACATATTATGTTCGATAGTTGGAATCAACAATGAACTCATTGAAAGCCCAACGGCAAAAATACTACAGTAAAAAAATGTTCAAAACGTTGGTTTAACTCCTTTAAGCCTTGGCTTACTTTTGTGGCAACAGTAATATCCATTTCTCTAGTGATACTGTTGAGTTTGATTGTATTTCTTGTACTCAAATTGCACTCATTTTTGATTAGAAATAAATCATCGAGTGATATTAAGGGTTTCTTCGGAGTAGGATCGAGATTACAGGTATAACTCGCTGGACGGCCATGTAAATTGGAGAGCATAACGCTTCCAAAACCTTGAGGTAGTTTAACTTCAACAACCAGGTCCCAGGTCTTTTGGCGCATCATCGCTGATCCATCTCCGCCAATCCTCCTCGCGTGATACTTCTTGATGAAGGCGGCAGCACATTCACCGCAAGCCCCAAAGGAAAGGAAATTCCCTTCGCTGATCGTCAACCACAGAACGACTTTCACCTCGGTGGGGGACGCAAACTTTCCGGTCCCCTGGCAGTGTCAAGTAGGTCTCGTTATCCATTATTACTACGACATCGCGGTTAGCCGGAAAATTGTTTTCCAACAGCACCTACAGCTGGTTGTTCTGAGTGAATCCCTTCTGCTCAGAGACGGCCGACCTCGACTGACGCTTCCGTGTAACAATGTTCCCCTAGTAGCACACATGTTGCCATTCAGTTGAGATAACATGACTTGCTAAGTCACAATCAGTTACTACAACTATTATGACCAGTGTTCTGGTCATCTTATCGGTTCTTCTTCACCGTTTGGCCGGCTCCACCAACCACTCGGCCTAAGCCACGGCACATCTTTGTCTACCTCTTCAGCTTCTGTTATACTTTACGGTCGCGTAGCACGCTCGTGGTGACAGAATCAGGCTTCCGTTCGATGCTCTCACATTTCTCCAGAAAGGAAAAGATTTGTTGTAAATGCCGGATCGGTTTTATCCTGCGGACTCGAATTACTTAACGTGTTCCAGCTTCTTCGCTCCGGGGTGGAGCTGGCAGTACGAACAAACCATCGAGTGGAGTTGCTTGACTGTGCTGAGTTATGCTGCAAATCAATGTTTGCTGCTAACGTAATTTTCTTCAATCCACTCCTTCATTTTACCCATCCGCTCTCGAAAACAATAAACCATAACACGCCGAATGCGATGAACTACAACTGCAAACTAATTGTAGAATGTGATGAGTGTACTGAGAACTGTCGTAAATAATCAAATTACCAAAAATCAAAAATAATGGTGTTTCAATATTGTATTTTTTTAGCTGTACATGACCATTCGCGTGTTGCACTTTCGTGAATTGCAACGTCTTTTAATTGTAAGTTCACTAATTGCAACGTGTTGCAATTAAAAAGCAATTGACTATCATATGCAAATGTCAAGCAGTAATCTGTCATTTAACTCAAGGAGATCACGAGTTTTTGACAGTCAATTTGACAGCCGTCAAATGTTGCAATGAGCGAATGCCATTTGCTCGCACATTTTCGGTGTCGCTTCTTTCCACTTCGTTGTAAGGTTTGGGTAGCCACGTCATATAATCGTGTTTCAGGAGAAGCGCCTTCACGATTACCTTCAGCTTGGTTAGGCACTTTTCAGCTTGCATCGTTGGACCTTTGATCTTCGCCATGATTATCTGGTAAGAGTCGCCCCAGGGATTGGCATAGGCATTTTGGCATAGTTCCTTGGAACAGTTCGACTTAATTTCGTGTTTTAATGCAGCTCTGGCCGCACAGAACGCCACTCTAACCTCCTCTCTATCCGATTCTTCTGGCTTTGAGAAAACTAGCACGATGGTTGCAAAGTGTCTCGCTCAACCAGTAGGCTTTAACTTCCACGGTATAATTGTGTCACATACCGACGTCAACATTGCTGTCTCTCATCACAGCTCTGCAATGATTGCAATAGCGCACTTTGTTTCCGTTTTCGACTGCCACAAAATTTTCTGTGCAACGTCGCAATGATTGAGATTTATTTGGGTGTTCTCCGTTACTACTACGTTACTGAAATGCTTTCATATGACGTATGCGGAATGAAATTGGGACAACCCTTGTAGCATACTAAAATATGTTTAGCCCTGCACACTCTACTAAACGGCATGCTTGAGGCACAGATATTTTCAATATTCAATGTTGATTTTGACCCGTTAGGATATTTATACCATGTGAAATATTACTTTATTTAACACAATTTAAGGTGCCATAAATCACATATGGACTTCTAGAGGCTAGTTATGTTGATTCGCATGATGATATACTCGATAACACTTCTTTGCATCGAACGTTAACACGGTCGACGTCTGACACTCTGACGGCTGTCAGATGTTGATCCACTGGCTGTGTACTGAAGGTTGGGATGGTCCCTTCAAAACCTCCCCCTTTTTGTAAAGATGGTACGGATCATACTTCACGGGAGCCATTCGGTTGATTTCCATTGTAAAAGGCGTTGTTGCTTCCGAAGATTCTTAGGCGATCCTGTCTGCTGTTGTAGTTCTTCTTCATTTGGATTAGGATTGAATTCCAGATCGTTTACTTCTGAAGAACCTTGGTTCAGCCCCACGAGTCTAGTCGAATGTCAGTGGAGCTTGGGAAGGTTGTTTCTTTTCTGCTGCATCTGACTCACACCGCTTTCGTAGCTGATTACAGTGCGATCGGATTGACGACTTCTTCTGCTGCAACCATACATTGTAGATCTCGTTCCCCACGCGCTCGAGAACTTGACCAGCCTCTTTGGGGTTTGCGGTCGACGGGGAGGTGTAAATTCAGCACGATGTGCCTACCAGAAATCTTGGCCTTCATCAAAGAACACCACCCGAAGGAAGATGTCGTGTTCTGGTCGCTGGATGAGATGGAGCATTTGAAGATCACAGTCGCTGTCAAAAGAATGCCAACTCCCGCAACGTACCCCAGCTGCGCCCCCATAATGGGCGATCCTGAAGCGGAGGATCTACTCGAAAAATTTTGCGGCGAAAGTCAAAAACGGAACTGATCAATAAAGCGACCAGAGAGTTGAAGTATATGCCAACAACTTTTTAGGGTAGCTACGGCCAAAGCTTCGACCAACTGACGTAACGCCACCCAACATGAAGGGGTCATTTTTGTAAAAAGTTTAATTGAAACAGCATTCTATCGTATTTTTTCCCATTCATACGAAAATTGCCTCCTTTTTTAATGCAAGCCTTATGATGGGGGATACTACATATGATCAAAAGAAGATCATCATATTCTATTTTTTCTGCAGCGACTTTTGGAATGGCTTAAAAATATGAACTATATTGGTTTTATTTAACTATTCCGTTTAACTACTAACTCAAATAGGTTCCTCGTTGCGTACGAATGAATTTCTTGGCTCAAAAAAAGTTCAACCTTGGTGGATACGATAAAAACAGAACAATTTCCAATATGAATAGTTTATTCTTTTGTATTTGCATTGTATTAAGTAAAGTGTTCATTTTAGTTTTCCTTGTTTACTACTTAATGAATACTAAATATAGCAAATCAAAACTTTTATTCTAAACTGTGAAAGGTTTGTATGTTTTGCTTGAAAATGGGAAACCGACAATTAAACAATAACTATTGATATGATTCTATTCATAGCTCAAATTGACATAATTATAACGTCAGTTATCAATTGAACTCATCTCAATTTCTCAATAAAAATAAATTTATTTTTATCGCGACAAACCAATTGATAAACTTATAACTTATTTTATTGGAACTAAAGTGTAGGAAGAGCTAAAATCTTCTTCAAATTAACACATACACAATAGAATAAATCAATAATATCCACGATGGATTGAATTGTGTTTTTTTTTGGTTGCTCTACATGCAGATTGTTTTCTTCGTCCACTCTCATTCTATCTCGATCTTCAAGGGTCAAGAGTTTAGTTACTACACTGACTCCTATTGCCCTGCTAGTCTCTTGAAACACACGCTACGTCATTGGCAAGGACAATTCATCTCTCTGCTCCATATCTCACCACCCACGTGTCGTCTCTGTTGTTTTACCATCATCGGGACCGTCTCACAGGATCAATGTATAGCAGGTTGGAAACGTGGAAAAGCGCAATAAACGTTCCTCTCTTCGGAGCTGCAGAATCATCACGGCTGTCGTAGCAGAAGGTAGTTCAATGACTGACAATGATGATGACGATTAGTCGAAGTCTATTTGGTAGTTGAGTATTTGCAAAGATACGGTATTAACGGATTTCTGATTCCAGTTGCTTACCGGTTGGTATTGGAACTGATGTTGATTGAAAGCTCATTCACTCACTCGTCGGCGTCGTTGTGCGAGGGAACGCTGTACGGGTGTATAATCTGAGTCGAAGGGATATTTGTTCGTGCCCTTAGAAGAGTCGATTGTGGTGAAGGGTTTTGATGGTATGCAAAGTATGGGTTTCCGACTCCACGAAATAGTGCTATGCATTCTGAATTGATTGAGAGGTATGTTATATGTGCCAGTACTAATATACATTTTGAAGACAAATTGCGTGGTAGAAGTAAATTGAAAAATGTGTATCGTTCAAATGTTTATTCATTGCTAAATATGTAGGTATTTATGCTTATTTAGATACAGCTTGATTTTATCTCATCGAACAACTCAATATTAGCTGTATTTATGTCACTTATGTTAATCTACCTTTTCTTTGCATTTTATATCGATTTGAAAGGCGCCAATATCATAAAAACATGACTTAAATTATTCGATAATTAATCTATACATTAGTACTTCGTTGCTATTCACTGAACTTTTTCATTACCTAAAACAAGCCCGTTCAAACTCTCCGTGATCTTTCCAATGGGATTCTCCTTCTCAAACGTTTCGTGTTGAATCAGCTCCTTAATCGAAACGTTATTTCCATTATCATCAACACCCAGCATTAAATCTGTCTGAGTTTTGACCTCCTGCCACGCGTAATCTATATCCTCGACTTGCGGATCAATTCCAGCGATCATGAAACGCAGAATAAATTTACCTCTGTACGTCGCAGGGATCATATAGATCTTCTTACGCTTGGTGATATTTTCAAGTAACTGTTTTGAAATATTGTCATCTCCCTTCAAACGGAAACAAACCAGCGCCAATGTGGACGATGTTACTTCGAATCGTGAATCCGCTTGAACGTAAGCTTCAAACTTCTGGGCAAGGCTAATGTGAAATCGAATCAATTCCCGAATCTTCTCGGCCCCCATAGTTTTCAATGTGATCCATACCTTCAATGAGCGGAAACGGCGACCGAGTTGAATTTGCCAGTGTCGGTAATCAGGTGCCTTACTCATGCCCTGATACTGATGCTGTAGGTAGATGCGGTCTACACTGAAAGCTTCCGTGATCTTTCCGGCATCTTTGAACCACATGGCACAGCAATCAAAGTTCACAAACAACCATTTGTGTAAATTGAAATTCAATGAATCAGCCATTTCGAGCCCTTTCTTGATCCATGCGTACTCTGGCAGGCAAAATGATGCCCCAGCATAGGCAGCGTCTATATGAAGCCAAATCTTGTTTGTATTGCAATAAGGTCCAATCTCTTCTAGTTTATCATAAGCACATGTTCCGGTAGTTCCCAGTGTAGCGACCATTATAACCGGAAACAGACCTTTAGCTTTGTCTTCCTCAACGGCATTGATCAAAGTGTTTCCTCTTAGCACACAATCTTCATCAGCTGGCAGTAGCCGCATTTTGATTGCGCCCAGAATTCCAGACTTCTCCACCGCACTGTTGCTTTGATCGCTAGTATAAGCAATCAATCGTCCTCGGATCTCAGCTTCCGTCAGCTCCGGGTGTTCTTTTGTTAATCTCCGCACAGCTTGTTCTCGTGCCACTAGCACTGCAATAAAGATCGATTCACTTGCCGAGCCTTGAATGATGCCCCCGCCGTTTCCTTCGTCGCAGTTCAAGAAGCAATTCGGTAGATGTAACAACTTTCCCAACCAATTCATCATAATGACTTCCAGCTCGGTGCATGCTGGACTGCAGATCTAAAAATATACATAATGTTAACTGATAATCTGAACCATATTGGAAATCCCGTCGTGCAACTTACCCAACTGAACCCAACGACTCCCAAACCGGCGGCAAGTGTTTCGCCGACAATCGACGAGTAGGATGTCTGTGATGGATAGAACGCGTGGAAGTGTGGCGACTGCCAATGCGTAAGACCTGGCACAATGAAGCGCTTGAATTCCTCCATGATTGATTTCCAGTCGTCACCTTTCTCGGGGATTGCATTCGGAAGCAAATCGTGCAGGTAGCCTGGTTCGACGGATGGAAGAACATCTCTGCAAATGGCGAAGGTAGAACGAATATGAATGAAGAATGCATCAATAAGTGGATATTTTAATTATTCACAATAAATGCTAATAATTTCAACTAAGAATGATATTTTTCATTTATGAGTTCACTTTCGGGTTTGACGAGATTTCTCCTTAAATAATCATTGAGGATTAATCCAATAAAAAAGTTTTTTTACTATTGTTATGTTATGTTGGAATTCACTATGGAAAATGATGCGATCACGGAACAGTAATATATTGCTTTTTATTGTAAATATAGTACAGATACAAAGATCCGAAGTGATCAATGTGAAGGAAGCGGCTAGGCCTGTAATTGACCTCCAGAACTTCTGCTCGGTAAGCAGAACAGATAACCACTGAGCTAATAAGTCATCGCTTTCCATGCAGTTGAGGACTTAGTTGCTAGGAGTAGCGATAAAAGATTTACCTAATCCCTGTGTGGTGGGCACTACTATAGACTGAAGCAAATGTGGATTTTTTCTCTTCAGTGCTTCGATGATTGCAAACCACATCCTGATCGCTATCCTAAAGATTGGAACTAATTTGATTGAAAACTGACACTGTACAAGCCATTTGAAGTAACTAGAGGAAAAGAAATCCTGTTTGTTTACTAACCTTTTCAAAAACCTCTGGTTCTATTACTATTTTGAGCCATAATTTTTCAAACAAACAAATAAAAGTCTTTGAAATAGGTCGAAATTAAAATTTACTAGAGTGATATAAACACAATATTTTAGTATGTACGGACTCACTTTAAAATAAACGGGGAATTGTACGAACTCATTTCCAAACTTGGAACTTGGAAGCATATATTAGTACGTAATATGAAACTGTTGAACGTATACACTAGGGTAAGACACATTTTTCAAAAGTTCTTGAAATCTTAATTTCGTGTGTTTGTTCTTAATTCAAATAACTTTAAAATAATTGCTTCCGAGTATCAATAATCAAATATTTGCAAATTTCAGTTTCATAAAGAGCATAAATTTTATAACAGCATAGTTTATAACAAAAAAAATGTTTTCGGAATAGTGTAATGCGTTTTGCGAAACAACTTTATAATATAAAGATTGGCTTTGTTAGCAAAATTTGCTATTGGTTAGTTCTTGTTTGTTCTTCGGATCTTTTGAGCTCGAAAATAGTAGATCGAGCAAATAGACAACTTGGATTTATTTTCAAGATATCAAGTAAATTTGACTACCCTCTCTGTTTGCGATCCTTGTATTAGGCTTTTTGAAGTTTAATCACTTTTTTTTGCTGTCACATGCCGAGGAGTGATGGTGTTTTCCTCCAAATGATTTTCCTTCGTACTTGCACTCCTTTGATCTAAATGGCATTGATGTGTGCGTGCGTTACACGTCACTTAGCCTAATTGCTCATTAGACTATTTTGGAGTTTGCTTCTACCGTTTGGTCACCATATGATGCAGTGTGAATTTCTCGAATCGAATCAGTACAGCGTATATTTGTAAAGAGTGCGTACTCTACCGTGGTCCGATTCATCACGTGTTTATCTTACAAACATCGCTGTGCTCTTCGTCTTCTTCTTCTTCTTTAGCATGTTTGCATCTAGGACAGGACCTGCCAGCTATTAGTGCAAAAACAAGACCATTTAGCTGTCAAAAAGACCGTTTTTATTGGTCGCCGTGACAACCGCTTCTACCGCCTTCGTTGAGTTACGTTACAAGCAGTGTTACTAGTCACTGCTTTTTCACTTTTTTTCGTTTGTTTTCTGTAAGGCAGTTTTGTATTCGTAGAGCCACAAATTCACGAACCTCTCTATTTAAAATATTGACAATTGTTAAACGTTTACTTTATTGAATATTACCAAGTATTAAAAGAATATCGTCGAATTTTGATTGTATTTTTAATTACATTATTTTCAGTGGGATTACTGTGTAATCATATCTGGCAACACTGGAGTGACCCCGTATCATAGCAATCATAAATTTATAAGAGGTCTCTCTCTGAGCTGGCAGAGTCCTGTCCTAGGTTTGCATTATTAATTGAGAGTTTTCGATGACAGGTACCATTTGTGCCTAAGTATGATTGTGTGGCCAGCAGTGTTAGTGACTGCCGAAAAAATCGGCGAAAATTATTTACTGCTATCCGTGCTTGAAACTACCACATCGATAAATGTAATGGTAGAGACATCAAACGCAGGAACTCAGTGTTTAAACAAGATTATACGTTTTGTAGATTACTTCATTCCACCACGCAAGTCGAATGGACAACCAGTGATGTCCATATCCTCAGTGTAGTAGAGAGAGATTTAAAATATTCCACACACTCTTCTTACTTCAACGAGAGCTCTTCTCTCTTGATTATAATCACCCCCGTGTTTGCATGCGGGTAGCGCATGCGAGTGAAGAAAAATGGTTTTTATTCACACTATACTCGATCGCTCTAGAGTGAGAAGAAGAGCTCTCAAATTCACAGAAGCGAATCCAGTTAAATTCCTTGAGGCGTGCGCCCCAGTTAGCTCACTGGCGTGAGCTCTACTGCCAATATACAGCAGTGATTGCAAATTCGATTTGACGCTACATAACAAAGGAAGAAAGAATATTGTTTCTTCCCACTTCCTTTTTTCGGACATTTTCTGCAACTCCGACGATGTTTTAACTTTCAATCGCACCAGTGAATCACAGAGAGAGCACTGGTGCGTCATCGCCCCAGTGTGTGCGGCAGTGATCGCAGGCGAGAGCACGTGGGCGAAGACAGGATGAGAGCCCGTGAGCGCGATCGTTTAAAAGAGTGTGTGGTTCACTCACTCCAGGTAATTCTATCACAAGCGCACACTTTCACTCTGTCTATTTTTCACCGAATAAAAGAGCACTTTGCTTTATCTGAGGTGAGTTATGGTTGTGTCCTCTGTGAAGGTAAAAATCTCACGCACCGGCGTAACATTAGTACGAAATGTCATCTCTGTGGACAACAGCTCTGCCTACTTGTGATTCACTCTTCTTGAGTGGCTTTGGAAATACGAACCAGTTGGATCGAAAAATGATAATGTTCGGAGGAGAGATGAGAGCATTCATTTGAACAGAATATTTCATTGTCTTTTAGTTCGAATGTTAGTGTTGGAAGTTTTGTGAAGTATGTACAGTCTGGGAAAAATTAGCCTACTTAATTAGATTTTGTTTTAATTTTCCTGCTACACGTATCCGATAAGTCGTGACAATTTTTTTCAGGACTATTGACACAATGTGCTATGCACACCTTATGAATTTTATATCATATAACGTGCATGAAAAATCTTTATCAAGATTTCAATTGAAGAGGGTTTAATATCCATATTTACGTTGAACAAACATTCGCTAATTTTCTATTTCAACAAGAATGCATACATTTTTGTTTTGTGACATGTGAAAAATCGTCTTTATCGGACAGGGAATCCACTGCATTCGGGATGATAATGCCGTACCATTACCATCTAAGTAACCTGTGCCATCATCAGTTTCTACCAAAAACAGAAAATACTAGCTAAAAGGAACACATGTAACTTTATATTAGCATATTGTGTTTAATTGCTCCATATTTTCTCCATTTTTTCCCGCAGTAAATGTGTATTCATTTTTTCCCGCGAAAAACACAGTGTACTGGCTACACTGTGTTTTAGGCTTCCGATTCATTTTTGCTTTAAACGCGGTACCACACAATCACCAGGTGATCCGATCGGAAGCTTCGAGAACTAGCACACAATCGAATCAGGACACGAAAATGAATCACCAACAGAAGCCAACTAAAAACGAAGTTCATGCTATGTTCATTCAATGTTTACCTTGACCCATCAGTTTTCGGTTTGAGAGGTGAAGCAGAACCTCTCATTGTGTGTTTCTATTGAATCAAAGAAGAGTGTGCAACGAATGATTTATGATACGAATGGAACCATCCTTGGTGACAAGTACAATCATACCCTTATGCCCAGAGAGTCGTGAAATTTTCGCTTTACGAAAAATTCTTACACCAGACCGAGAATCGAACCCAGCCACCTCCAGTATGGTGTTGCTTTGTAGCTGCGCCTTTACCGATTGAGCTAAGGGAGGATAATAAATCTCTGTGCTCTACTCGGTATTGAACCACTACTAGATAGAGGCAAGTTCAACCAAGCCATCTTCTGCGCCAAGAGTTTACGTTCCGGAGCAGACAGTCCTGTATTGCTCAGTCAGTTCAACATCTATGCCCCTCACCGAGTGCTGCTATCTAGAGAGCTATTAAGATGAACCCAGTACGGATCAAACAATAATGTCGACTCGATACGTCGAAGGTTCCAAGAAGCTATAGTCTATTCGATTTCAACATCTCTTCTGACGCGTTTCGAAACCGCCTACGGAATTGCCATGACTGGTTGTTTATGTTTATTTCTTTATTTTTACTTTACCCTTTTGGGCAGTGTAAAATACTTGTTCAGTTTATGTATACAATAAATACAAATACAAATACAAATTATAATGGATCGGCCAATGAATTTACACAACCAATCAACCTAGAACTACTCAACATGCTGCGAGATCAACTAATATATGAAAAAAAACTCTTTAGATTTGGACCTGAGGCTGGCGAAGAAACCAATTTCAAAGAGGTAATTCAATATAACAAGAATAAATTTTCCACTACTAAAAGGGAATAACAATTGTAAAATTTGTCTCAAACTTCAAATTTGTCAATTCTGGACGTAATGGACAAGTTTAATACCAACACAAACAACGTAACAGAAGCCAAATAAAAGGATATTAAAACTGGCCATTCTTCTGAAGGAGCAGATCTAGTAAATAGACACTTCAATATTTAGGTTATATAGTGGACAACATGTCAAGGATATCGAATACTATTGTAAATAAATAAAAAAATCTTTTGAAACATCTTTTTGTTTAATCTGTCTGAGAATCTACCCTTGGCCTGAACACAATAGTTAAACTAAATATGTTGTGTAACAGACTAGTTTGCTAGTCCGCAGCATTTTTTTTCACCCGCAGAATAAGCCAAAAGATAAGATCAGACATTCCCCTCTCCATTCATTTTTCAACATTACGTTAGATATTGGCGTAGGTTTGGGGTTTTCAGGACTATATACAGGATTAAAAAAACGAAAACAATTGAAATGTCCTAACTTTTGGATTTTTTTGTTGAACAATGCCAAATTATAATGGAACTAAATAGAAAATGTCGACCAGGATGGGTTTGTATGCCCCGCTGAAAACTTTTGCAAACAGAGATCAGACATATTTTTTTTCTGTAGCTTCAGATTATTTCCTAGGTTGATTAAAAAATATTATATTAAACTAAAAGTATACTTAGTGCACTGCACAAAAAAAGCCTCGTGAATAGCCACATCATGTGATTATTTGCAATTTCAAAGCAAATCTGCGTCCGACTTGTCTACTTGTCAAACTTGTGTGGCAGGTTCAATATTTAAATTCGACATCGTGCAGTGAAGAATAGTGAAGAACATACTATTATGTCAGCAAACATGTGAATAGCAACATTGTGAACAGAAAGTATGTTTTGCGATTCCGTGAAAGACCCTATTAAAACAACACACAAGAAACAAGCTTACACTTTTAGAACAGTGAAGTGAAACAATATGTCAATCCAGAGAGCATCGAATAAGTACAAAACTGTATTTGGAACGCTGCAAATAAAACTAAAATGTCGGCTAAAAGCGAAAAATCAGAGCTCCGTCATGTTGAAACAACCCAGGCAGAAGAACTCAGTGTAGTTATCGTCGTTCTCATTCAAACGTGGTGAACCGTGCAAAGCCACTTGCAGAATTTTCAGCATAAAATGCATTACTGCAAAATTGACGTAGGACTCCTTGTTGGAGTGAAGAAATTGATGAATTATAGAGCCGAATCTTCTATACGATTTTATTTTCGAAATATATAGCTAGAAGGAATATTTAGCTATCGTAGGAATCGAATCTAATATCTGTCCATTTTGTCTACATTTGTTAGACAAATAAAATGAGATTCAAATCAAACAGCCTAAAAAGTAATAAGCCAATAAAGTTGCTGAAATGCAATCAGTGTGGAAAATTCTATGCATGACTCCCTATTTTGACAGTAAGCTCTGTACAACCCTCGGATTAAATCACGAACAATAATATCCGAATGCCTAATGTTAATATCCAACTTGTAAATACACAACGTAGATTTTAGCAAACCTTTTGTAAACCATCACCGCACGATATTAAACGTTCAACTTTGTTGGCGGTTATCGTCAATAGTTGCTAGAGATAATCATTCAGCAAACTATACTCAAAGCACGACACGCTTTTAAACAAGAAAGAATATAAGAATTTTAAACCTGTGATGATCCGTACAAAAATTGTTTGAGGTCAAATACATGACCTAAAATAATTGATGAAGTCGAACATGAGCACTATCTGATTGATGTTTCCTTACTTAGAAATATAAAATTTCGAAAGAATCCGCCAAAACTTTGTAGCAAACACAGGATTTACGTTGAGCGAGACTCACACAGTCAGTAGTGCTGCTTATGTTATTTGTTTGCTACTTGCACTATAAAAAGCAGTCCGTTATACAATCATAACCACATCAACCTTGCCGTAACAAACAACATCCCCACATGCACTCCAATGCCACAACTGCCAGCGATTCCAAACTGCATACCTTTCTCTGATGTTCACCAAATAATCAGCTACAAAGTCGATCGCTGCTCTTCCGAACTCCCGAAACTCATTAATGTCCATATTGGCCATCGTTTATTTTTTCACTGTTCTGAACACTGCGTTAAAAATATATATCCAACAGTCCACAAATTCCAACCGCACTTATCACCAATCACTGAGTATCCTTTTTATTCCTCAATCACAATGCCACCGAAATGATCATCCTGAATCGTATGCTTGTAACGCGCACGCAACCGAACTCGACCACAGACTGACCGAGTGCCATCCCGTCCTGGAGGTATTTATGCGAAGAACCGCTGACTGGGCACGCATCGCCGAGACCCCCAAAAAACACAGGCCACCCGACCTCAACACTTTCTTTCGCTCGCCACGATCGTAACAATTTATGCATAAACTGCTGTCAGCAGACGATCTGCAACATTATACAAGCCCATCCATAGCTGGTCGCGCTGCTGATGATGTACCCATACTGTTGTTAACACCGGAAGGGACCTAAACAATACGGTCGCGACAGGTAAATATGCATCACCCGCGAGCCGCCCGAAGAAATAGCCATAAGAGCCCCCGAAGAAGAAAATGATGATAAGCAAACAATGTGCTTCGATCAGCAATTTGCAGAGCGGTGAGCACTACTCCTGGAACATCACCAACGTCATCATTAGCGTCCAATGTGAGCGTCAACTTCAGGAAAGAATCAATCTGCGGCCTGTCTAATGCCCTTTCAAGTGACTAGATCATCTCGAGTGGAGCACAAGACGGGTGATGCAATTGTGATCTGAAGAGGATTCCCCAACAGTATGATTGTTGTTTATTGTGTGAGTGAGGACAGGTAGCTAGGGTGGCTATGTTTACCATAAATGTTTGACATGAACAAGGTACTTTCAATACAGACTAAGAAATTCCTAATTTTACACGTGACTTAATCTAAATTTTACATGAAGGAAAATATGAAAATTTACCAACAGATTGTTTTGGCTTTATAGGGTAACGGGATGTAATAATAGCCTAGCTCCTTCATTTGGGCTATGTACCAAATATGTTATTAATTCGGCGATAATCATCAAAATCAAGTTGCTACCAGGATGACCGATTTATTTCAGAGCTATTGAAATATTTTTAATCAATTTATAGTTGTTTTAGCTTAACCAGTGAAGTCATGATGTCTTAAAATTTAAGGAAATCGAAAATTACGCGAAAGAAATTTTCGATTTCCTTAACTTTTAAGACATCATGACTTCACTGGTTAAGCTGAAATGATTACGATCTTCGAATGATTTAAATTTATCACCCATTTTAAACTTACTGTTCACATAGGTTAAATAATAATAATTGAACAAAACCCAATATAAGAAACAAATTATATTCTATGTTCCTAACTATGACCAATTGTATGACAAGCGAAATAAAATTTCTGAGTTTTGGTTGTACATTTTTTAAATCGCTCATCCAAACACAAACCAAAGGAACAAAATCTGTGTAAAGTGAATTATCATGTTTTGATTATCAAATGGCTGATATGTGAAAATCAATGAGGTTGTTCAAAGGTGCGAGGTTTCCGTAAAAAATGCTCTCATTGGATTCCAGATACCAGTCCTAGAGCACTACTATGGAAGCCTGATTGATGATATTGGAGACCACACCTCAACTGCAGCTATCGGTAAGGTGGACGAGCCAGCTCTGGATGCTGGATTTATTAACCACAGCATCCACCTTCTCTTTTCCTCGTAACGGAGTTTACATGTTTATCTACCTTGACCTCTAGTTGTACAGGCGACACTGTTGGTATAAAACGGCCCAAATCTGCCCTCGAACGTTTCAAATAGCTTTGTCGTCCCAATCAATATCCTTCATCATACTTCATGAGTGCCCCCAGCAGGGTATGAATCGGTTCAAGATAGCTTTCAAGCATTATTAAATAACCTTATCTTTCACATGAGATCCCACCTACAAACTATGTTATGGTCCCAAATATTGAACATGGCCTCCTTACTGTTGATGTGGATCGGCTTAAGCCTGATTTATGGTTTGTTGTTAAATTACCTTGTTTTCCCAATGAACATCCAGCATCACACTTTGTGAGTGGTCCCAGCAGCATCCTTACTGTTGGTGTTAATCTGTCCTAATCGGCTTTGAAGAGCTATTAAAGGTTACCCTATCTTCAACATGTTCATACTGGTCCACTGTTTGTTAGGTTAAGTTGTTCATTGTAACTCGTCTTATTTTCAATTTTAAGTCTGTACAACCTCGTGTTGAACGGTGTAAATGTCTTTAAAAAAACATTGGCTTTCAAAAGCGGTTCATTTTTTGGACTACGTCTGTGTTTTCAATACAGGGGTGCACGTTGCGCATGCAATTCACGATGGTTTCCAGATGTTTTACACCAATCGATCGGTAATTTCACAACGCGTTGATTCCTGTGCTCTTGACGTGTTTCATCGCGTTTCTGCCACAAATCTACCGGGTGCTGAAGCAAGTTCCCGATTGGAACAAATCAAACGGCGGAAATTTCTCACATCGCGGGA
The DNA here is from genome assembly GCA_034211315.2 of Aedes japonicus. Lineage (NCBI taxonomy): Eukaryota > Metazoa > Arthropoda > Insecta > Diptera > Culicidae > Aedes > Aedes japonicus. The sequence goes on along the minus strand of JASCZW010000240.1, from coordinate 4,863 downwards.
AATTCACCGGTTTGACTGCTGCTGTCGCTAGAGCTAGCCAAACACGTCTTTCCGAGCGAATCCAAGCCGTGATCAAGTAAACCAGCTTTATGACAAAGTGAGTTGGCAGCTGTTCCCCTGAACCTAAAATGGTCCTTTCCAGGGCTACCGAAATCAGTGGAAAAGAGAGGTGACGTGTTCATGGAATTTTCCAGGGGCTGTGCTTGGGGTGGTCGGACGCGAAAAATATCGTTCGTGTGCCGAAGTCGTGCTGTTTTCGACATTTCCGGAGAAATTTGCGAAATGGGCGAATATGCATGGCTCTCATACACAGTAAAATAATTAATTTTAACAAGCGCGTAAAATTTCCCCTCGTTTATTTCCAAGCCAAAGGAGTCATAAACAACGCAATTGGTTGTAGTCTTTGATGCGCCATACAACAATGTTGGCAATATTTCATACAACAGGCTTGATTTAGGCGTTATTTGACTTGAATTTACATGAAATATCCCATTATTTTCTGCCAAATCTAGCATTCCCTTTATGTGCATTCTGTAACGCAGGAAACTCAATGTCTCAATATCTGTGTAGATAATCGATTGTTCAAATCGATCAAAGAAGCTTCCTTTATAATACAGGCTTTTCAAAAATAATTACATTCATTATACATGGCAACATATTTCGACGTCAACTGTGTGTATTGCGAACCCTCCTTGTAGTGGTCGTTGAAGTTATTAAGTTAGTATGTCTTTGAAAATATTATTGAAATTGTTCTTAGAGGTGTTTCGTTTTTGCCTCCGTAAAAAAACTTAAATTTCTATTGTGATGTAAATAAACCACATGTAGCAAAAACTTGCATGATATATTCCCACGAAAGACCAGCTATTGCATGAAATGCCTCAGAACTTTACAGGTCTTAGAAGTTTAACTACTTACAAAACATATTTTCATTTATGGTACTAAGAGTTTATGTAGAAATATCATTCTGGACATTACAATATCTTGGCTTTCAATTTCCAAATAAATCAAATCTTGCAATTGAAAAAAAGCCTCGTAATGCACTGTAATTTGTGAAAACGCAAAAAAAAATAAGTTGTTAATAACTTGAATGAATGACAATAAATTTATCCTAAGAAGTCTCGTCTATATTTGTCAATCACATATAGAGAGACAAGAGCTCACATGATTTTGATTTTGATGGAAAATCTGACAATTCTTGAGTATAGAGCCCAAAAGCAATGCCTTATCAGATGGAGATTTCCTTCTAAATCTCATCGATTTTTTTATCATGATAACATTTGACAGTGTTTTGGTCATCGCTATTACGAGCACATTTATTGATGTTATTGTTAGTTTCATCAAAAACTTCGAATAAAATTTCTGCTCTGTCGATTACGTATTATTGCTTGGCTTATTTCAAGTAGATAAGTTAGAAGCTTATGAAACAAAATCGAATGAGAAAATAAAGCTATGTCCATTTAGAATCCGGAATAATAAAATCATCTGTAACTCGGTAACGCATTGACGTACAAATAAGTTTAATACATCAAAACAAAGGCAATTTACTGTGCTTTAAGGAAAAATATATCAAAACAAATCATTTTTCTTCGTTTTTAATGAAAATTCGCACTTTCTTCTTTATTCCTCCCATAAAACGCTACACACCTGTGGAGTCAACTTTCTTGGCACATTTGTTCCTCATTTTGGTCATCTAAGTCGCGTTCCGAGCCGTTTTTGCACTTTTCTTAAACTTCCGGTTCATTATTGCTCAAAATCTCTCGATGGGCCGGAACTGCGGGAAGTTGGGTGGATTTATGTTTTTATCGATGAAATCTACGTTATTATCGCGGTTCCACTGGATGACTTCCCAGCTGTAGTGGCAACTCTCCAAATTTAACTGAAACTTCACGGAAACTTTAAGGGCTTTAATGAAAGGTAGTACGCGGTTTTTGAGGCATTCTTCCTTGTACAGCTTCGAGTCCATCGTCTTAATCGTCATGAACACTTTGGTGTTTGCTCCGCAGCTGCATATCTTTTGTCAAATCATCGATTTTTTGAAAAAAATTGACCGTAAAAGCAAAGTTATACTTCGCAGGATCATCTCCTCCTGCCGTCGCCATATAGAATTTTTGGCCAAGAAGCTGTCCGAAATACATTTTGACGTAGATTTCATCGATGATGAGCAGGCAAGCATCGGCTCCCATCTGGAATAACTTTTGACTCACCGCACGAAAAATATTTATACTACAGAAACTGGGCGCCTAGGTCAACAAACCGCTGTAAAATAATTCTTGCAGCGGTCACTTTCCATGCCGCTACAACACAATACGTAATTCCGGATTCAAACTGGACAGAACTTTATTCCCTCTAGTCATGGGATTTTTTTTCTCAGAAGATTTTGTTTCATAAGTTTCTAACTAATCTACTCGAAATTAGCCAAGCAATAATACGTAATAGACGAATGTTGTGAGATTTACAAGGAAGCTCATGATAAAACGTTCCATCTTGTGATAGCGAGATGTCCTGTTATTTCATTGTCGCATGATGGCCGTGAGATTTACCAGCTCTGAACCCAGCGCTTTTGCGTGAACCGGGCTTAGAATGCTTTGTTTGCAAATGCTGTTAGGTCCTATCATATTGCTACTTTAGAATTGAGCATGAGCATGAGCATGATTGACCACCCGAAGTTGCTACTCCGTTATTGCCAGTTCAGCTGTAATAACACAGAGAACCAACCGATGATGTTTGGGACTAACACGCATCCTCAATGGGTAAACACTGGTGATCCCATACTAAGTTAAAACCGGCGGCGGCCCGGCGAATGCAGGTCAAATAAGGAAAGGGTAAGAATATGTTGACGTAATACTCGCTTTATTGAAAGCCGAGAACACCTCTGCACTTCCACGGGAAATCACTTGGATACCAAGTTTGGGTGGCAGCAAGGTTAGTTTTGGTCAATGATAAGCTGTTTAGTGAAACAGTTAGATATTAGTTGCAATTTACGATTTGAATCGATTTATACCAAAAGTAAGGATGCTATTGAGGCCATTTACAAAGTATGATGGTGGGTTTTCATTTTGGAAAACCAAGTAATTTATCAACCACGCTGGAAAGCCTATTAAGACCAAATTAAACCAACAGTAAGGATGCCATTAGGGCCACTCACAAAGTGTGATGGTGGTTTTTTATTCGGAAATCAAAGTAATTATTCTTGAGATTTTGGATCGATTTATGCCAAAACTTGTTCCAAGACATGGTAACCCGGCGCGTGTGGTGAGCGAATAATATGGATCACAATTAATGATGACCCCCACTACACCTGACGGAACACCACATATCACCGGGAAGCAGCTTTATTGTTTTTTTTCCTGTGTTCACTCGATCACTCGCGCCACCGAAACAATAGATAACAGCAGATACCCAATAATACAATAGTGGACAAAAAATTATCGACACAACCGTTCACATCCGATGCTCGACGCAGACTCTTTGTTTCTCATAAACTTGCAATTTGTACAACCACATTCTACACACTCAGATTATTTTACAGAAATCTGTAAAGTTTTACCGAATTCTCAACAGCTGAACGTTCGGTAATCCAAGTTTACGGATTTCGGTAAAAATCCGGTAAATTTTTTACAGATATCTGTAAAATTTCACCGAAATCCGTAAAATCGTATTCAGCTGTTGAGAATTCGGTAAAATTTTACAGATTTCTGTAAAAAATCTAAGTGTGTACAATCCTGGTGAGAGTGAACTTTTTAGTGGAATACCTGTAACCAGAAAATGAGAAGGAAAATTAGTAACTTCCATTTAATTCCAACCACCTTTATTGCTTATCTTGACAGATAAGCGTATTTTGACAACAATACGCAGACGTCTTCAGTGTCGTGTACTAATACTCGACTGCCACACAAGTCGATTATTAGTACACAACACTGCAGTAGTCTGCACATTGTAGACGAAATACGCGTATCCATCAAGATAAGCAATAAAGATAGTTGGGATTAAATGGAAATTACTAATCTATCTTCTTATTTTATAATAACATTCTACAAACTATTTTAAAAGTTAAGCAATCTATATCATAAATTACAAATTAGAATTTGGTGAAATTTGCGTCCCTAGAAGCATTTCGCGCCTTCTGGAAACTTTATGCCTCTGTTTATTTCCAAGCTCGTCTTTTTGGCACCATCCGGGGAGGTCCTACAGTCAACTGTTTCATTATCTCCAATCCGCTCATCCAATCGCAATGTTTTGTAATATAGTGGAGGGTATATTATAATTTGAGATAACAAAGCAGATGTCTACCAAATTTGGAAAATCGAGGATTCCGGAAGGTTCGATGAGCAACCACATGGAACGATCATTCGTAGTTCCACTTCTCCAAATACGAATTATGTAATCTGTAATGCAAGAACACAATAAATAAAATATTCCATCGCATATCCGAATCTGAAATTTCAACGACAAAATGGGTTAATGTACTGTATTTTAACAATATTTCTATAAAATTTTACATTTTTCATTACGACCAAATAGAATACACACAAACGTAACCTAGTATGAGATAAAATGTCATGAAATTTTTCTACTGTTTTCTACAGGTGACGTAACAAAGATTTATATCGATCAGAATCTCTTCGACACCAGGCTTATTAATGCATACATGTGATGTTTATTATATGATACCAAAATATAAGAATATATAATTTAAGATGACAAAATAAAGGCATTTTCACCAAACTATGAAATACAGTCTCACGTGATTTCTAAACTGTTAAAAACAGCAAAATGAGGGACATTTTCTTTTTCTATTTTCTATTCTTCGTGTTCGTTAAACTGTACCCAAACCGATAACTAGTGTGCGGGCCTCAAACTTTT